>CM076402.1:21797149-22321552 GCA_038363315.1 Mugilogobius chulae
TCTCCGCTTCTGCTCGTTGTCTCTCGTCTGTTCTGCGCATTCTTGTGCGGGCTTGTCGGGTGCTCTCTGCGTGTGTCTCGTCGGTGGTCTCCTTAGTCCTCTCTACCATTGTCTCTCGGTCGTCTTGTCTCTCCTTCTCTCTCGTTGTCTCTGCTGGTCTCTCTTGTCTGTCTCTCGCTTATTGTCTATCTTGTCATTGCATTGTTCATTGCTTGTCCATCCTCAGTTGGTTGTCTTCTCGCTATTGTATCTCTTGTCCGTCATCTTGTCTCTCTTGTTCCATCCTCTCTTTGTCTCTCGCTTGTCTCTCCTGTCTCGCTTGGTCTCTCTCTTGTTCTCTCTTGTCTTCTTATTCCTCTTTGTTCTCTCCTGTCTTCAGTCGTCTCTCTCTTTGTCTCTCTGTCTCTCTTTGTCTCTCTCTCTGTGCCTCTTCTTCTCTCTCTTGTCCTCCTCTGTGTCTCTCTTGTCTCCTTCTCTCTCTTGTCTCTCTCCTTGTCTCTCTTGTCTCTCCTCTTGCTCGTCTCGTTGTCTCTCTCTCTTGTCGTGCTCTCTTGTGCGTCTCTTGTCTCTCTCATTGTCTCTCTCTACATCTCGCTCTGTACGTCTCGCATGGTCTCTGCTCTTCATCTCTCTTCGTCTCTCTCTTGGTCTCGCTTGTCTCTCTCTGTCTTCTTGTCTCGGTTTCTTGTCTCTCTCGTGTCTCCTCTCTTTGTGCTCTGCTTGGTCTCGGTCTCCGTTCTCTCGTCTTGTCTCTCCTCTTCTCTCTCTTGTCCTCATGCTCTCGTTCTCCTCTTGTCTCTCTCTCTTCTCTCTCTGGTCTCTCTTCGTCTCTCGTTGTCTCAGTCGCGTCTCCTCTCTGCCTCTTAGTATCTCTCTTGTACTCTCGCTTGACTCGTCTTGTCTCTCTTGGTCTCTCTCTTTTCTGTCTCTTGTCCTCTCTCTTGTCTCTCCTGTCATCTAATTGTTCTCTTCTTGTCTCTCTGTCATCCTCTTTATCTCTCTATGGTTCTCTCTGTCTCTCTTGCTCTCCTTGGTCTGCTCTGCTTGTCTTCTCGTTTTTGTTCTCTCGTATGGTCTCTCTTGTCTGCTCTCTTGTCCTGCATCTCTTGTCTACTCTCTTGTTCCTTGCTCTCTCTTCTCTCTCTTGTCTCTCTCTTGTCTCTCTTGTCTCTCTTGTCTCTCTTGTCTCTCTCTCTCTCTCTCTCTTGTCTCTCTTGTCTCTCTCTCTCTTGTCTCTCTTCTCTCTCTTCTCTCTCTTGTCTCTCTCTTGTTCTCTCTTGTCTCTCTTGTGTCTCTCTTGTCTCTCTTGTCTCTCTTGTCTCTCTTGTTCTCTCTTGTCTCTCTCTTGTCTCTCTCTTGTCTCTCCTTGTCTCTCTGTCTCTTGTCTCTCTTGTCTCTCTCTCTGTCTCTCTTGTCTGTCTCTCTCTCTCTCGTCTGTGTCTCTCTCTTGTCTCTCTGTCTCTCTCTTGTCTCTCTTTCTCTCTTGTCTCTCTTGTCTCTCTTGTCTCTCTCTGTCTTCTCTTGTCTCTCTCTTGTCTCTCTTGTCTCTCTCTGTCTCTCTTGTCTCTCTTGTCTCTCCTTGTCTCTCTTGTCTCTCTTATCTCTCTCTTGTCTCTCTTGTCTCGTCAGGTATTCTGAGGTGAACATTCAGAACTTCACCACATGTTGGAGAGATGGCCTGGCCTTCAACGCTCTCATCCACAGACACAGGTACACGCCTGCTCCATTCTACTCATGCTCATTTATAGACCACAGGTTTAGCAAAACTTTCTCCAAACGCAAGGCCAATCTTTATTTTAAGTTAAAAGACAAGTATGGGACAGCGCACACAAAGTCAGTGTGAAGAGAGAACAGGCCCACTCTCACACCAAATCAAACTGAGAAGGGCAGTCATAGTATATTATCACAAAATTAGACATAAAATTGAACTCTTGTAAAAGATGGCGGCGCACACAGACGCTGCAGCCCTGAGCTCTCATTACAATGACAATAAATTATTGAATCTTTACAATTACAGTTGCACTAAGTACAACATTGCCATTTGACTGTAATTTCGTTGTTAATATAACAATGACAGGACGGTGTAGTCCCTCATTCATCCAGGAGGGATCCATAGTAGAAGTCTTCAAAGTAGTCATCTGGACAGTGTTTCCGGAAGATCAAGACGTTTCGACTCTCATTCGAAAGTCATTTTCAATCTGATGGAAGTAGACTGAGACTGGCTTGTATTTATACTAAGTTAAGCCCTCCTAGCGGGAGGTTCAATCTACTTCCATCAGATTGAAAATGACTTTCGAATGAGAGTCGAAACGTCTTGATCTTCGGAAACACTGTCCAGATGACTACTTTGAAGACTTCTACTATAAAACAATGACAATAAATTATTGAATCTTGAATCTTGATTTGTTGGTCTAAAATGGCTCACTCCAGATTTAGGTCAAATGCATGTTTTATTGAAAAGTGTCTGGGGCAGAAGCTTACATGATCTCTTTATTGTGAGAAATATTATTTAGCCAATAGTTGTTGTCACTTTGTGTTTATTTATAAATTATTTTTAAATGCTGCTTGACTTGACTTAAAGATTGTGCCTCCGAAGCTGATTTTGAGTAGGGCCGCCCAAAAGGTTAGATCCAGCTGTGGTTAGAATGTTACTAAACATTTTACCAATTCCTCTCAGTTTATCCATCTTTGAGTACTTCCTCCTCATAAATGATGACATTACGCAAGGAAGCTGCCTAGCAACCATGTCATTAAAACAAACTCATTTGTTAAATGTATGTTCACGGGTTCATAAATATGTTTCTCATCAAAACAAATAGAAAATGTCCTGGCTGTGTCCGAACGTGAGCCCTAACTACTATGTTGTAGTGGTGTCCGAATGTCCAGCAGGTCAAAAAGTAGTGCACTTAAAATGTTCCACAATGCATCTGGAAAAGTAGTGAGCATCGATGGCACTAGAACGGTCAACATAAACACAATTCATTGCGAGAATCGGAAAAAACAACTCAGACGTCAGGTCTTTAACTGTAAACAACACAAGTGAGGTAAAGACGTTAAGGAGCCGCTTAAACTCACTGTTGAGCCGGAGAATAAACAAAACACTCAGAACTGAAGCCGTGAAGATGCTAACGTTAGCTCCTTACCTCAGTTTGGGCTGTAAAAGAGGAATTATCCAGACTGTTGTGGTTAAATGTTTTGTCCAAGTTAAACCAGACTTGTATCATGATTAGTAGTCCATAAATATGTGCGTGTCAGACGGACCTGGTCAGTATTTATTACAAAAGTTCATTTTATCGGACTTTTTGCCGACCATTACGTTAACAAGGGGGAGAGTCACGTGACCCGCGGTCAGCTGAAAGTAGTGCGCTCCCCTGTTCGAAAAGACCAGAGAGTGCGCTGACTAGTCCACTGAACAGGCCAGGACTATGTAGTAATTGAGTGGATAGGGAATGAGTGTGGACGTTCGACACAGCGCTGATCTCACTAGTGTGATGTCAGCCGTTTGCTCTACTTCCTGTTTATTTTCAATATATTTGAAAGTTTTCTTCAAAAACTTAGTTCATGTAATACTCATATTTATATTTACAAGAGGTATTCATCTACCAAAATCAAGTTCAAATTGAACATTTGTAAAATCTCTCATAAGAGCTTGTTCATGACTGAGGTTCTGTATCTGCAGGCCGGATCTCATGGACTTCCACAAACTGACTCGCTCCAACGCCACACACAACCTTCAGCAGGCCTTCAACATCGCCGAGCAACACCTGGGCCTCACCAAGCTGCTGGACCCTGAAGGTGAGTCTGAAGAAACACGTCTGCTCCAAACACGTCTGCTCCAAACACGTCTGCTCCAAACACGTCTGCTCCAAACACGTCTGCTCCAAACACGTCTGCTCCAAACACGTCTGCTCCAAACACGTCTGCTCCAAACACGTCTGCTCCAAACAAGTCTGCTACTTCTACCTCTGCATGTTGTCCCCAAATAAACCAAAATGAGAGAGCTCGTACTTTCATCATTGCTTGCACTTGTCTGTCTTCTTTTTGTAGTAATTGTACAACCATAGGTCTCATTAGATGATCATTTGTCCCTGGTCCTCAGACAGCTCTCTGGTCTGGTCATGTTTGGCAGGTTGCATTTGGACTGTTAAGGGCTGTGGACAGATGTTTGTATTTAGAAAATAAGAAAAAAAATAGTTCAAACAAACAACAGGCTTGTGAGAGCAGATTTTGTCATGGTTAGTAGGAGTCCAAATACTTATTTTCCACAAGAATATACAGATAAATGCTTGAAATCGTCCAATGAGATTTTGAAGCTTTATTTCTTCAGATTCTGTCTCTTGAAATGTGCCTTTGATGAAGATGACAGACCTCTCTTCTCTTTTTAAGTGGGACAACAAACTATTGTACATAAACAGTCTGACTGTCCTGTGCTTGTCCTGCAGATGTGAACACGGAAACCCTGATGAGAAGTCCATCATCACATACGTGGTTTCTTACTATCACTACTTCTCGAAGATGAAGGCTTTGATCGTGGAAGGCAAACGCGTGGGGAAGGTACGTGTCCTGCTTCCGGAACACTGCACACATGCCCAGGTCCAGAACAAACTGAGAATGCATAAAAGTGTACAGTCTGAAGAAATAGCTCGACTCATGGACTGAAACAACGGTACGACGAGACACCGCAGCTTAGCTTTCAATGCAGTGCTTCATTTGTAAATCAAATGTTGCTGGAAGAAAACGGGGCTTCAGACGAGAGCCAAAACGAGTTCATTTGTGTTCATTCATTGGATTTTTCATGACTGTGGAAAAATTGTTTTAAATTTTTTATTTTATAGAAAAAAGTTTCTTTCTCAAGAAGAAACATTGGATCTTAAGCAGCAGCAGTGTTATACAATACAATAAGTCACAACTCTGGAAAGTCTTAATTTGTATGTTTTGTGCTCTTGAAGAGGAAGAGGTCCTAAAAAGTCTTAAACAACTGACTTATGGATTATTTTGTTGACATATTATACACAGAGGGTTTGGATATCTTATGTATATATTTTTGAGTCAGTTGCTTTGACTGAAAATTTGGACATTAACAAATCCTCTGTATCTTTTTGAGTCCTTGTGAGGAATTTTCCGCTTTCATTTGTCTGTTTTATTTCTTTTAAGGGAATAGAAGTACTTTCTTAACATGCATGTGCGTGTCCTACCTCTCTCTCTAAGAAAAGCTTGTAGCTTGGAGGTGTAAGATTTCTGTCTAGCAACAAGGCTATACATTCTCTGCACAGCTAAAAACTGTCTAACCTTCGTTACCTAAGCAAACTAACAATACACCACCTTTCAGTTTGGAATGATAAATTCCAACCAGCTGCAGGGGCCCTGGACTCAAACCACTATAAATATGCCCTGCTTCTGTAACGATGTTTTGTGACAGCCAAGTTTTAGTTCGCGTTGTGAGTGTGTGTCTGGGTGCCAGCCCCCGGCTGCTCCGGCCGGGTCATGTCTTTCCTCTGTTTTTGGTAATTTTGTCAATAAACCTGAAAAACTTCATCTTGGCTTTTTGTGCTTTGCCTACCTGGAGATAAAAAACCCACAATTTGGTGCATTGGCCGGGAATCAAATAAAAAAGGTTGGCTTTTTTGGACTCTTCAAGAATCTACAATGGCAAGGAAAAGAGACGTTACGGTAGCGTCTGGACCTGAGAACAGAGGGGAGATCGATGTCCGGCCGCAGTAGTGGGGGCCTGAAGAAAAAACAAGAAAAAGAGAAAAGAAAAGAAGAAAAGAAAAAGCACAATGGCACAAAGTTTTTCTGCATTCAGCACACCAAGAGGCAAACCAGCAGCGGCTTCTCTCCAAGTTATTTTGGGACGTCACCTCCAACCCATTCGCTCCAGCTCCAGCATACCAGCTGCGGCGGGGTGAGAGGCCTGGATCACACCGGAGGAGAAAAGGGGATTGTTGAACGGACAAATGGACAATCCTAATCCAATGAACGCAATTCAGCAACAATTAGACGAAGACATGTTTTCCTGATCTAATCTCTTTTAAAAGAGACTTCATCTGAGCTTGACTTTCTCGGATCCAACTGCTTTTGAGCTTTCATAAAGTTAACGGACAAGACAAATCCTTCAACTAAAACAAGCTGCAGTGGAGCCAAGACGCGAGCCCTTTGACCTGTTGCTGACTAGAGCCTGGAGTGACTGAGACCTGAGAGCCAAAGATTTCACGGACATTGAACTCACAAGACGCTTCACTCCGGACTTGTGAAACATGTCCTTCCACGCGCTCAAGTGGTCTTTGCAGAGCTCATGTCAGCATGAGACACCAGATCATCTGGGGTTCGATGTATCCTGGACACATCAGGCGCTGACGCTTTAAATCACACACGACAACTCATGTGATTTGGAGAAGTTGTTTCTGTATTACATCTAACTCATCAAGAACAAACTGGCATCTGTGCTTGGGACAATACAAGTCGCAGGAGGCGACAGCAGAGATGACCAGACGATCGCACAGTCCAGTGGAGATCCGGAACAAGAGGAGGGGAGAAGATCGGGACACCAAGAAGAAGATGAAATACCAGCAAAATGTCCAAAATCAACAGCATCAGTTTTCCGCCGTGGTCAACGCTTCTCCACACACACACACACAGCAAGAGGAGACCTGCCATTCCATGCCAGAAATAAACTGTTGCCTGCTCAACTCGGGGGACATGAGGAGCGCAGAAGCAGAAAAGACAGCAACGAAGACGACAAAAGATGTTGAAGGACAGTATTATTCTCACTTTACATTCACATCTAGAACTGTGCAATAGCCTATATCAAACTTTAGATATAATAGCGAATGGGTTTTCAAAATGTCCAAAATTGAATAGTATATGTTTAGAGTAAGAAAGAAAATAGAGACAACTTAGAATATTAAGTAACATGTCTACACTTTTATGATAAATTTGCAAGCATTTCACATTACTCACATGACATCCCAGCATCGCATCCCTAGACCAATAATACTTCACATAGATATTTGCAGCACACATAAATCTTGTTTAAAGTTAATTCTAGTTATCGGGTTTAGTCACTAATGGAAATCACCAGATGAAATAGTTTTAAATGATCTTTAGATATTACATGAGAAAGTACACTGTTGTTAATCAAAAATCTTGTTCACAATCTGGATCAGATCTGGGCAACCTACGGCCTGAGGCCAGGCCTAGACCAGTTTTAAGCAGGCCCCTTTTGAAAATAAGTGGTAATCTTTTGTTTCCTTAAAAATTTTAGCTGTTATCTTATGAACTTCACAGTGCATGCACAAAATTATACATTAATCAATTTGGGATTTTTATTCATTTAGTTATTCATTTATTTGATTATTACAGTAATGACAATTTGTTACACCAATGATAATAGTAACAGCCCTCCGCCACTTGGGTGGAATGTGAAAGTTTGCCCACTCTGATCTAGATTCATGACATTATTGTATTATGACATTATTGAGTTATTTTTAACTTAGACGCAGCCTATTGAGTAATAATCATCTGAATACTGTTACTAGATATGCCCAAAACTATCGAGATGTTCATTTTGCTAATATTGCCTAGCCCTAATTTACGACAAAAGTTTGTTTTTGAGATGCTAACTGTTCCATTTGTGCTTTTGATCCTAGAATGGTGACAGTATACATGTCTGTATACAAGCATTTGACCTGGCCTCGAGACTGCTGTCAAATGACAAGTGAATGACCGACAAAGGTAAGACATGGGCACTGTAAACTAAAATTAGACACTACAATTGTATAAAATACAGACTTAATCAAAAATGATAAACCTAGGACAATTTAGATTTAAATATATAGTATTAACTATTGCATTAATAATAGTCAAATAATAATGATAAAAATGCTTTTAGGACTAAAACAACTTTTAGAGCTTTTGACCTTTAGAATTAATGCTTTGGGGAGTTGCACTGACAAACATGGGTTTTTTGAACAATTTCTGAACTTTTTATAGATTTCTTAAAAAAGAGGCTAAAATTAATTACTCAACTTGACATGGTGTAAGTAAATTATTTACAATGGGCAAATATAGAAATCAACAACTAAAAGTAAATAAGTAATTCTAACCTCTGTGCATTTGACTTGGTGAATTCCATGATATGTTTCTCAAATGTGGTTCCTCGCCTTACTTCTAAAAAAGTTCTCTTGTACTTAAAAAAGCCAGTTTGTAACTATTAGATCTGAAACTAGTTGAGCTAAATTGCCATAATCTAAACAAATTAAAATGTTCTTTAAACACCAGACACACTAGTAGTCGAAAGAAGTTGATTTAGACTTTATGATTCCATGGTGATGTTGTAAGTTTATAGACCGTTGACATTGTTTTAGGAAAACATAGCAACCTCCTGACCTGTACTTGGAAAGCTTTCTCTCTGGGGCCCCAACCAACCAATCAGAGCGTAAGCAGATACCCGTTTATTCGAAATCTGCATATTGACCAGACCAAATAAAAGAGAGAAGGTTGACCAACTATTTGTTTGTGTAGTTAATATTGGGAAGATACAAGCTATGTGGTGTTGAAGTATTGTTGTGTAATTGTTTTGTTTCCTGTTTCCTAATTGTTTTAAAGGTGCACTGTGTAACTTTCTGGAGGTGAAAAGTAATTTACGCAACTCAGTACACAATTCAGTACAATTAGGAAGTTAAAACTACAGTTTGAATAGAGAATACATTGCATGCCAAAATTTGAAAAATCAGCTAAATCAACCGCTTTTCTGAGAAAACAGATGTGTTTGGGCTCCTCCAGGCCAAATAATAGACTATTTTGGTTCAATCAAAGTAAAAATACAGATTTTTTGTCAATTATTTAAAAACAGAGACATCTAAATGATAAAAATATGCTTTTGATAAAGTTTATTTTTGGCTAAAGGTTGTGCAATGCACCTTTAAAATAAAAACATTCCAATTGCGTGTACTGTGTCTTTCATATGAGTTTTGGTTGAACTACGAGCTACGGGTTGAGTTTGACTCAGTTTTTATTATTTTTTAATTAGTAGTCTAAAAGCTACTGGTGGAGTTTGACTCTGTTTTTGAATTTTTGTTTAATTAGTAGCTCGTGGTTGAGTTTGACTCAGTGAATTAGTAAATGCGTACGGGTTGAGTTTGACTCAGTGAATCAGTAATTGCGTACGCGGGTTGAGTTTGACTCAGGGAATCAGTAAAAGTGTACGCGGGTTGAGTTTGACTCAGTGAATCAGTTATTTGCGTACGGGTTGAGTTTGACTCAGGATTGCGCGCGGGTTGGGTTATGACCCAGGATAGGAATTCACCGGTGTTTATGTGGCGCCTGTTGTTGTTGTTAGTTTCAGTATGTACTGTCAAAGTGAGTGCTGTCAAAGGTCGGAGTTGCTCAGGTGGTGTTGCTAATTTTCTAACACAGAACCCTGTGTCTGTTTGTTCTTCACTCTCTGTATTTCCTTAGATGTAAACAATGGTGACAAGCTGTGGTAAATGCAAGATATGATTATTTGGTTGAGGACATTCAGAGTATTGTAGCAAACGTTATGGGGTTTCAATGAGATAAATAACTATAGTCCTAGAAAAATTAAAAGATTCTCTTCTGTAGTTTTTGCTTGTTAGCTTCCTAGCTTATTATGTATACATTTTGTAAAGTACATACAGCTGCTCTATTTTTGTAGAAGTGTAGCCTGTGTGACCTGCTTAAAGTATGGACATAAAATGCACTAAGCGACAATGGCAATAATGATAGAAAATGTAAACTGTAGATCGTAATACAACCTAAAACGAAACTGTAAATTTGTTAACAACAATTACTGTACATTTTGAACCAAACTAGCAGTTCTGGAATCATTTCAGAGTCTCCATCAGCTTAAGGTCACAGGACTCCGTATTTTTAGACTTTCCTCCTGTGGAATGTAACCTGATGAGTGAGTCCAAATGCAGAATGTAAAAAATCCTTATGAGCCTAGCTAAAACATAATATTTTAAATAGAAAGAATCTCAGCAAAAGATTTCATATAAAACTGAAAAAATGTAAAGTATCTTGGTGACTAATTTAAACCAAACATGCGTTTCCTAGGCTGTAGTATAATACAAAATGTGTGACAATCAGTCTAAATAAACTTTAAATGCAGTTATGACAAGGTTAAGCTAACACTTAAAATATATTTCACATTATCGGTAGGACTCTTTAACAATTTAAAAGTAGATACTATTTTACTATTCCACTTTAAGTTTGACTTGCCCATTTGGTATTGTACTATGTGACAGTGAATCAAAAAGAACTTCCTAACAATTTATTTTATTCTTTCCCATTCTAATTAGTTTCCTAATAAACGCACACAAAATATTGATTTGTGCAGTTGTCATATTACCTAATGCAGATCTTGAGCTAATTTCTAACTATTTTCCTTAAATCATAGTCTGACTAAAATATTACAAATTCAAACAGAAACTGTTTAAGCCCTTTAGACAATCAATTATTTGAACTCTTTATAAAACTGAAGCTTTGTACTTTAATGCCTGATTGACTGTTATGGTAAATAGAAACAAGCTCGGCACAGAAAAACAACCAAATTTGATCTCACAGTAAAGTGGTGTCTTTTCACAAAAAATTAGCCTAAAATTAGTTTAAAGATCTTGAACAAATAAAAATCTTAGATGAAGCCTAGATAAAGGTCTTAGAAATAATCTTCAACTTGCGTGTCTAGAGTACATCTGTAAACTGTCCCGAAACTTAATAGGTTTATTCTAATCAAATAGCTAGAAGAATAACCACATGATTTAAATTCTCACATCACCCCCAAAACTAAATTATTGTTCGTAGATCTAAATGTCAATGTCATATCGAGTCTGCACACATGTAAAATGTAATCTCAAATGTTTTAATGCACAAAATCTGATTCACTAATCTCTTATTGCGTTTTCCAGTTAAATATACATTGTTATGAGTGAATCATAGTTACAGTTTTGTCACAATGGCTCTTGTCTATTAAAGCAAGTACAATGCACAGAAATATACAGTTGCTAAACTTCACAGTCATAATGACAGATGCTTCTGTTAAATTATCTTTAGTTCATAGAAAATAATTTGTAAAAAATAACTGGTTCTATTCTTCTCAATTTTTAATGTAGTCCCTAAATCTAACAGTACTAAATAGAAACATGTATAAAAAGACCAAAACTAGCTGCAATATTGATCTGGTTTATGGATTAGATTTCTGTTGTTTTTATTTCAGACTAAAGCAAACTAATGTTTTTATTTAAGCCCATTTAACTAATGTCCATATCATGCCCTGGCTCATAGAACGCTCTAATATTATGTATCGTAAACCCAACATTTAATGATTCATCTAGATAAACTCTGAGGGATTTCGTGTCTGAATTATTTCTGTATCAATAGAGATTAAGTTGAGTTTTAAAATAATATGGGTTGACATCAAAAACTAAACCATCTTTAATAAAATAATCCACCTGTAAGACGAATTAGAGTAATTACCTACTTGTACTGTTTCTATAGTTTACAATTTAGAGTTTAAATAATATGAATTAAAGATAATCCATTGTAGTGAAACTTGGTAAACTTAAGGAAAATGTGACGAAAATCAACATAGCTCAATATAACTCATTAAGTTATTTGTAATCCCATTCTGTAACTTGCCTATTAGTTCAATACTTAATCAATCAATAAAGGTTTTACTAGGGTAAAGAAGGGTGTTTAATTTGCCACTTTTGTGTTTTTAGTCGACTAATCATTAAGTGACAGTTGATGGTAAAATCTAAAATAAATCTTATCCTTCTTTGAAATGAATTATCCGCAAACATTGTGATAAAATAACTTCTGGGTTTGTTAATTTGTCAGTGACATTCCTTTAATAGACTCAGATTGCAAAATGAATTATTAGTTTGACACATTTCAATGTTCCATATAATTATAACTACTACTGTGCTAGGTGAATAAATTATGCTTTAAAATATTAAACAATTTCATTCTACTTCTTAGAGAATATTACTTTGCAGAAAGTTTAAAGTAAAAGACTGTAAAAGTAGAGACTGACTAAAGGATTGCTAAACTTTGAAATAATCTTAATCTAAAATTAGGCAAGACAATTTTATTTATATAGCACAATTCATATACAATACAAGACAACTAATTAAAACATATAAATAATCAGCATAAAATCTACTTCAAAGATTGTATTGACAAATAGTTTGTAATTTTATTTAGATATGTGTTCATGTCTTCAATCATTATCTGCTCAGTCTTATATTTTGTAGTTTATTATTTACTGTCAATTAAAGAAAATGTTCAGTTAAACCTTAAATTATTCAACAAAAAAAAAGAAAATTATAATAATAAAAATAGATTTCATTTCACAGTGCCCTGTCTTATCTGCAGCAGTCAAGAGTGTCATGATGAATCGTATTCTTTTATTTTTGTTCATGTACATGTAATAACATTGAAAAATGAAGCTACATGTTTTAATGCGATAACTACACAATGCTCGATGTAAATTTCTAAAGAAATTTGAGGAGGGGATTGTGAGGAATTTTCCGCTTTCATTTGTCTGTTTTATTTCTTTTAAGGGAATAGAAGTACTTTCTTAACATGCATGTGCGTGTCCTACCTCTCTCTCTAAGAAAAGCTTGTAGCTTGGAGGTGTAAGATTTCTGTCTAGCAACAAGGACTATACATTCTCTGCACAGCTAAAAACTGTCTAACCTTCGTTACCTAAGCAAACTAACAATACACCACCTTTCAGTTTGGAATGATAAATTCCAACCAGCTGCAGGGGCCCTGGACTCAAACCACTATAAATATGCCCTGCTTCTGTAACGATGTTTTGTGACAGCCAAGTTTTAGTTCACGTTGTGAGTGTGTGTCTGGGTGCCAGCCCCCGGCTGCTCCGGCCGGGTCATGTCTTTCCTCTGTTTTTTGGTAATTTTGTCAATAAACCTGAAAAACTTCATCTTGGCTTTTTTGTGCTTTGCCTACCTGGAGATAAAAAACCCACAGTTCTCCCCGTGTCACCGTGAGTTTTCTCCATGTACTCCGGTTTCCTCCCACCTCCAAAAACATGTATGTTTAGGTTCATTGGGCATCACTGTAAATTTCCCAAAGTGAGTGAATGAGAGAGTGAATGGTTGTCTGTCAAACCCTGCGACGAGTTGGCCACTAGCCAATTAACCTATACTTCTACATGCGTGTTTTTGGAGGAAGCTGGAGCACCCGGAAAGAACCCACTGTAAATGAGAAGAACATGCAAACCACCCAGAGAGAAAATGAGATGCTGAGTTAGTCTGACAGAAGATTCAAACCACCATCTCCACACCTGTAATGTGTACTTCTGGGATATATTACGGCTGCACATTATATTAAAAAAATATCGATATCGCGATAATGACACGTGCGATATCCATATTACAAGGATGTGCAATAATTTATTACAATTTTTATGCATTATTCATCCATTTTTAACGCGGAGTGGTTTGACTACGGCGCCACCTTAAATCTGCGCCTCCGATGGAGCTGCTGCTGCTGCTTAGCTTAGCTAGAGCGAGCATGGATGTATACTTCCCTGAGAGTGAGACGCAGTGAATAGTGGGAACTACTACTGTAAACAAATGAAAAAAATTGTGCAGACAAAAGCGGCAAACTCCTTTTCTTTAAAACACTGCATTCTGGACTATTTTCTTTTACAAGACAAGTCATGCTTGAAAAAGACGCAACATTGAGACACAATATTTTCATTTTTCCATTTCATTTCATTTATTTGTTTACAAGAGAAACATTTAGAAGCACATTTAAATGTTACAATTTAAGCCTTGTAAAATGGGACAGAAACCAGAGCTGGCTTGTAAGTCGGGGCCCAGTAAACAAACAATACAAAACATAAAATGACAAAAAAAAAATCCTATCTAATTCTGTCTAAAATGACTAGGTCTATATAAAATCTACTGTATATAAAAAAAGTATTATTTATTTCATTTTTATTATTATTATAATTGTTCACTATTATTTATTTATAATTTTAATTTGATCTAATCAGACATCATTTGCTCTGAAGACAAATAAAGGGCTACATTAGATATATTTAATTGCTTATAAATGTTATTATTTCTTGACTGAATTAAAAATCCCAGCTGTATTTATTAAAATGAATTATAAAGTGATATAAAGTTTTTGTTTTAATTCATTTTTCAAAATGTGGAGAGGTCTTAAGTATTTTATGGTACTATCTATTTCATTCCAGATCTGTGGGCGGCTGCATACGCTGCATCTCTTACTTTACAGTTTACGTTTCTTGGGCATTGTACCTGGCCCATGATATATCACTCATATCACTTTCTTCTGTAATATTTTTAGTTTATCAAGAGAACTCGGAAATGTGTTACACCATATAATATTGCAGTAGTTTAAGTGAGGTTCAAATAGAGACCTATATAATGTTAGAATAGCTTCAAGAGAAAGAAAGTGTCTCAGCTTAAATTGTAGATATGTTTTTTAAAGTTGAGATTTTACAACTGCAGCCGCTTCCAACAACCTCACAAGGACCACCGTAAAGTTTCGTAAAGTTTTCAGAATTATCGAATATCTCAAAGCCCATATTGTACATCGCAGAAATGTTCAATATCGTGCAGCCCTAGTGTATATGTATTACTGTGTCTGCATGATTCAAACCGAAGATTGAACTGCTCTCCTCTTTCCTCTTCCTCACAGACACATCCTGATCATTTCATGTGCTTTGGACCGTGAGCTCATTTTCGGTGGAAATCCTAAACCCCTTTGTGCGTTCCTGTTTTGCTCTTATCGCTCTCTCATTTCATTTGTCTCTGGATACAAAATGAATTCTGGAGAGAGAAAAAAAAGGGAGCCTAAAGTGTGTTTGAGTCCAAATACATCTTCATCTGCGTCTCGTCCGCACAAGAATGAATATTTTTCATTTGAACTCTATTTGCATGAGTATTGAATTTGGTCCTGCGGAGACGCTGTACATTATATTTTCATTTGCCGCTGTCATTGGGCTTTATGTCTGCTGATATTTTCAGAACAAAATAAGATTTACTGTTTGAGTTGTGAGAGAAGAGAAACAGGAGAGAAAAGAAACAGGACTGCTAACAGCAAACACTGCTTTTAAGTATGTTTTTAATCCGTAAATTGAATATACTGTACATGAATTCATAACAACTCTGCATATTTTACCTTCAGATTTGATCTAAATTATTAATAATAAATTAGATCAAATCTAAGCTTCTTTTTTTTAACAATTAAAAAGCTTAACGCTGGACTAATGCTGCGTTCCAGGCAACTGGGAACTGGGATATTTCCCAGTTGAAAACTACCAGTTCCCGGTTCAGAGCGTTCCAACATAATCAACTCTTACAAAGACATTATGGCTAATGCTAACCTTTAGGCTAATCAAAAGTAATGCTTAATAACCTGTAATCAATATGTACATTGTTTTTGTGGCAGTTAAACCCCCAGATTCATTAATTGTGGTGATTGTTGTATGTGAAGTGGGACTTCTTCGACCAGGTTCCAGTTCACAAGTTCGAGTGGTGTTCCATCTCATTTTTACAAGTGGGAAGTGGGAAATATACCAGTTCCCAGTTGCCTGGAACGCACCAAAACTACAATGAAAACATGATTCACAAGAACAACCGTGTTGTGGTGGCAACAGAGCATCAAGCAGGGGTTTGGGATAGTTTGAACAATGGTTTATCATTGGATTAAAAAAAGGGAGAGAAGTATGAGCATGGATCTATTATCTGGATAGAACATTGCTGCTTGTAGCTGCTGTAAATCAGCCCCAGTGGTCCATGTTTCATTGGTCCTGCAGCAGGAAAATCCCGCTACATTCTAGAAAGCCTTTTTCCCCCCCTAGAGTGCAATGCAAAAACAAACTCCTCTATTTCTAATTTGGTGGCAATTCTTACCTATTTTCATATCATTAACTTTTTTCTGGTTCTAAAGGTTTTAATTTGTATAAAACGGCTTTTAGCTTTAGCTTCAGCTACCACTGCTCACACTGTAACTCCCGCTCTGATTGGTCCCGCACCTAACACAATGAATTATGGGGGAAACACAACTGCGTATGTTCCATAGGCTGTAGCGCATCTAGCAAAAGGCTAAAGCTAACGGCCATGATGGCTACAAATGCCAGTGAGTAAAAACCACTGACGCACAGCGCCTGCCATCTTTGATCACCGGGGCTTAGCGTGTGGATGTGAGTGTGATCTCCCATCGCAACAGCGCCACAAAGAGACACATTTAGACAGCTACAGATCAGGTAAGGCATCATAACTAACCCAAAACACAAGAAATGTTGCCGTCCTGAATGAATTAATGAAATAGATCAAGACGTATCTGTTCACCATTTTCATATGTTCGGATTTCGACACACACACTTTCTACACGAGGGTTCATGACCCTGACCTGTCGGCACACTCTGCTGGACAAAGGGCAGATTATAAGACTCGCCTTGCAATTATAGAATTCATCAGCGTTTATTGGCAACATTTTTGCAGATTACGATGACTCGTGAGAGTGCAATAACGGGCGTTTTAATCGGTCGAACTCTAAGCCCTAGTGATCAACAAACTAGAATGAGAGGATGGCTGCATGATGCCTTAACAGACCATTAAAAAGATTAGGGACTCGTAGAGGTGAGCGATATATAGAACTTCAGTTAATATTGTGATTGTTGTCTTGAAGATATGCAAAAACGGAATATCGTGTATTGATTATAGTAAAAAAGCTGTTAAAAACATCATACTAAGAAAATTACATTGCAAAAATTAAAATAAAGTTACCCTACACTGAATGCTAGTTCAGAGACCAATGCACCCACGTAATGGGACCTCCGAAGAATGCGGATGCGAGTTCAGGAAAGAATCCGCATGAAGTCTATTTTTCCCGGAGATCGCAGAGGTCTGGTGCAGCTTTCAATTCATTATACAAGCATTCTCGCAGGAATTTATATGAATATGGGCCGCAGTTGACAGCATCTGGTGTAACAAACAATTTGCAAAAAACCCGCACACATCCCGGATCGAACCCTCCTCGCAATCTGTGTACATCCAGGGTTAGACGGTTATATTTTAGAAGATAAGATAAGATAAGCTTTATTGTCCCACTAAGGGGAAATTTGTTTTGGGAACGTAGTGCTAGTGCAATAAACAATAAAAACAATACAATACAATAAAGCAACCATAATGTTCACAGCCAGTACAATTGTAGAAGAATAGACATCCAAAAAACAATAAAAAATAGCCCAAGTAAAGTGGAGTGGGTAGAGTAGGTAAGGTGGGCAGAGGATCCACAGCAACAGACCTCCCTCCTGCCCAAAGAAGCAAGGAGGATCCACAGGGTTGAAGGGGGGGCTAGGGTAGTGGATCCACAGCTGAAGGCCTCCTCACTACCCTAGGAGGGCCGTGTGTGGGTCAGAGACCGGACCGGTTTTACATGTTTATTTAAAAGAGAGATTGAAGTGGGGATGAAGGACTGTTTGAATCTGTTGCTTTTGCATCTGCTGGCTCTGTAGCGCCTTCCAGAAGGGCAGCAACTCATATTCTGAAAACAGAACATGGGATGGGTCGCTCAGAATCTTATTGACCTGGCTAATCACAGCTTCCTCATAAAGGGACTGTAGAGGCTGCTGGAGCGGTTTCTCTGCTAGCTTTAAAGCTGTTGTTATCATTTTTAGAATTCTGCCTTTACATTGGACAGTGATAAAGCCGTACCACACCACCATGCCGTACCTCACAATAGTGGCTAGTACAGCATTGTAGGCTGGCCCTGATCTCCGGCCGCACACCAAATAAATGCAACCTTCTGAGATCACTCATTGGTAGTTTTTTTTGTTTTTCTTTAAGAGTACTAAATACGCATGTAAGTATCTGATCTTGTGAAGGCATTTTGGGTCATATATTTGTCAAATGACACTTTTACTAGTTTTGCTTTTAGTTGACTAATCGACATGGTCAACCACAGCCCAGAATATTGCAGTCGAGAAATGTAAAAAAAATGATCAAGATAATAATTTTTGTCAATATCTGCCAGACATAGGGACTCGTACTTACCAACAAGTTTTGTCCAGTTCTAGTGTTCCATTTCTACAAAAAAACGCCAAAGTCACGCTGTCCCAAATCAGCAGTGTTCGCAGCCAAAGAGCTAAAGATTGTGCAATTTGTTTTGGAGCCGAGAAGCAGGCGGCCAGCCCACAGCTTATGTAAATGTACAGACACATAACCCTCCCACAACGCTCCCACCTCCAGAATGTGTCCAGAATATCTCTCTGCAAACAGCACTGCGTTTCAGCACCACGGACAGACACTCCAAAGACAAGAGTTCAAAAAGTACAGTATGTATATCTCGCTGTTGAAGTTAATCTAAAGTTGTGTCCACGGAGGAAAGACATATTTAAAAAGCAAATGTCAACCAATCAAAATTTTACAAAGTGTTACAGTGTTTGTAATAAGTGTGGGCAGTATGACACATTTCTGCGAGCAGAGTTGGCAAGTAACTAAGTAGTTTTACTCTAGTGTAAACTAGTAGTTTTTGTACTTGACTTGTACATGACTTTTGTACATGACTATTAAATAATCTGTGACTTTTTACTTTTGCCTCTTACATTTTTCAAGAAATAGCTGTACTTTCTCCTCACTACTTTTTAAAAACAGGTTAACTACTTTACAAGCCAGGGTTTTGTCCTGTTTAGTCCTATCTTAGTCCATGTTTAGTCCTGGTTTAGTTTAGTATATTTATTTATAATTATAATTCTGGGGTCTCGTCCTAGTTTAGTTAGCTATTTTTTTTAGTTTACTTAGTCCCAGTTTATCTCTGTCAATGTCCCTAGATTTAGTACCTGGTTAGCAATGTCCTAGTCACCGTCCATCTTGGTTTTATCTGTTATCTGGTTTGTTGTGATTTATTCTGGGGGGCCTAGTCACTGTTAGTCCAGCTATCTCCCTGGAATCAGCGGTCCTGGCATTCGTCCAGTCAGTTCACGCTGGCTTAGTCTGTCAGCTTATACGTGTGCGTGGGTGTCGGTAAGTCCTACGTCTTCGTTCTCACGCTTTGATACAAAGTGTCTGTCACTGTCCTGGGTTCAGCGTCCACCGTGGCGCTAAACAATATTGAAAGTCACTGGCTCCTATTTTTTGGTCAGCTGGCTTAGTCAGTCATCCGGTCCGGTACCAAGTAGTCCTGGTTTAGTCTAGCACTGATCGTCCAGTTAGTCCTGGCCTAGTTTAGCTACTGGCTATTAGGTCTAATTATATTCCTGTCCTAGTCCTTTAGTCTAGTTATATTTAGTCTAGTTCCCTAGTTTAGGTTTGAAAATCCTGTCTAGTCGTCGTATTATATTCTGGTCTTAGTCCGGATTTAGTCCTGGTCTAATCCTAATTTAGTTCTGGTCTAATCTTGATTTAGTAGAGTTTTAGTCTGGAAAGTTGACCAGGTTTAGTCTTGAGCTAGTCCTGATTAGTCTATTTATATTCCTGGTGTAGTCGTAATTTAATCCTGGTTTAGTCTAATTATATTCTTGATCTATTCCTAGTTTAGTCGTGGTTTAGTACTGATTTAGTCTAGTTATTGTCCTGCTCTAGTCCTAGTTTAGTCCTGGCTTAATCTAGCTACAGTATATCCTTGGTCTTATCCTCGTTTCTAGTCCTGATCTGATGTTAAAAGTCCATCACATTGATCAAAGTAAATACGTTTAGTTTTCATTATTATGTTTACTAATACTTCTATTTGTTAAGAAACTATAATCTTGTTCCTACGTATTTTGAAGTTTTACATTGACCACTACATATCTTTTCCTATTCACATGTAAACTTTAAATAAATAAATAAATACTTCCAATATAAGAACAACATTAATCTGTGAAAATATTAAACGCCTTGTGATTTCCAAATGGCAGCCGTCCCAGACCTCTCATTAGACCAAGACTCTCCTGCCCAACAACCAATCCAAACTGTCACTGGCGTCCACTTCACTGCTTGACTCGAGCGAAATGCCCGCGTTTTATGCCCAACCGCAACAGTAATGATTATTTTTTTGTCTGGTGCGACAGATTGTTCCAACTCCCCGCTGCTCTGTTGGCCGACGTCTTCAACTCTCGTTCAAACGGCAAGGACGCCACGCGGAGACAAACTGTATTTACAAGATTTGCAAAAGGAGAAGGACGTGGATTCATTTGGCAAAGCAGGTGGAAGGGAATCGTTATGTGAATAGTACATAATGAAATGCTGTGTTAATTCTGAGAGCTCAGCATATGGACGGAGACTGTTTCAGGGTCTGATTCCACACACGCAGAGGTCAGTCACACACTCCCTGTAGACCGGAGCCATTACTGCACAAGATGGCCGAGTGTCTCATGTCTGACCTACATAGACACAAACAACAATCCAAAAGCATGTAAAGTTATGCTTAACTAACAACGTACACTATAGAGGGATTATCGGTCATCGTCACTTTCTGTTCCACTGAGCATGCTCCATGCAGAAAGAACCGCTGTCTATCTGCTTAGTTGGGGAAACTTCTTTAAGTAAAACAAAACCCAGAATGACAGCAGCTATTTGCATCAGGTCTGAACTGGTCTGAGAGATGTCTGTCTCCTGAAGCTTGAGACAGTGTTTTTCTCGTTGTTTTTTCACCAAAATGTAACTTTTAAGGGTCGTAGGGTTGAATTTCATTCATAAATGTTGATTTAGCAGCAGAACTTGTGTTTTTGCACAGTGATGAACTCTTGTAGTCTGCTGACAACGGTGCTGGCTCAACTTGTTTCCACGGTTTGTGTCAATGAGCGGCGGCTCTTTCTGCATACCAGGTGTGTGCACAACACCTGTGTTGATAAACAAAGAATCCCTCTGTAAGTTTCCAACAATTTCACAACTTCCAGTCCGACAACATGCAGATGTTATGTAAGAGCAACACAATGGGCTCTATCTTGCCCTCGGTATTGACGCTGGTTATTTTTTCTTGTATTGACCACTAGTAGACTATCTAGTTTGCAGAGCAAGCAAGTCTTAGGGGCAAAGCCAGAGCTCAGGCTGATTGTGGGACAAATTGCCAACGTGAGAAATGAACAGAACAGCAACATCACAGGAAAAAGCTACATGTTACTTCTGTAAGCTTTAGATTATGTTAGGAAAAGGTTATGCAAAACGCAATAAGCTGAAACAATAATCAACTTTGCCTCAACAAGCATGTGTTTTCAGGTTTTCTTTAACATTAGGCTGCTTAAATTAAAATCCCCATTCAAAAGACGATCATAGTGAATGTGGCAAATCACACAAAAAAAAACACCTCGATGCAGTCTCTTGAGGGGCTATCACACAAAGCCGAGGGCACTGCTGGCAAAAGGCTGAAAGGGATTGTCGTGGATTATTGCAGTGGTTCCCAAATTGGGGGAAGCAAATTCTGAGGGTCGCGAGATGATTTCAAGATGTTATTTTCAGATATTACTTGTATTTGATCAATTATTTTAATGGAAAACAGTATGTTGTAATGAGTTTCAGTCAAATAACACAACAAACTACTAAAATAATTAAGATTACTGTAAACAAATTTACAATTTGAAATCATTACAAATGTCTATTTAATTCAGATAGGGGGTCGCGAGTCACTGGCATGGTTGTTTTGGGGGTCTGAAAAGTTTGGAAACCCCTGGGTTAGTGAAGAGCGGAGCAGGTCGTGGAGAGCAGGTTTTGGAAGACTTGCTTGTAAATCTGTGTTGCCAGTTGCTGCAATTGTAGCTGTTTGACTGCCTCATGGCTTATAGCGAATCAGTGCTCTGGAAAATCTTGTGGAAAACTGAAAACAAAGCTTACGGAAAAACAGTATTTGGCCTAACATAGATTGTTGTTAATAGGTGAAGCACGAAGGAAAATGGCCACAATTTGGACCAAGGAAAACAAAGACGGAGGAGCAGTTATCGCAGTACAAAGTCTGGACTGTGGCGGAAGTTGAGCTTAATTCGTGATGTAAGATTGGATCTGTCCTCTGTCAGAGTTTGACAACCACTCCTGCGCAAGTTATAGTTAACCTCTGCTTTAGGATACACACAACTCATACAACCTTTTACCATGTGAGACTCTTACATAATCCTATACCAGCCTCTTTATGTGCCCCTGTCATTACATAAAGGTCCTGTGTAGCAGTAAAAAAAGACTTTGTAAAACGACTGGGAGTGAGATGGACAGTTTCCATTACCAGCTCCTTGTAATTAAAGGATTTGTACTAATAGCACGTTTATCATAATTCCTGTCGGCCGTCACGTTTCTGACAGGCTGTTTCATTTCTCAACAGTGTTTCATTTAAAATCCTTCAGGTTTTTGTCCGCACATCAAACCCACTGTAATGAGACGGTCCTCCGGTTCAGAATTAAAACCGACACAGACGTTATAATAGACATCTCCTCCTTCTCTTCTCTGCTCTGAGCTGGTGCGTTGTGACCGGCTCAGAGTGCAGACAATCAGAAGGACATCATTAGTGGCACAGACGCCGGAGCTCACTGCACACACTCCACAGCTCCTCGCTCTCCGGAGGATCATTCTCTCTAATGGCCTCTGTCCCAAGGTAACACGCGGCTCTGTGGATCTGCTTTATGACGCGCGCTCACACAAGCTTTCATCTGTGTAACGGTTTCTATTCTCCGAAGGGTCTGTTTACCGAGCTGAATATAGGAGTGTAAACTAGAAAGCTATGGGCATGTTGCTCATTATTTACCATTAAAAAAACAACAACATGGATTATCAGATGTGCTCCTGCTATTCCGTTTGACAGGTGCAGTGTATTTTTGAATTTACTTATTTGCACAGCTGTAGAAAAATTACAAGCCTTCCACACATATGGCAGCATGTGTAGTTAAAACTTACTACTTAATGTTTTTTACCAATAATTTCAGTTGATAACCTGCCTGGTTATGTTGTTTAGTGACTTTTGTTCAGGTAATAATGCGCTGAACACATGATTCACCGCGAGATACAAGAGCGCAAGTTGTGTGTGACTTAAGAGGGACTGTTTCAAAGTGATGTGTGCTTTCGCAGAGCCACGGATCACACCGACTCCGGAGCCGACAGCCACAAAACACGTGTTTTGACTCTAGTGAAGTCACAACACGCTCCGTAAACACATCTGAGCTACACAAATGATGCTCCAGCGTGAACAAATTCACCTGGAGAAACGTCCGAGCGTCAGATCAGCTCCTCCTGCATGATCCAAACTGTCTAAAGTTTTCTAAAAGAGCTTCTGTGCTGTTGTCTGTGAATGCTGCGATGTCACACGGTCCCCAAACAGTGCATTTGAGAGAAATGCAAGCTTAAGGCGTACGTCTACAAACTGTAAAAAAAAAAAAAAAGCCATTGAAACAGTGTTGCCAGATTAAGATTCACCCATTAACTCAAGAAAATGGCGCCACATGACTTTAAAGGAACCGTATGTAAGATGCACAACAGTGGTTTTAAAAAGGTATTACAATCACAAATGAGCTTGTGTTGCCAGATTGTGAAATGGCCCACACATTGATGATAGGAAGCTACTGACCAATCAGGAGCAAGATTTGCTATGATATGGTAATAGCCAGAAAGTCACTTTCCCAGACACCTGACTCTTTGTCGTGGTTTGTTCGCGAATATTGCTTTTTAACACAATGTGGGAGGAGCTTAATGAGAACTGTGTAGAAACAAGTACATGAACCTATCGTCATGGTGCAACATCAGTTCAAACTCAAACCTGTTCTGACTCATGGCTCTAAGAAACCAAACTGGCAACCCAACTGAGAGAGTCATGTGAGGCTCATTCTGCTTTCTGATTGGATAATAAATGTAATCATCAACAAAGGGACATCATGTCCATTGATTTTTTAATTAAGAATAACTCAGAATTACATTGACTTTCAGTAACAATAATAGTATGTTTGGACTTGTTGACCTTGTATCTTTGGACACATATACAGTAATTCATGTTTATGAAATCTGACATACGGTTACTTTTTGCAACATATTTACATAAAAAAGGCCTGTTTCATCATACTTTTTTTTTTTTTTTACATTTTGTTGTAAATTTAATTTTTCTTTAGAGCCTGGGCTGAAGTGTAACACTTCCAAAAACCCAAACTGAACTAAATCCTGATTGCTTGTTCTCTGCACAGTGGCGGTGCAATGATACTCTCAAACTGCACATACTAAACTCCTTTGGTCCAGTGTACAAATTGGGATTGTGAGGAAGGAGAACTAAGCAGCCACATACTGAATCTTAGATCTGACTTGTGTAAATAGTCCACACGAGCGTGTTTGTGCCAGCTGCTCTCCCCTCCAAAGCCCTGAAGCCTCTTGTCTCGGAGGACTGGGAGGACTGTGATCTGTGTTCTTCTGCTTGTGGCTCTTTCACACATTCACTACTTTCTGCTTCCAGCTCCGTTTGAGCTGAAGTGTGACCACACTTGTCCATCTGTTAAAGGCTCATTCACAATCCTTTCTACAACTCCAACACTGCGAGTCTGCCTCCTCTCTGATCTTTTGTGTATCGTTTGATAGAGCTTCCACACGCATAAGCTCATTTTAGCATGCACTGTAAAAAGTTATAGGGCCAATACTTTACTTCAGGGCTTTTCAACTTAATTTGCAGAGGGCCAGATTTTACCGAGGACCATGTCTTCTGGGCCGAGTAGTTGCACAATACGTCGCCGCTTTTGACATGAGGTT
Organism: Mugilogobius chulae; assembly: GCA_038363315.1. Lineage (NCBI taxonomy): Eukaryota > Metazoa > Chordata > Actinopteri > Gobiiformes > Gobiidae > Mugilogobius > Mugilogobius chulae. The sequence continues at coordinate 21,821,857 of CM076402.1, forward strand.
ACACCAAACGTTAACTGGACTAGATTTATTTCTACAGTGATACCAACTAACGCTGCAGGCTTTTTTTTAATTGCTCTACAAAATGTCTAAATCAGCGTTATCCCAGCATTAAACCAAATCTAAACCAGGACTAAACCAGGTCTGAAGCGGATTTCAATAAGGACTGAAAAATACTTGTCTTAAACTAGATAACGAGAGAATAAATGCTTAAAATAAGTCACATAGTGTCTTCAAATAAGATTAGAACATACAACAAGAGCAAACTGGATTGTTTGATTGCACCTGGAATTGAAACAAGAAAAAACAATACATTCAAACCTTATTTTCAGACACTTGTTAACATTTTAAGAGACTTAAGTTGGCCACTAATTCGTGAGTAAAAACCCGAATAATAATCCAGAAATATACAAACAAGAGAAAATATGTTTTTGTTATTTTTGGAAAGTGAACGGAGGGTCAAATCATCTCTTTGGAGGGCCGATTTGGCACCCAGGCCTTAAGTTGAATAGGCCTGCTTTACTTTATACCATGGTCAGTGAGAATTCTAATGTTAACTGGCGTCTAATGTTACTCATAGACATAATTAGTAGACGCGCAATTAGCAGCTCTGTTCTGTTGTTACAACTTCAACAGCTCGATGCCATATTCTTCTGGTAGATGTGACGACGCAAATTAATAGAACACAACGGCAGAAGTTGCACTTTTATGGATAAAACAAGCAATATCAGCAAAACCATGAGCAAAACAGACTGATTTGTGTCTTGTGAAACTTTATTAAACAACACTGGTCATGTAAGATTATATTTGTCAAACTACTATATTCGTAGGCTAGAAATGCTGTACAAAGTTGTTAGGGAAATTTTGATCTTTCCCCGGACTGTAATCCTGTTTAGAAAAACAACCCGGACTCAAAATGATACACATTAGAAAAAGATTTACTTTGAATTCAAACAGACAACACAAAGTTACAAAGCTAAACTTCGCAAAGTTGTCCCATGTCCCTCACTTCTCCTACAACCCCCCACTGAGGGAATAGAAGAAAGTCCCTTTTATCAGTTGTCGAAGAATCTTCTTTTTGCCAGGTTAAAGAGAAACTAAACTCAGAATCAACTTTTTTCACTGTCAGACTGTGTATATGGAGTCAAAATTGAACTATCTACTGTTTCCAGGCCTTTTTGGGACATTTTGTGCAAACTCGTTCATTTTGCAGTTATGTGTGCAAAAACCGCGGCTGTACTGCCACGATGGGCAAACGCTGTCAGTGCATTTTCAGTACCCTCTGACATCACAGTGTATTGACGCGGCAGACGAGCCGCCCAGATGGTTTATCTAAACTCCTCCCTCTGACATCGCCGCTGCAGAGAGTTTGAAAGGCATCACTCGCTGTATATCAACATCAGCAATCGGTTAGCTCAGCTTGATGAGCGAGTGGTGCGATGTGCAGCCGTCTGCACAACGATGGCTGGTTCGAGACTTGTGCCAGTGGCAAGTTTATCATTTTCGTTTTTCATTTTCTTTTGTAGAAATACTCACATCATACGATCATGTGCTTATGTAGACTAAAGCAAAGGTTTAACACATAATATGTTTTGTAAAGTAAATATAAAAGGAATCTTGCACGTCAAGGAAGCTGTAGTGCTGTAGACTACAGCTTCCTCATCTGTAAATCTCACTTCAAGACCGCTCCAATACAAAACTCAGCATTCACCAGGCTCGCTGTTCATATTTAGTGCTGTCAATCAATGTCTGTTCACACCCACTGGGCGTCTCTTAAAAGGCCTCCGGGCATCTCCCACTTTTGCGAGCCTGTTTGAGGTTCAGTTGTGGGCGGAGTTAGTCTCTGAACGCCTGTTTAGCCTCACTTTAACGTTGATTGGTAGTTCAAGTCTTCGGTTCTGGCCATTTTCGGCTGTGCTTCTCAGAATGTCCATTTCCATGATCTCATCTCAGTGTAGACTCACCAGACTCAGACTTAGAGACCACAGTCTCAACTTGAACCTTGCAGACTTGCAAAACCCAAGCAAGTCATGACAGTTCAGAGGTCAAATGTAACCAGTCCTTTGGAATGTGCTGTTGCTTCAAACACACTAACCCTTAGCTATAGTTCTTTACATCACATTATGTAAACCATTTGAATGATTACAAATTATCAACACACATAGAAGATATTTTTTTCTAACAAAAGTCCATCACTTGCCGATGCGACAGATAAGTGAAGCTATTTGGTGTTATTTATGTCATTTGTCTGCTGTTCTCACTAGTCACAAGTAAAAGAGAGGTTTGGTGGTCATTAGAGTCTTTAAAGATGTACAAGATCAGAAGTTGTTGAAGTTCGTTAGCCGTTAGCAGTTTTATACACACATTTTATCTACAATAAAATACTAAAATGTTTGTAAACTCAACAATAACGAGGCTCTGACCTTTGACCTCTGCTAAATGTGGTCGGTAGGTTTGTACCAGCTGACACTCTCTGGATCTTTCATAACTTGCGTTTTTTGAAGGCTCCAATATTAACATAGGGACGCACGGGAATATTCAATATTATAATTTTCTTGTTTTTACAGACTTTCCAGAAATAGTGACAAATAGTTTAAGGCAATGACCTTTTACTTCATTCAGTGAAAGAGCGTTTCTTGTGTTTTCGGTTTGTTTGAACAAAAATCAGCTGAATGACCTGAGTTACAGTTACAGTGACTGAGTTTGTCGTTCAAAATCACATCCACACCATCAGATTTCAGCCGAAGACTTTCTCTTTAATCCATTCATTCATTCATTTTCTACCGCTTGATCCCGTTAGGGGTCGCGGGTGACTGGAGCCTATCCCAGTGACTTTGGGCCTCAGGCGGGGAAACACCCTGGACAGTGGCCAACTTGCTGCAGGGTTAGACAGACAACATTCACTCTCTCATTCACTCACTAAGGGAAATTTGCAGTGATGCCCAATTAACCTAAACATACATGTTTTAGGCAGTGGGAGGAAACCGGAGTACCCGGAGAAATCCCACGGTGACACGGGGAGAACATGCAAACTCCACCCAGAGAGATCGTGAGATGTTGACATGGTCCAACCCGGGAGTCGAACCCACGACCTCCTTATTGGGAAGCCAGAGCTCTAACCACTTGGCTACCGTGCACCCCTTTCTTCCATTTACGGTGATAAAATTCCCAACATCCAAACCTTTCAGCGTTCTGTCCAAACTTTTTCCTCAAACATCCATCTTCTCGACCTTCCGTTGCTACAACAATGACTTTCGGTTCACAGACTTTTAATTGTAGTTTGATTGTTTTTTTTTTAGCGTTTTCATTTTAGGACTAAAGCCTTTAAACGACCTTTCTTGTGATACTGCGTTGTTTATTCATACATTCACTTCATTTTGATAGCTTTAAATGTTTCCTCTTTATCCTATTCACCTGCAGCGTCTAATCTTAATCAGTCCATCCCTAATTAAATCTATTCTCATCCAAACAAGTCTTTTTTACTCCTCGGTTATTGAACGATAAATTGTAGCACTCATCACGACAAGCTTATTGATAATGTCTCCACTCTCGTCTGGAGCTGATTTCTCTGCAGCGAACACTAATACAATGATTGTGTTTTTAATTAGAAGTGTCTCGTAGATGATTATCAGTCATTACGTGGCGGAGGACCTGAGATCACATTATCAGCTCACACAGATAATGGATTGTTGAAGTCATCAGGATTAATGACAAGTGCTGCTGTCTAGATCAGGAGATTGTGCATTTGATTTCACGCCATAAGGAAAGATTATGGATAATACATACTAACCCATACATACTGTTGAAGAAGGAACCACTGAATCGAACGCAAAGAAATTTAGCTTATGTTGTTCATGTTTGTCATTAAAATAATTCATGAATAATTGAACGGCTAAATAACAAATCAAATTCAAGATTAGCAACCATTTTGTGGCCTGTGTTTCTCCTTTTCCCAACTGCTTTTGACCAGAGGCTGTCCACATCGATGATGAATTAAAAAAAAAAAAAAGGTTGAATAGCCCTGGAATAAGGCCTAACTGATTATGCCCTCCAGAGAACCACATGGGATGGACTGTTCCTGCACTGGCAGGGACAGCAGCTGACCAGACACAAATGGCTCTAATTGGACAACTTTGGCTCTACAGACCTAAACTCTATCTGCATCTCTTCTTCACTATGATTCTCCCCCAGGTTAGGTTTTTTTTTTTCCTTTGAGTTTCTCGTTTTCGAGAAGGAGGGTCTTATGTTGCACCAGCACAGTCTCTAGATGGCATACTTTTACCACGACACAAAAACAGCGTATTCTGAGCACGAGTTCACAGCTGTTTTTAGTACTTATGTTACGCCGTGCAAAAAGCGTAAAAATGACACGAGATTTCACAGTGTCAAAAACAAACAAAACACGAGTTTTGGTTGAAGTCACATGGGGACGTTTTCTTCAGGTGAAACCGGTAAGATTTAGGCATAAAGTTACTAAATGGGTAAGTTTAGGTCTGGGGCTTGGGCAGGTTTAGATTAGAATCAGGATTTCATTAATATTCATAAATAAGAACAAGTCTTAACAAACACAAATGAAATGAATGGGGACTGTGAGGGGTACTATAATTACGCAAAACAGCTGTGAACTCGAGCTAATCATACCTAATTTACATGTTGTGGTAATGTCGTGGTAAATGTACGATTTCTTGTGAGATCGGGCTTGTTACACACATACAGCATTAAATTCTCTGCTGACGCCCAGCGCTGGCCGCATGGATTTGATTATCTGTTATGAGAAGCGACCAACCTCCAGCGTTCAAGCATTAACAGCAGCACATTCATGTAACAATCTGTGACATTACCAATCCAATCCAACTTTATTTATATAGCACATTTTACCAACACAAAGTCTCCAAAGTGCTGCACAGAATACAAAAAAAAGCACAAATTCTTAAATATAAAAAATAAAAATACCAATAAAAATACCAATAATAAAAAAATAAATAATGAGATAAAATCAAAAACCCCATATAAAAAATAAATAATAAAAGACTGTCAGAGGACCACACAATTCTCATGCCGGGTTAAATGCCAGTGAGTAAAAGTGTGTTTTTAAACGAGACTTAAAAGCATCAACTGAAGGTGCAGTCTTTATATGAGGTGGAAGAACATTCCACAGTTTTGGGCCGACAACAGAAAAGGCCCGGTCACCACGACTTTTAAGTCTCGTTTTCGGGACGACAAGATGGAGCTGGCCCTCAGACCTGAGCGAGCGCGCAGGAGTGTAGGGGACAATCAGGTCTGATAAAAACAAACAGGTGCTTTAAAAACAAACAATAAAATTTTAAAATCAATTCTAAAACGAATGGGGAGCCAATGTAATGAAGATAAAATAGGTGTAATATGTTCTCTACGACGTGTACCGGTTAAAAGACGAGCTGCAGAATTTTGGACTAACTGTAAGCGTGACAGGTTAGCTTGGCTGATCCCAGTGTACAACGCATTACAGTAGTCAAGACGTGTAGAGATAAAAGCATGGATCACCCGCTCCAAATCACTAAAAGATAAAACAGACTTCAGTCTGGATAAAAGCCTAAGGTGGTAAAAGCTGGATTTAACCACGGCATTTATCTGCTTGTCAAACTTAAAATCTCCATCAATGATGACGCCAAGGTTGGTGGCTGTAGGTTTGATGAAGGGCTGAAGAGACCCAAAGTCTAGATTAAAATCAACATTAGAGTTAGCCCTAAAAACCAATGGTCCAAGTTGGTAGAGCGCCTGACTTTAATGTGGAGAAGTCACCGGTCTGATAGTTACTGGTACTTACAATGGTACTTTTTTCATTTAGTACAAATAATACCACCACGGAAAAATGGTATTAAAGTATTAAAGGAGGTAAGTGCTACAATATGTACTGCTAAGTGTAGGAATTTGTACCAATATAAGTACCACTAAAAGTACTGGTAGGTGTACTAAAAGGTACCACTGTTAGTACCAGTAACTGCTGACACAAGTACCACCCTAGGTACCACTGTATGTACCACAGTAAGTATCACTCTAATTACCAGTAACTATCAGTGTTATGTACCAGTAACTGCTGGTACAAGTACCCCTCAAAGTACTACTCTGGGTACCAGTGTAAGTACCACTGTAAGTACAAGTAACTGCTGACACAAGTACCCCTCCAAGTACCACCCTAGGTACCACTGTAAGTACCACTGTAAGTACCACAGTAACTGCTGGTACAAGTACCCCTCGAAGTACTACTCTAGGTACCAGTTTAAGTATCACTTAAGTACCATGGTAAGTACTACTAAGTGTCACTGTTAGATACTAGTAAGTGACACTGTAAGTAACTGGTAGGTAACGTGGTGGTTTTTAAAGTGCTACCAGAGTTTGATACAACTGTCTAATCAGAGAGAAAATAAATAAAAGTCATATGTTTCAGAATAAAAGTGGTCAGAATTATTTCCCAAACATAAGATGAGTCCTCAAAGAAAAGTGCCAAATGAAAAAGGATACACTCCAATGATGAAGATGAGAGAGCTTCAACTTCTGCGAGGACAGTGCATCAAAAAGGATGAACTCAATATGAACAATAAAGAGAAAGGTTCTGTTCCTGAGAGTAAAGTGACTTATAAATGAAGAATATACTCAGACAAAGAAGAGGAAGCACTTTCAAGAACAACAAGACAAACAAGACCAGTTCCAGACTCCAGACTCTGCTGCAGGGTGGACTTTGAGAAGACACACACAGAGGACACAGAAGACGTCCAGGACGAATGAGTGGACACAAGTGTTGTCTTTAACCCGTGCCTTGCAGAGCATTTAATAAACTTTCTTTGAAGCAATACTTTACTTTATAAATCTGATTTTGCAGTTGACACGACATGTTGAATTGAATGCACCGGGCATCAGCGGCCACGCCCACTAACGGACCTCCAAAAAGGAATGTTAACACTGAGAGTAGATTGTAAAACATATATATATATATACAACCAATTGTCAAAAACATCTCTTCTTTTAATGTCAATAAGTTACAAAAAGCCAAAAGGTAAATTAACCATGAATTTGATTAAAGCCACGTGGTGTCGTCTTCTTTGGCTTTAAATGGGTAAGTTTAGGGCTGGGGCTTGGGGCAGGTTCAGATTTACCAGTTAAACCCAAAGAAAATGTCATAATTTTTGACATTTTGTGTATATTTAAATTTTTTTTCAAAGACTGTGTTGACTTATCACTCACTGCTTCACAACTACAACAGCAAAATGTGCATTTAAGGAGGATTATATCATTTTATTAAGAACATTCACTGTAAATAGTAGATAATATTGGCCCTTTTTGGTACTTTTTCCTGCACTTTGGAAGTCAACCACCAAAAACACAAATCTCGACCAAGTCTGAGTTTGTTATAGAATCCCACCACACTTACTGTTGAGTTTATTCACTTTTTAGTGTTTTAATATCGGCAAAGTTTGTGTATAAAACTGCTAACGCTCGCAAACTTCAAATAGAGATTTTGATCAAGTGAATCATTTAGGACTTTATGACCACCTAACGTCCTCTTTTACATGTCACTCGTGAAAACAGCGGAAAAATGAACGACCACTTGAAAAAAAAAAAAATCGGAATTAATAAAAAAAAAAAAAACTTAATTGAGAATCTGACCCTCTCAAAATACACTGAAATTAGCGATAAAGTTGCAGTTCCCAATGAATTCTTATGGATCTTTATTAACCAGGAAATACTACTAGTACTTGAAGTGTTGGCTTGACTTGAGACTTATAAAATAAATGGACAAATTGAAGCACAAAATCCTCCTTTCTCCTGAAGAGAAGCAGTGAGAGTGTAAAATCAGCCTCATGACTCAATCAGCCGCAGTTCTGCAGGAGGTTGATAAGCTTTTATACAACATTAGTGACCCGGGATTAAGACGTGAGGATGTCCAAACTCTCCCGGGATTAAGACACTCGAGACACTTTCATGCAGAAATTTGACATTCCTGTTCTGTAAAAGTTACAATGGACGACTGATAATAAGCTCAACTCCAGAGAGAAACGGACCTTGCACTGCTGAATGTGATGAGTTTGATCAGGATGTGAAGTCTGTACTGTATTTAAATCTGCCCAACTACTTCCTCACTAATTCCTCATGATTGACCTCCACATGAATTTATTTGCCGCTTAAGAACACATTATTACACACAGCAAAGTGAAACTGGAGTGGACTACCCAGGCACAGCCAATCAGAGCACTGCTTCTTACTAATGTGTGAATATACTGTATTTCCACATATAACAAATGTATGGTACATTACATAACTGTAGAAGAAGTGCTGGATGATTTTAAAAAGATATTTTACTCTTGGAAGAAGAAAAAACATCTGTGTTTCTTGAACTAAAATTATGATTTTATTAAACAGTGACTAAACTAGGACTAGACCAGGACAAGAAGTGGACTAAACCAGGACTAGACCAGGACAAGAAGTGGACTAAACCAGGACTAGACCAGGACAAGAAGTGGACTAAACAAGGACTAGGCCAGACAAGAAGTGGACTAAACAAGGACTAAACCAGGACAAGAAGTGGACTAAACCAGGACTAGACCAGGACAAGAAGTGGACTAAACTAGGACTAGACCAGGACAACAAGTGGACTAAACTAGAACTAGACCAGGACAACAAGTGGACTAAACTAGAACTAGACCAGGACAAGAAGTGGACTAAACTAGGAATAGACCAGGACAACAAGTGGACTAAACTAGAACTAGACCAGGACAAGAAGTGGACTAAACTAGGAATAGACCAGGACAACAAGTGGACTAAACTAGAACTAGACCAGGACAAGAAGTGGACTAAACTAGGAATAGACCAGGACAACAAGTGGACTAAACTAGAACTAGACCAGGACAACAAGTGGACTAAACTAGGACTAGACCAGGACAACAAGTGGACTAAACTAGAACTAGACCAGGACAAGAAGTGGACTAAACTAGGAATAGACCAGGACAAGAAGTGGGCTAAACTAGGAATAGACCAGGACAAGAAGTGGGCTAAACAAGGACTAGACCATGACAAGAAGTGGACTAAACAAGGACTACACCAGGACAAGAAGTGGACTAAACTAGGACTAGGTCAGGACAAGAAGTGGACTAAGCTAGGACTAGACCAAGACAAGAAGTGGACTAAACTAGGACTAGGTCAGGACAAGAAGTGGACTAAACTAGGACTAGACCAGGACAAGAAGTGGACTAAACAAGGACTAAACCAGGACAAGAAGTGGACTAAACCAGGACTAGACCAGGACAAAAGTGGACTAAACAAGGACTAGCCAGGACAAGAAGTGGACTAAACTAGGACTAGACCAGGACAACAAGTGGACTAAACTAGAACTAGACCAGAACAACAGTGGACTAAACTAGAACTAGACCAGGACAAGAAGTGGACTAAACTAGGAATAGACCAGGACAACAAGTGGACTAAACTAGAACTAGACCAGGACAACAAGTGGACTAAACAAGGACTAGACCAGGACAACAAGTGGACTAAACTAGAACTAGACCAGGACAAGAAGTGGACTAAACTAGGACTAGATCAGGACAACAAGTGGACTAAACTAGAACTAGACCAGGACAAGAAGTGGACTAAACTAGGAATAGACCAGGACAAGAAGTGAGCTAAACTAGGACTAGACCAGGACAAGAAGTGGGCTAAACAAGGACTAGACCATGACAAGAAGTGGACTAAACAAGGACTAGACCAGGACAAGAAGTGGACTAACCAGGACAAAGTGGACTAAACTAGGACTAGGTCAGGACAAGAAGTGGACTAAACTAGGACTAGACCAGGACATTAAGTGACTAAACAAGGACTAAACCAGGACAAGAAGTGTCTCAACCAGGACTAGACCAGGACAAGAAGTGACTAAACAAGGACTAGCCAGGACAGAAGTGGAACTAAACTAGGACTAGACCAGGACAACAAGTGGACTAAACTAGAACTAGACCAGGACAAGAAGTGGACTAAACTAGGACTAGACCAGGACAAAGTGGACTAACTAGACTAGACCAGGACAAGAAGTGGACTAAACTAGGAATAGACCAGGACAAGAAGTGGGCTAAACTAGAATAGACCAGGACAAGAAGTGGCTAACACTAGACCATGAAGAAGGACAACAAGGACTAGACCAGGGACAAGAATGGACTAAACCAGGACAAGAAGTGGACTAAACTAAGACTAGTCAGGACAAGAAGTGGCTAAACTAGGAATAGACCAGGACAAGAAGTGGACTAAACTAGGACAAGAGTAGACTAAACTAGGACTAGACCAGGACAAGAAGTGGACTAAACAAGGACTAGGCCAGGACAAGAAGTGGACTAAACTAGACTATACCAGGACAAGAAGTGGACTAAACTGGCCTCATAGCAAGAAGGTTTTGAGTTCAACTCCCAGTCGACCTAGGGCCTTTCTATTTGAAGTTTGCATGTTCTCCCCGTGTCTGCGTAGGTTTCCCGGTACTCCGGTTCTCCTACCGCTAAAAACATGTCCATTAATGCCTCCCCTGACCCTTCCCCCAGGGCTCACCTGCAGAAAGAGATTCTGAATCTCAGTGGGACTTCCCTGGTTAAATAAAGGTCAATTAAAGTGGATAAACTAGGACTAGACCAAGACAAGAAGTGGACTAAACAAGGACTAGACCAGGACAAGAAGTGGACTAAACCGTGGACTAAAATAGGACTAGACCAAGACAAAAAGTGAACTAAACAAGGACTAGACCAGGACAAGAAGTGGACTAAGTGTATTAAACCAGGATTAAATCAAAGGAGAGATAAGGACAAAACAAAACTAAGCTAGAACTACATCAGGACTAAAACTGGACTAAAACTGGAATATGCCAAGGACAAAAAGTGGATTAAAAACACAATTAAATCAAAGTAAACCTAAACCAGGACTAGATCAGGACAAAAACTGGACTAAACTAGAGTTACATCAGTACTAAAACAGTATTAAAACAGGAGTAAAACTAGACTTAAGACTAGACCCTGACTAAAACTGGATTAACCAGGACTAGATCAGGACTAAAAGTAGACTAAACCAGGTCTAGACAAGGACTAAAAGTGATGAGTCGGGACTGGATCAGGACTAAAACTGGACTAAACCTTTTCACTTTTTTAAACACATCTTGAGTATTGTAGCTTGTCTTTAAGATGCTTATTTGACTCTTAACTGTTTACCGAATGTCTCTCCCAACTCCTCACCCCAGAGTAAGACATGAACGTTCATATTTCCAGACAATTCTCAATCCACGACTCGGCGAGGGAGAAGATTGCGCTCATGTTTGCACCTCCTCCACACTCCATCAGCGCTGAGTGTGTTGTGACAGCTCCTGACACGAGGCCCGGATAATTACTGCTGTCCACAGAAGAGACCGGACGGATCCAATCAGAGCGGCAAATGGGCCAAACGGACAAAAGGTGAAGGAGATTTAATGAAAAGCTGTCAACGCTGAGCTGTCAAGAAAGCAGAAGTACACATGAAGACGAACTGAGTGTGTTGTTGTAACTATTTCTGTGGTCAGTTCTTTCAAATCAAACAGGCGGATGAATGTGACATTAGTTGTCTCTTACAAAATAAATGTATGAAGTGTTTCTGTTTTCACACTCACACTTGTCCTGAGTTGGTTCTGGTTTAAAGGTGCTATACCTGATTTTTAACGTGGCTCAGACCCTGTGCGCACGAAGCTAAGCTCAAGCAGTTCGGAACAACTGAAATTCTGAAACCAGGTCCCAGAGTGAAAAGATGTTCAAACTCTGTTTTAGCGTCTCCACAGTTATGCTGTTTTACTGCCCCAGAGTCGTGTCTCATCTACACAATTCCTGATGTTTACTGTGAAAATCTGCATCTCATTGAACCATAAACCACAGAAAACAGGGAAATGTTTTAAAAAATCCACTAGAATCTCCAAGAGGGGGGGCATTTTTGTTAAAACGTCTCACTAAAATTCAAATGGAAACTGTTTCTAAACCCTTTGGAGCACAAACAATTGGCTGGACTCATTGTGAAGCTGAGGCTCTGTAGTTTTAGCCTCTGATGTCTGACTGACTCTGCTTTTAGTGAGAAGAAGCTATGGACAAAAGAACATCAAGTTTTAAATCCGCCTAAAATTTTTTGGTAAATGTAAGAATCAGTATTGACCCTATTTTGTCCCGCCTACTTTTCTAGGACATGCACTTCCTGTTTAGCTGCATTTAGCCTGTAGATTTCAATCGATGGGTTTATTTAACTGTCATTATAATATTGACAAAGACAAACAAACACGTTAGCTACCTTAACAGAGCTAAACAGGAAGAGCATTTCCAAGCCAAGTGGACGGGACAAAATAGGGTCAATAGCAGGTGTCACTAGCCAGACTGACACTAGGTTTGGTATATTTTGGGTTTGGACAATTCCTCTTCAAAAGCTGAAGCTATTTCACTAAAAAATAGTTTTAGGGACCTGTATTAACTTAAAAAAGTTTAGGCGAGCTCAGTAAAAATTCCTATTAAATTAGGAAGAATTTTTTAAAATATTTTTTATTTGTAAGTTTAGAGTAAAAACTGATTCTGAACCATCCCAGAATGGTTGATTTGTCTGTAAATACCTATATCTATAACATACCAGCGAGCTTGAGAGTTGATTTTTATTACATGGTGGGCACAAAATGAATTAATTAAGAAAAAGTGGGCGAGCCCTCCACCTCATTTGCCCTGTTTACATGACGGCTTTAATTCAGAATAAAGATAGTTTTATTTGGAATAAAAATGTAATTTGCTTCAAAAAGTCCAATAAAACATTTAATTCCTAACGAAAATGTTTATTCAGATTTAAACCTAATTCTGAATTAAGAGGGTAGTTTATTTCGCTTTTAAACTTGAGTAGTTTTATTCCTTTTTCATGTAACCATTTTCCTTCATTTTCCAGAAACCAGAGTACCCGGAGAAAAACCCACGGTGACACGGGCAGAACATGCAAACTCCACCCAGAGAGATCGTGAGATGTTGATATGGTCTGACCCGGGAGTCGAACCCACGACCTCCTTATTGAGAAGCCAGAGCTCTAACCACTCTGCTATCATGCACCCTTGTAATTGGAGATGGATAAGGTGGAGGAATTTAAATCAACATTCAACACATATCCATCTGATCTGAGCTGCGTTATGGCTTCAGGACATCTTTTTACAAACAGCAAAGTGAAACTGAAGTGAACCACCTAAATACAACCAGTCAGAACATGTTTTTCTGCCATACTTTATCACAGAACACAGAGGTCAAACTTACTCAAAGTGCTGCATTTAGAATTTTAGTCCCCCCAGCTTTAACCCAGCAGACTGAACAGGAGCTGCGTTTGGAGCTGTTTTGACTCCACACACTTGTTCGACACCTGCAGGAAATGACATCCAAAGCAGCTCATAAAACACCAAACATGTCCTTTTGTGTTCAGACGACAGACAGAGAGTGGAGTCACACTGCTGTTATTGTAGCCCGCAGTCGGACGTACAACATTTCATTTCGCTTTCTCCAAGGTGATCCTGGAAATGATAATCAGGATGGGAAGACAGCACCACATTAGCTTTCACACCCAGTCATTTTATTTGAGTCTGTTTCATCAGCTTCTCACAGCGACTGGATGCTCTGGTGTGAGAGAATTTGAAGTGACACTGTGTAACTTTCTGGAGGTGAAAGGTCAACTACACAGTTCACAATAGAACGTTCTTTATGGGAGCTGATGCTAAAGGAACAGCTGTCTATGAAATTGCTTCCTGCACAGTTTACAGTCAGTTTTGTGTCTTTGTGTGTTGTATTATTGTTTGTGCAAACATAACAAAAACATGCTTTTACAGTATTTAAAGGAAGATTTTGACTTGAGATGTCATACACCTAACCGACATGTGTCACAGATACAAGATAAACATGTCCAAACAGAATCTGATTTTTACTGACAGTCATTGTAAATCTGATTTGTTCAGTTAAAAAGGCAATGACATGAGTTCATTTGTTGACTTTCCATTTGGTGTTTTGGTTCTTAGCCAATCAGGAGGGAGAATGAGACTCACATGACTCATAGGTTTTGAACCATGGCGTATTATGAATAAACCAGTATAACAGATCAGTGGTGCCCAAAGTGGGGCCCGGGGGCCAAATTTGGCCCTCCAGAACAAATGCCAGATTTCACTGCTAAAAAGTTTTTCAAAAATGAGGAAATTTGCTTATTTTGACTTAAAAATGTCTTATTTCAAATAAAACAATCTGCCGGTGCAGTAAAAAAAAAAAAAAGTTGACTAACCTGGTTTTTTGAGCAGAAAATGCTAGTTTTAAGTTCTCTGACAAGATTTAAAGCATTTTTTTTTTTTTGATTCAAGCAATTATGGCTTTTTTTTTTTGTGATCAACTTTTTTATTGATTCCACAATAAATACATCAACTTGTGTACATACACAAATATTAAGTTGTTTACAAATATAACCATTATGTGCACACACAAAACAGTTACATGGAACCATTTAAAAGGATTAGAAAAAGAAAAAGAACACCCCCCCCCCCAAAAAAAAAAACAACAACAAACAAACCTGAAAATAAAAATAAAAAAATAAAATAAACCCACCCTGTCCCCTCGCTGGTCCAAAGAAAAAATATTTTTTACAAAATTGTTGGAGACGTTCAATAAAAGATTGCCATAACTCAATTGTGATACTCTTTGCCTTCTGTACTCTAGCTATAAGCAATTATGACTTAAAACAGATACACATTTGATTAAAATAAGTTTTTATATATAGATAGGTAAATCAGGATAAACTATCTTAAAACAAGTCAAATAATCTTAGTAAGACTTGTGCTTATTACGTGAAATTAAAATTAGTCTTTTAAGATACGATCATCAAGTTAGATTTCTAAATCTAAAATCTAACTTGAACTTGACTTGAATTAAGCATATATAAAATATTTGCTTAAAAGAGAACTGAAAACTAGCATTTTCCACTCAAAACAACTAGGTTAGTCAACTTTTCTCACTGCGCTGGCAGATTATTTCATTTTTACCTCAAAATAAAAAAATTTTTTCTTATTTTTTGAAAGTCCTTTTTTGCAGTGTATATTTTGAGTTGAAAAAAACTGTCGCAGCAGTGTCATAGTACTTTAGACCGGTTTGGTCTTCAAACCGGTCCCGACATCGCTTTTTAAGGTCTTGGTCTTGTCTCCGACTTGAGCACATTTGACCGTGGTCTTATCTTGGAGTTGGTTGTCTTGGACACTGAGACCACATTTTCTACCACCACACTCTGCTACACTTGCATGAAGAGTGTGATGACATGCCCCTGGTCCAGTTTAAGATCATGTAGACAACTGAAAATATAAAAAAATGGTAAATTTATATAGCGCTTTTCTACCTTTCCAGTCTCCAGTCTCGAGCTATAAAAGTCTTGGTGCCTTGTCTTGGTTTCAAACCCTCAGCAAGCTTGGTCTCGGTTTTGGGACTCTGTGCTCTTGGTCTCGATCAATGTGGTCTTTACGCCAATGTCAGAGTACACCAAATCAAGTTTATTCTCTTAAAAATAAGTTACTATGACACAATTCAATCAATCAACCAACCTTTATTTATATAACCCTTTACAACACAAAAAGTGACCAAAGTGCTTTCCATTAAAACATAATAAAATACAAAATACATCAAATCAGTGCACAGTAACAGTAATAGACATGTTACCACATTACTGAATGTTAAAAGCCATCCTAAACAAATGTGTTTGAGCCTTGATTTAAAAAGGCCAAAGTCAGTGATGGTGAGAATATCAGGGGGGAGATGGTTCCAAAGTCTGGGACCAGCCACAGAGAAAGCCCCAGTGTTTCAGCCTGGTCCTGGAACCTCAATGAGCTGGTTTGTTGACCTTAAAGCCCGACTAGGGTTTCCAACATTTAAAAGTTCAGTCGAATAAAATGGCGCAAGGCCGTAAGAGCCTTAAATTCTAAAAGAAATTGGAAGCCAGTGAAGTTCATTTTTTGCATTGTGCTTCTTTGCAATATACACCTCGTAGATACATTTCTGTCCTTTTATTATTTTCTTTTCTTCTAAATTAAAATAACATGATTCCTCTCACATATAGCCTACTGCTGTTCGACGACCAAGCCTTTTGTCAGATCCTCTATTTCTGTCGTAAAGAGCTCCACGAGAGACAGAGAGCAGGAAAGTGCAGGTAATGAGACTAAATGAGTCCACTTCATGAGCAGTGATTATGTGTTCCCATGTTCCAGCTGCACATCAAGACCTGAGACTGAGCTAATTCAATCAACGCCATTACATATACGACACATCCCCGACTCAGAGTAATGGTCATTTTCACTATTACACTTACGTTCACTACATGAGTCAGTGCTGGGCTTTTGGTTATGGCAGTGCTCCTGACAAAGTACAGATCCTTTTAGGTTATGTTCATTTGACATCACAACATTCTGCAGGTCAATATTGTTTAATACATACAGTATCTTTGGAGCTAAATGCAGAGCCAGACCTTCTTATACACAGACAACACAAGTTAAGTCGGGCCCCACATCTGTGGCAGGTCCTGCCTTCCTGAGGGCAAATACAGTGCATCCGAAAAGTATTCACAGCGCTTCACTTTTTTCCACATTTTGTCATGTTACAGCTTCATTCTAAATTGTATTACATTAATTCCTTATTTCAAATTGTACACACAAAAACCCATTATGACATTGTGAAAAAAGTTTATTTGGACATTTCTTTGGAATTTATTAAAAAACAGAAAATTAAGAAATCAGATTTACATAGTATTCACAGATTTGTCATGAATGAGCATCCTTTTTCCTCTAATCATCCTTTGGATGTTTTTACAGTTTAACTGGAGTTCACATAGGATAAATTCAGTTGACTGGACATGGCTTGGAAAGACACACCTGTCTATAAGGTCCCACAGTTGAGCTGCAGGTCAGAGCACAAACACCAAGCATGAGCTCAAAGAAATAGAAAGACTCAGTGCCTGTGTGAAGGATATAAAAAACCTGGATGAGCCTTAACTACCTACTCCTTAATCCTGATAAACAGAAGTGATTTACTCGGCCTAAACATCTGCGCGACTCTCTAACTGAGCAGATAATCACACTGGACAATGTCAGTGTAGCCTCCAGCTCGACTGTAAACCTTGGAGTCTTATTTGACCAAGAGCTCTCATTCAAAGCACATATTAGTCAAGCGTGCAAAACTGCCTATTTTCACTTGCGAAATATTGCCAAAATTAGAAATCTACTGCCTAAAAATGATGCTGAAAAACTAATCCATGCCTTTGTCACGTCGAGGTTAGACTACTGTAACTCCCTGCTTGCAGCGTGTCCTAAAAGCTCAATAAAAAGTTTTCAATTAGTTCAAAATGCAGCAGCAAGAGTACTAACAGGTACTAAAAAACGAGAACACATTACCCCAGTACTAAAAGATCTTCACTGGCTTCCTGTTGAGTCTAGAGTCAAATTTAAAATTCTTCTTCTAACCTATAAAGCTTTAAATGACTTGGCCCCTTCTTATATCAAAGATGAAATAATTCCTTATCATCCTAACCGTTCACTTCGCTCTCAAGATGCTGGACTTTTGGTGGTTCCTAGAGTCTCTAAAAGCACAATAGGAGGCAGAGCATTTAGCTATCAAGCCCCTGGCTATGGAATCAGCTCCCTGCTCATGTCAAAGACGCTGACACAGTCTCTACATTTAAGATTAGGCTCAAAACGTTCCTCTTCGGATTAGCTTATGATCAGGGCAGTTAGGAACAGATTCTAAACCCATAGTTCTAGTCAGGCTGCCCTAGGAGCAATTATACTGGGGAAAGTATGGCAACTTGAGCACTATCCTCTCACTTCTGCCTTTCTTGTAAAGAATAATAAACTACAGTTCATCTCTAGTCTGTTCTTTGCTATTCACTCGTTGTCCCTGTCCCACTCCCCTCTCGGGGAGTGTAACTGTTTCAGATCATTGCTGTTCCAGTGACGTGGGCTGGACCACTGATGCTTGGACCTCCGCCCCACCTTCCTCTCCAGGATTGGCCTGTCCTGACCCTGCTAGACGAGTCGTTTCCCTCTGCTTATGAACTCTGGCTCCACAAACATAAACTCTATAACTTTGCCTTAGTTACATCTACAGCCTGTCCGTCCATGGGAGTGGAACCTTCTTCACTGTGGTTCTCCTCGAGGTTTCTCTTTTTCCCTTAGAGTTTTTTTGAGTTTTCCTTGCCGAGAAGGAGGGTCTAAGGACAGAAGGAGGGTCTAAGGACAGGGGATGTTCTGGACAATCATTCATCTGCTCTACTAATAATCTGCTTGATCAAATGTTTCATTGAATGTGTATTGTTTTATTGAATATGTATTGTTTTATTTTGATTTCCTATTATCATATTTGCTAAATTAATAATCTTGGGAAGTCCTCAGAGACGACTGTTGTTGTGATTTTGGGCTATACAAAAATAAATTGATTGATTGATTGATTGATTGATTGAAAGGAACTGTCTGCAGACCTGAGACAGGATAGTCTTAAGGCACAAATCTGGGGAAGAATATAGAAAAAAATTCTGCTCCTTGGAAGGTCCCAATGAGCCAGTGACCTCCATTTTTTGTAAATAAAGACGTCTGAAACTACCAGGACTTTCGAGCTGACCGTCCGTCTTTACTGAGCAATCAGGGGAGAAGGGCCTTAGTCTGGGAGGTGAGCAAGAACCTGATGGTCACTGTGTCAGAGCTCCAGTGTTCCTCTGTGAAGAGAGGAGAACCTTCCAGAAGGACAAACATCTCTGCAGCAATCCACCATCAGACCTGTGTGGCCAAATGAAAGACCTCATCAGACCACAGAATTTTGTTTCTCATAGTTTGAGGGTCATTTAGGTGCCTTTGGGAATTTTTTTTTAATTTTTTTATGAAAGAGTGGCTTTTGACTGGCCACTCTACCACACAGGTCTGATTGGTGGATTGCTGCAGAGATGTTTGTCCTTCTGGAAGGTTCTTCTCTCTCCACAGAGGAACACTGGAGCTCTGACACAGTGACCATCAGGTTCTTGGTCACCTCCCTGACTAAGACCCTTCTCCCCTGATCGCTCAGTTTAGACGCATGTCAGCTCTAGGAAGAGTCCTGGTGGTTCCAAACGTCTTCATTTACACATAATGGAGGTCACTGTGCTCATTGGGACCTTCAAAGCACCAGGATTTTTCTGTATCCTTCCCCAGATTTGTGCCTAAATACAATCCTGTCTCAGGTCTACAGACAGTTCTTTGACTTCATGCTTGGTGCTTGTGCTCTGACGTGCAGCTCAACTGTGAGACCTATAGACAGATGTGTGCCTTTCAACATCATGTCCAATCAACTGAATTTATCGTATGTGGACCCCATTAAGCTGCGGAAACATTTAGGGATGATCTATGGAAAAAGGATGCTCCTGACCTCAATTTTAAGTTTAGACACACATATATATATATATCTATAAGACTATAAGACCAATCTGGAACAAGAATCTAACTAGTGTCACAGAATGGACATTTTTGTTGTTGCCCTTCTATCTATTTATCCATCCTCTTTGCCATAAAGTGGTTTCTGTGCTGTTGCTTCCACCGTGCAGAGCGAGCTTGTTGACAGTAGCAGAGATAAAAGACACTATCCCTCGACACACTGACTCAGAAACAGATTTTTAAAGAGAGAAACATAGTCCGCTCAACTGAGGATGATCACAGAATCCGTATCAGTGATAAAGTGTTTTGTACTCGGCATTTTAACTTGAAGTCTGTTATTCTCTCCTCCTGCCTTCCTTCTCTACATCACCCTCTCCTTGCTCTTTCTTTTTCACCTCTCTCTCTCTCTCTCTCTCTCTCTCTCTCTCTCTCTCTCACTTATCCCTCTCTCCTTCTTTATCGCTCTTCTCCTTCTCTCTTTCTCTCTCTATCACCTTGTCTTCTACTTTCTCTTCTCTCTCACACTTTCTCCTTCTCTTTTTCACCCTCTCTGACTCTCTCTATTAACCCTTCTCTCTTCCTCTCTTTCTTTCTTTCTCTCACTCTCTTCTCTCCCCTCTCTCTTCTTTTACTTTTTTCTTTCTCTCTCCTCTTTCTCCTTCTCTCTCCCACTTCACTCATCTCTCTCTATCCTTTCTTTCTCGTGTTCCTTTCTCTCCTCCCTCTTCTTGCTCTTTCTCCCTCCTCTCTTTTCTCTCTCTCTTTCCTAACCTCTCACTCTCTGTCATTTCTCTTTCTTTCTCTCGCTCTCTCATCTCTCTCACTCTTTCTCTCTCTCCTCTTGCTCATCTCTGTTCTCTCCCTCTCTCCTTCTTCTCTCTCCTTCTTTCTTTCTTTCTTCTTCTTTCTGTCTTTCTTTCTTTCTTTCTTTCCCTCTTCTCTTTCTCTCTCTTTTCTCCCCTCTCCTTTCCTTACTTCTCTCTTTCCTTCTCCCCTTTATTCTCTGACTCTTTCTCCTTCTTCTCTTTCTTTACTCTCACTTTCCCACCCTCCCCCTCTCTCTCATCATTCTCTCACTTTTTCTCTCTCTCGTCTTTTCTCTCTCTCTCTGTCTCTCTTTATCCATCCTCTCTCTCTTTCCTCCTTTCTCTCTCTTTTGTCCTCTCTCCTGTCCTCTTCTTCCCTCTCTCCCTTTCCCTTCTCTCTCTCCATCTCTTTTATTATGTCTCTCTCTTCTCTCTCTTATTATTTTTCTACCATCCTTTCTCTCTCTTATTCTCTCTCTCTCATCTTTCTTCTTTTTCTCTCTCTTGATCTCCATTCTCTCTTTTTTCTTCTTTCTCCTATGTCCTCCTCTTTCTCCCCTCTTCTCCCTCTTGTTCTCTCTCCCACTCATCTCCCTATGCCTCCTTTATCTTTTCCCTCTCTCCTCCCTCTTTTTACTACCTCTCTATTGTCTCTCTTTTCTCTCCCCTTCCCTCTCTCTGACTCTTTCTCGCTTATCTTTTCCTACCATCTCCCCCTTCTCTCTGTTTTCTCTCTTTCTTTCTTTCTTTCTTTCTTTCTTTCTTTCTTTCTTTCTTTCTTTCTTTCTCTATCCTGTCTTTCTTTATCTATCCTCAGTCTTTCCTTCTCTATCCTCAGTCTTTCTTTATCTATCCCAGTCTTTCTTTCTGTATCCTCAATCTTTCTTTCTCTATCCTCAGTCTTTCTTTCTCTATCCTCAATCTTTCCTTCTCTATCCTCAATCTTTCTTTCTCTATCCTCAGTCTTTCTTTCTCTATCCTCAGTCTTTCTTTCTCTATTCTCTTATTTCTCTATCCTCAGTCTTTCTTTCTCTATCCTCAGTCTTCCTTCTCTATCCTCAGTCTTTCTTTCTCTATCCTCAGTCTTCTTTATCTATCCCAGTCTTTCCTTTTCTATCCTCAGTCTTTCTTTATCCATCCTCAGTCTTTCCTTTTCTATCCTCAGTCTTTCTTTATCCATCCTCAGTCTTTCCTTCTCTATTCTCAGTCTTTCCTTCTCTATTCTCAGTCTTTCTTTCTCTATCCTCAGTCTTTCTTTCTCTATCCTCAGTCTTTCTTTCTCTATCCCCAGTCTTTCTTTCTCTATCCTGTCTTTCTTTCTCTATCCCCAGTCTTTTTTTCTCTATCCCAGTCTTTCTTTCTCTATTCTCAGTCTTTCTTTTCTATCCTCAGTCTTTCCTTCTCTATCCCCAGTCTTTCTTTTTGTATCCTCAGTCTTTCTTTCTCTATCCTCAGTCTTTCTTTATCTATCCTCAGTCTTTCTTTATCTGTCCTCTCTTTCCTTCTTCCTTGCCTCACATTGTCAAGTTATATCAACTGATCAGTTACATTAATTTAACCTACTGACTTTATGACATTTTACAAATAATATATTTTTTTAACATTATATACACTGAGCTTGCTCCCTGTTGTTGCCATAACAATACAATCATAATTATAGCTCGTGTGCAGGAGAGAGACGAATGCAAATCAGGGAAGGAGAGATGTCTAATTAAAATGATGACACCATATTAATAAATAAAACAGGTTAGAAGCTAATGCCTCTCCAGGGAAGGTTAGCGTCCCACCGTCTCATTCGTCACAAAGAGGAAATTAGATTAGTTTCCGTTATTTCATTTAGATGTTTATTTGTAAATCGACCTTGGGCTGAGCTTCGGGAGAGCGGAGAGCAAAATAAAAGCTCGGGAAGAAAAGGGCTGTGTTCATGTTTTAAAGGACACTACAATGCAAATGTGATTTTAGAGTTTTTAACAGTATTGTAACCAGAGCCGTATCTAACTTTTGGGGGCCCTAAGCAAAAATCAGCTTCGAGGGACCTCCAGTCTTTTCTACAATCAGTCAAGCCAAGGCAGCATTTAAATTGACTTTTTTCATTATATTTATAATATACACAAAGCGACAGACAAAAATAAGTGTAGACTAAATAATATTTGTTACAATAAAGAGATATTTAAGATCCTGCCCTGAAAACTTTTGAATAAAACAGATGCTTTTTTCCCTACATTTGGAGTGAGCTATTTTAGACCAACAAATCTTCATTTATGATATACTATATAATTGCACCTCTTCTCAAGTTTCACTTGGTGTCAGTGTTTCCATGTGGGGCCCCAGCCCTGTCCCTCCCCCTGTGAGCTCCGCCTCTGTATCATCTGGACTTTTTGGACAGAAATACTAACATCTGAAACTTTATCAGGACAAACAGCCTCATGTTTTATGTGGCTTTTGAAATAAATCAACTTAAATGTGCAGAAATTTGCCGTTATTCACAGCAGTAATTTTAGATTGCAGACGTTTAAGTTCATCAGCTAATTGTGTGCGTAGTTCAGCCAAAACTTGTCCTATTGACACAAAATAAAGATTGTCTGAGAGCTCAAAATATCGAGAATGTTTTATTTGCGCTGTGTGCTGAGAATAATCAGAAACCTGTTTCTGTGTTTGTCAGTCAGCATAGGGGAAGTAGCTATGGTTATGTGTCTCAAGAACAGAAGAATGGAGGGTCCATCACTTTTAAGCTTGTAAGATTGGTCAAACAGGATTTATGTACAGCGCAAACCAGAGGGTGAAGGCAGGAGGCGGGGCCCTCCATAGATGCAAGGCCATACGCAACTTGCTTAGTCTGCGTATAGGAAGGTCCGTCTCTGATTGTAACCTTGCTTCCTCGTCACAGCTGGAGTCTTGTATGTTCTCCATTGAGCCTCAAAAAACACTTGTCCAAATGTTTCTGGTTTGACAGCTTGTGCAATATAAATACAATTAATGACAATACAGTGAATGAGGATTAGTGTGGGAGAATTCGGCTCGAGTCACTCACATTCAACAGGCTGCATGTGCTTTTCAAGCAGCTTTGGAGATTTTACAAAACGTCATGCGCATCCAGGCAAGTGCAAACTGATTGTAATGTCACAATTATGAGCATTTTAACTAACAGTGCACTTTTAAGTCCATAAATCATCTAGACCCATTTTGAGCATTTCAGCAGCATTAGCATAGTCTGATGTATGAGCTCGTTTCGTTTCACTAGAAACCGTCTGATGTCTGAGCATTGGAACTTGTTTGTTCTATTGTAGGTGGGTCCTTATTCACAATAAAGAAAAGGTGATATTTGAATCTGAATTTCCAGCAGGTATTACTTTAACGGCAAACCAACAGAACTACAGACAGACACTTGAATTTGATGTTGATTTCTGTTCACTGATTTATCATCTCTCAAGCTTGATCTATCTATCTTTTTTAGCCGTACACTTCGTTCTCAAGATGCTGGACTTCTGGTGGTTCCTAGAGTCTCTAAAAGCACAATAGGAGGCAGAGCATTTAGCTATCAAGCTCCCTGGTTATGGAATAAGCTCCCTGCTCATGTCAAAGACGCTGACACAGTCTCTACATTTAAGATTAGGCTCATAACGTTCCTCTTCGGATTAGCTTATGATCAGGTCAGTTAGGAACAGACTCTAAACCCACAGTTCTAGTCAGGCTGCCCTAGGAGCAAATATACTGGGGAAAGTATGGCAACTTGAGCACTATCCTCTCACTTCTGCCTTTCTTGTAAAGAATAATAAACTACAGTTCATCTCTAGTCTGTTCTTTGCTATTCACTCGTTGTCCCCTGTCCCACTCCCCTCTCGGGAGTGTAACTGTTTCAGATCGTTGCTGTTCCAGTGACGTGGGCCGGACCACTGATGCCTGGACCCCCGCCCCACCTCCCTCTCCAGGATTGGCCTGTCCTGGTCCTGCTAGACGAGTCGTTTCCCTCTGCTTATGGGCTCTACAAACATAAACTCTATAACTTTAGTCTTAGTTACATCTACAGCCTGTCCGTCCATGGGAGTGGATCCCTTCTTCACTGTGGTTCTCCTCCAGGTTTCTCTTTTTCCCTTAGGGTTTTTTTGAGTTTTTCCTTGCCGAGAAGGAGGGTCTAAGGACAGAAGGAGGGACTAAGGACAGAAGGAGGGTCTGAGGACAGAAGGAGGGTCTAAGGACAGAAGGAGGGTCTAAGGACAGAAGGAGGGTCTAAGGACAGAAGGAGGGTCTAAGGACAGAAGGAGGGTCTAAGGACAGAAGGAGGGTCTAAGGACAGAAGGAGGGTCTAAGGACAGGGGATGCTCTGGACAATATTCATCTGCTCTACTAATAATCTGCTTTGACTTGCTTGATCAATGTTTCATTGAATGTGTATTGTTTCATTGAATATATATTGTTTTATTTTGATTTCCTTTGCTAAAATTAATAATCTTGGGAAGTCCTCAGAGACGACTGTTTTGGGCTATACAAAAATAAATTGATTTGATTTGATCTTTTTTGAGTTCAAGAACATAAATGTTCACTTTCTGTTCAAAACAGCTGAATATGTATTGTTCAAAAATTGCTAAATGACATTTCTTACCCTTATGACTCAGAGTCTAAAAAAGGCTGGATTCTTTATGAATCCATTAAATTAAAACTAAGTTACTGATGTTGGACAGAGTTGGCAAGTGGTGAAGTATTTTTTTATTTTATTTTTTTTACTGTGCTTAAGTAGTTTTTTTGAGTATCTGTATTTTACTTGAGTATTAAAAAGTTAAAAAAAAAAGGCAGCTTTTTACTTCTTACATTTTTCGAGAAATATCTGTACTTTGTACTTCCTTTTAAAAACAGGTTAGTTTGTTTTTTAATTCCACAAACATCTTTTTTCCTCTCGAGGCCAGTGCACAGCTGCTTATCTGTCACATATCAATGCTTTTTTCCAGTTAAAGAAGTTAAAATTCTCTAACATAATCTAACAATATACTATTTACCAGAAACTAAATACAATTTGATCATAGTCATTGCATCCAGGCCATTTACAACACACCTTTCAACTTTGTATTTTTACTTTTTACTTGAGTAAACTGCTAATAATGTACTTTTACTCAAGTAAACAAGTTTCAGTAAGACTCTTACTTTTACTGGAGTCATTTTAGACAAGTAGCTGTACTTTCACTTGAGTACTGAACTTCAGTACTTTTGCCACCTCTTGTGTTGGAACACAACATGGTCTCACATAAATGTGTATCTATACTACGACATGTTAGTAAAGTAACATGAGCATGTTTCTAGACCTTTTTTGTGTGTCTATGATACGACGTCTCTGTCTGACACTGTAAAAAACATCAAATAGAGACACTATTTAAACAGGTGTTTTAGTTAAAGCCTCATGGGGACATTTTCTTTGGGTTTAAATGCTAAGTTTGGGTCTAAAGTTTTTTAAAAGTGGGTAAGTTTAAGTCTAGGGCTTGGCGTTGGTTAATGTTGGTTAATGCATCCATTGTGGAAAATAATGGGGCTGCAACAAGAGAAATGTTAAACCATGAGAACGAGTTAACTATATAAGCAGTGACAGTGCACGTGTGTCTCTGTCGGCTCCAGGGCCCATGCAGGAGACAGGGTTTTCTGGAGAATGGCTCGGCAGAAGAACTCCGCCTCCATCGTCATGGTAACCAAGCTCGCGAAGGTGGGACGGGTGAGTCAATAGATCTGGGGATTATGACACGAGAGAGGCTGGAGGTGGAGAGAGATGATACTTTCTGTGTTTGGTAGAAAATGGTAATGTATGATTAATCTGTGGTTCGCTTTGGCCAAAATGCAAATGTTCCAAAGTCTCCCACAATCCTTGGCATTTAACAGCACATTCTCTTTGTCTGTAGCTCAAGTTGTTAGATGAAAAGCCAGGTGTCCACAGCGTGATTTTGGCCATTTGACTGTGGAGAAACTCTTGTAACGTGATTCCAAAAATGTGGATTGTAGGTGTCAAAGTGAAACAAAGACAATTATTAAACTGTGACAATGATACAAACATAATATATGCGACCAACACTAAGCAAAACAATTAAATTATGTAATTGCAAGTTTCTTTTCAGTGAATCTTAATCATTATGTTTGATTGCTTAGGCTCATCACAATAGTCTTAACTCTTTCAGTGCCAGTCAGATTAAAACAAAAAATAATAGAGCGTAAAACAAACAAACAACAACAAATTGTAATGTCTATTCTCTGTAATATCCAACCAATCTCCACATTTTAATAGAAGAAAATAGTTGCAGGACAAAACACAACTCCGAGGGTTTTCTTGGGGTATTTTTAAAATGTATGCGGCCATGAATTAAACACGTTACATTTTTAAAGTTTCACATAAGAACTAGGCTAACGACATTCAAGTGCTGTTCACTGCAGCTTTGAATGAGGCACTCTCCCATCGAAGGCGTGCTTTCACAGCCCGATCCCACAAGAAAGCGTACATTTACCACGAGATTAGACAACATGTAAATGAGGTATGATTAGCACAAGTTCACAGCTGTTTTGCGTCACTATAGTACGCGTCACAGTCCCAGTTCATTTCTATGGTGGTTGTTAAGACGTGTTCTTATTTATGAATATTAATGAAATCTTGATTCTGATCTTAACCACGCCCCAAGCCCCAGACCTAAACTTACCCATTTTAGTAACTTGAAGTCTAAACTTCGTAAACCTGTTTCACCTGAACTACGTAGCTGCAACCAAAACTTGTGTTTTTTTAGCGCTGTGAAATCTCGTGTCATTTTTACTCTTTTTCATATCGTGCTAAATGCACGGCGTAACATAAGTACTAAAAACAGCTGTGAACTTGTGCTCAGAATACGGAGTTTTTGTTTCGTGGTAAAAGTATGCCATCTAGTGAGACTGTGTTGAGAGTTCAGAGGGACGTCGGCTGAGCAGCAGTGTTGGAGCATTCACAAATACTTTTGACTCAAAAAGTAACAAGAGTTTCATAAAATAAAATATATATTGGGCTAGTTTTTTGATTTATTTTTGGTTGGGTTTTGAGTTGTCATTAAACTAGATTTCTTCCTTGGACTTGCCAACCCAGATTTCAACGCGCAAGATGCCAGTTTGCGCCGCAAATTCGTTGGACGCCTCAAGATGCCGACTTTTGACTCAACGTGTATACTGGACGCATTAGATGCTTCAACACTGTCTGGTCTGGACGCAGCATTAAACTCCTCTAGTATGTAGCTGGCTTAACACAGACAATCCTCTGTTCTTCATTAAATCGCTCACAAAACATAGGTATTTTTTTTCCATATTTTGAGCAGTGACTTGGGATTTCCTCTGCAGTGTCCAGACTCTTAAAACTCACTTTCCTTCTGTCACCTGTTTCACTAACACTTCCCTCCACTCTCCACCTCTTGACCCTGTTTTGGAGGCTAAAGCAAACAACTCAATAGAGCCCACAGTGTTGAATTACATTTGTGAGAGCAGCAGTGTCCTCTGAGGTCTATTCTTGGAGGAAAGCGAGCACAGAAGGACACGCACTCTTCCACTAAAGCAATGTTTAGCCGCTACAGAACCAAGCGATCAATAGGTGTAAATTATTCAATGCATGGTTATGGGAGAGAGTAAAAGCTTATGGTGCGTTCAGGGTTTGTTCAAAGTTTGTGGATGTAAAAAAAAAAAAGCAGGTGGAAGCCCAGAGAAATGCTGTGACACAGATAAAGGAGAAGGTTTTGTTGTGGCCCAAGGCTGTTTTTGGTGCAGACAGTTCAACAAGATTCACTGTCAAAGAGTTAAACGTCACACTGGCCAGTAGGTGTCAAAAAGTGTGGTTTGAAAGGTCTTTGTCCAACTTTAATACCTGCACTCACTGGAAACTATGAGACAAGGGTTATTTGAGAACAGTCTTATTTATATTAGACATGCAAAAAAAAAAAAAGGATGGAAACATGATGTTGATGATGTGGGTGGAGCTTTTCTATAAACAAGGGTTGACGCATATTCCCCTTTTTTTGGTAGAGGTGCATTAATCTAGGTTTATGTCTTTTAAATAAAATCCAAAATTAGGCCAAATAGTAATTGGAGGAAGCCTGCTGTTTGTGTTTGGGAGTCAGTAATGCCTACAGTTGTTGTTTCGAGGGTTGTAACCAGTGTTGAGAGTAACCTCCTATACACTGACAGCAAGGCGGGTTTAGTTTCTTGTGAAGTACACCATCTCCAGTCCACTGTGGTATGTATTTGCCCAAAGCCACGTGATTTCATCTGGATTACCGCGAGAATGTTTGTATTATGACTTGAAAGTCGCATCATACCGCTGCGACCTGGAGGAAAAATCCTCTATACAAATTCTATCTGCACACTTGGACATGCACTCACACTGCTCTGAGCACATTGGTTTTCATAGTTTTATTGGTTTTAAGGACTCACGCAAGGCCCAGCCCGCACCAAACTCACACTTCGTGTACCGCAGGGTTAACTCCCTCAGTCATCACATGGATGCTGCGGGGCTCAAGCATCCACTGGAATGTCTGAGCACCCAGGCGAATTTTTTCTACTTTTATTAACAGGCTTCTTTAAATGTCTGAGTGCGCGCATTTAGTCGGTCATGTAGCGTCTTTCACACTCTTCTCTCATTTTCTTTCATCTATATGCGCGAATAAGCGCTCTTACAGCAGCTCTCCTTTCAGAGTGCTGTCATTTAGACTCATAGTCACTTTCGGAGGCGGACTGGGGTGGAGCAGAGCTGCATATTGGGATCCCTGCGTCAGCCGTTGTGCTGCTGCTCTGTCCCCTCGAGATCATGGTTTAATTCACAACTGTGCTTTAAGGCAGCACCGGAAATCGAGTCAGAAAAAAGTGGGAGACGAGAATGTTAAGGTGCGATGCGATTCAGAATCGAGACACATGAAGTGACGAACTGCACTGCTCCTGTTTGTAGCGCCCGGCCGGTGCCATGAGAGCTGCGCTGACAGGCAGGTCAGACCCAGGGCTCTACGGGGTATTACAGTATGTAGTCCTACTGGATTCTGTTCACTGGGAAAGAGTGTTCCAGCGCGAGCCAGAAGTCTGTTAGTTGCCGGTAGAAGAGAAATAAAATGAATGCGCGAAAGACATGTGCAAATGACGCGCGCACACAATGTGTGCATGTGCGCATATTATTATGGGCGCCTACGCAAAAAAAACACAAATCAGCGCCTATGCCCTCAGTAATTAAGTAGTGTGAAAAAACTAAAATATTGACAATATATTACTAGTTACAATCTAAATCAGTCTTTTCTAACCTTTTTTTGTGTCACGGCACACTTTTGTGCTTTATTTTTTTCCGTGGCACACCCCCTATTGAAATAGAACCAAATTAAGCTATTTTGAAACACTTGATGATTTAATGTTTACATAAATTATTCTTTAAATTCATAAATGGTGATTGATTTTGCTTTTTTTCTACTGTAAAAGTTGTTCTAAATACTTCCAAATTGTAAATCATTTAATTAAATCTGATTAGGCTTTTATATATTGAATATTGAAAAAAACACACATTTTTCAAGGCACACCTGGCAGCAACTCAAGGCACACTAGTGCTCCCTGGCACACTGGTTGAAAAACACTGATCTAAATAACTAGTTGCTTACATTTCAATTAATTCCATTGATATTCTTTTGAAACTGACACTTCAGGGTTTGTGAAACTGGTAGAAGAGTTTGTTTACTTTGACATTTTATGTAGTGCAACTTAAAAAAAGTTCAGCAAAACACAAACGACAGCAATGTGTATGTACAGGGGGATTTTCGGTCGACGTCACTTTCCGTTCTACTGCACATGCGTTATGCAGAAAGTCCCGTTCTTCATCGGCTTAGCTGAGAATACTTCTTTGAATAAAACAACACAACAGCACGTGAGCAGCTGTTTGGATCAGGTCTGAACCGGTCTGACAGACGTCTGTCTCCTGAAGCTTGAGACTGTGTTTTTCTCGTAGTTTTTTCACCTGAATGTAGCTTTTAAGGATCGTAGTGTCAAATCTCATTCACAAATGTTGATTTAGCAACTTAACTTTTGTTTTCACACACTGATAAACTCTTGTAGTTAGTTGACAATGCTGCTTTTTCGACTTGTTTCTACTGCTTTGTCTATGAGTGGCGGCCTATTTCTGCAAATATGGCCCTCCAGAAGGCTTATTTTGGCCTGTGAAGAGGTGCTGAGATTTGTTAGGGGGGTCTGTCTAATTATATTTTGAGTTGAAGACTGTCAGTGTAGTAGTAATAGTAGACAGGTCGGTCTTAAGACTGGTCTCGAGCCCACTTTTTAAGTTCTTGGTCTTGTCTTGGACTTAAGCACATTTGGACATCTTGTCTTTAACTCGACAAACAGACAAAATTCCAGCTGTGTTTGTATCGGGAAAGCATATCCAATACCGCACCCATCACTACTTTGGCCAACAAGATTCAATTGAACAGTGACGCTAAGCCCTCGTGAAGGCGGAGGAAGCGCGGGAGCAGCGGCAGGCGTCACAGGGGAGAGATCAGGCCACGGATGGAGGGATGGAGCAGAGGAGGAAGGACAGAGAGGGAGGAGCCATCGTTCACTTTGTAATTCCCCGGACGTTTTGACCAAAGACACCAGAAGAGAGAGAGAGGAGATTACCTGTCAGCCTCATGATGAATGCTGAGAGCTGCACAGACCTTGTGTGTGAGCGAGGCAGTGTGGGTGAAACCTGGTGACACGGGGCTGAAGGCGGAACAGCCACAGCTCCAAATCACAAGTGACGGATACAACCTGAATTGGCTCTGTGGGGTTTGAGTGTCCGTACTCGCCTACACATCACTCTTGTTCACATGCGTCTCCTGTTTATCTCCTAAATCAGGTGTCTTTATGTTTTATGCTTTGTTATGAAGGTTATTATCGAAATATCTATGCAACCAACAACTTAATATGACCGTCATTTCAAACAATATGAGACGCTCTGGGTAGGGATGGGTATCGAAAACCGGTTCTACTTGGGAACCGGTTCTATTTTTAGCAATCCACTGGATTCGTTAGTCTCCTCTCTTATCGATTCTTCTTATCGATGCCGCTTTGGGCCGCTGTGCCTTTAAGTACTGCGTGAACTTCAGCCTCACGCTGGGCTGTTACATTCGGTTTCATTACAAGCACAAGTTTTAGCTTTGGCAAAGCCTAAGCCTCTCACCAATTCACGTGGATACAGCGCGTTTACGCACAGCGCACATAGGAAATAAGAGAAGAAACGGCGACAATACAGCATGTACATGTGGCGCACATGCGGCTCACACACCAGCGACGTGACAGCGGAGGTAAGCTTCCATCGTTAATATGAATGTTTGGAGGATAGGCTCATGTATCTACCGGCAGCTCGGGGGTCTATAAACTCTTTATTTCCGCGCTCCTAATGCGCACTTTGTGTGTGTTTTCTTCGAGCCTGGACGACCTCTCTCTCACTTTCTCTCTTTCCTCCGTCCCACAACTGTCAGCTGTGTCCGCGCCTTGGAGGGCACGAGTTATCGATCTCAAAGCGAACTGTACCCCCTACGTAGCGTGTACGGACAGTCCGTTGAGCTGTGCCTGCATCCTGACTAGCGCACACACAGCTGGTCCGGGAGACGCTGTGCGTTCGCCTCGGACTGGAGCGCGCTGTTCCGCCTTCTCTAAGCACAAACCGTCACCCGGAGCGGACTTTCTGGATCAAACAACTACAGTAGCACAGTTTGAGGTATATGGAGAAAGAGAAAGGCCTGTTGAGCGCAGGGAGAGTGTGATGTGTGTAGAACCAGGGCTTCACGTGGCCAAAGTTACACCCACATAGCGTTATTAGTGTTATCAATATCAAAGTCGTTTATGCCTCTAGCTTTGAAATTAAGCCTGAATTATTATTTCTGCTCTTCATTTAACTTATATTTAATTATTAATCGTCAAATATAGTCTACATCATTGTCTAAATGTATTAAAATTAGTTAAAATACATTGTCTTAAATAGATACATAAAAACACATCATTTTAAGAATCGATAAGAGAAATCGATAATGGCATCGATATCGATAAAATCTCGATACCCATCCCCAGCTCTGGTCAACATCATCCAGTAAAAAGGTACTATAGTCGAGCTTTGCTTCCTTAAACGTCTAAACAAACACAAGTAATACATTTTAAACTTCCTACATCTACATCTCACTTACCTAAAGCATTCTGAGCCTCCAAATTGTTCATCACGATGTGTTTTAAGCTTTTTTTTCCACTGCTGTTAGGAGCGACATATAGATAGGGCAGTGATTGTTGCTCCACTGACTTGTCCCAGCACAGATATCATGTCAAAGTATCTGTTCAAGTGAAGACGCGTTCACAATGTCTGGTTTACATCTAATGCTGTTTGTAGTCAAGGAAGTGTGTTTGTTTCCCTTTTTTTAAATGATTGCTGTAGCTCGGGGGTCTCCAGCCTTTGGGGACTAGAGCACGGCACAGTTACTCAAGTACACAAACACGCATAAGCATACAAGCTGATATTTGTCACAAGAACAAAAACTCTGCATCAATCTCCGTGGAAATGCGCTTACCTTGAATTAGCACCATGAGCGGAGAGAAAAGTTGTGAAGTCTCTCGTCTCTTGTTGCTCTTGCTTGCCTGACATATAAGTGTACACCACGGGCAAAAGTCAAATCTGCCTCAATCTATTGATGATATAACGGCCCGCAGGACTTATTTTCGAGGCTACAGCATTAGTACCTCAGTGCTTGATCCAAGCTTCAGTGCGACATGTAAACAAACGGCGCTAGAGGATGAAGTCACTGGCCTATGGCTCGAATAGGTTGTGCAAGTGTGAATGCGGGGCGAAGAATTTTCTGCAATCGAGCGATTATAAACCCTAGTGCGAGTGCGCTCTTAGAAGTGGACACAATTAGGCATGTAATACATAAAAGTTTAGTAATAAAACATCATTTGTATGATTCTAAAATCCTTTGGTGAGCTACTTGGAAGGTAGTAGAGAGCTACTGGTATCTCCCGAGCTACAGGTTGGCTTCTGTTTGCACACATAGCTCCTCTGTGGTGGCACTATGGACGTGGGTCTGTTCTCAGGCTTATAGTGGTGCTTTTAAACTTCTGCTGCAGGTTTCCAGGTGGCACTGTGCTAGTCAGCTGGACGTGAATGCTCACATGCTCATCTGTGAAGCACTACTAAGACACCTGACTTATAATCTCTGACCAACCCACGAATGAGCGCCTGCCTCTGCTTTGAGAGACAGTAAACAATATAATGGACTAAAATTGTGTTTTCATTTTTGTTTTACTTTGGGCTTTCTTTCACCCACTGGTTAAAAGTGAAGAAGACAAGACTTTCAGCCAGCGTAGAGTTTGCTAAATGTCTGACACAACATGAAGTTGGATAAGTTTAATAGGTTTAAGGTTGGAATGCAGGACGTCAGAAAGAGTCTGAAAAACAGATGTGCAAAAATGTAACATAGAGGGACAGGACCAGCACATGAGAAATAATGTGCAAGGATAAATGTGTGCCAGTTGAACCTAAACCCGAGGCACAGTCTTAAAGCACACACTGATGTTGTATGATCTTGTTTGAGAATAGTCTTGAGAATTACTTGTTTTTTTATGAAAGTATGTATTTCTATCTGTCCAACTACTTTTTACAAATCTTTCAGCACATACATTTTTGGCTTTTCCTCGAATAAAATTGAAATAAATTAGCAGAGTCCCGTCTACGTCTTACAGTGAGGCACAAGGGTTCACGCGAGAACACTCTTTTAATGAACTGAACACCGCTCCGGATCTCAGCGGTGTCCAAGAATAATAGACTTCATGCAGATTCTTTCTGTAGACCTGCACTGCGCCTACACTGCTTCAAGTTCAGCACATTGTAAACCCCTTCCCCACTCTGCTGCACACAACCGCTGAGCTCAGGACTCAATCGGAATACCTCATTGGGACAGCATTCATATATCCATCCATCCATTTTCTTCCGCTTCATCCGGAGTCGGGTCGCGGAGGCAGCAGTCTGAGCAGGGAGGCCCAGACTTCTCTATCCCCACACACTTCCGCCAGCTCTTCTGGGCGTTCCCAGGCCAGTCGAGAGACATAGTCCCTCCAGCGTGTCCTGGGTCTTCCTCGAGGTCTCCTCCCAGTGGGACATGCCCGAAACACCTCCCCGGGGAGGCGTCCAGGAGGCATCCGAAACAGATGCCCGAGCCACCTCAACTGGCTCCTCTCGACGTGGAGGAGCAGCGGCTCTACTCCGAGTTCCTCCCGTGTGACTGAGCTTCTCACCCTATCTCTAAGGGAGCGCCCAGCCACCCTGCGGAGAAAACTCATTTGGACCGCTTGTATCCGCGATCTTGTCCTTTCGGTCATTACCCAAAGCTCATGACCATAGGTGAGGCTTGGAACGTAGATTGACCGGTAAATCGAGAGCTTTGCCTTTCCGACTCAGCTCTTTCTTCACCACAACGGTCCGGTACAGCAACTGCATCACTGCAGACTTCACTGCAGATATTTAGTTTTAAAATGTGTGTTTCAACCTCCATTTATCTAAGGTATACTGTTTGAATTTAATGAGACGGTTATCTGTCATTTAGAACAAAATCCAGTGTTTCCCATAAATAAAGGAGTAGATTGTTTTCGTAGCTTTGTCTACAGCAGGGGTCTCAAACTCAAATTGCCTGGGGGCCACATTGGATAAAGTATATGTGAGGCTGGGCCGCATCACATTTTCAATACAAAACTGTTGCACGAAAAAAAAAAAAAAGAAAGAAAAAGAGAGAGATATAAACAGAGAAAGAAAGAATAACACACAACTGTCCTACTTTCTTACTATTTATTAACAGTTCAGAACATGAAAATGTCTTCAGAACATAATGTTAAACTAATAAATCTACTCTGTTCTTCTGTCTCCTTGCTGGTTGAAACCTGACTACGCTTCATCTTG
Organism: Mugilogobius chulae; assembly: GCA_038363315.1. NCBI lineage: Eukaryota > Metazoa > Chordata > Actinopteri > Gobiiformes > Gobiidae > Mugilogobius > Mugilogobius chulae. Next base: position 21,857,018 of record CM076402.1, read on the forward strand.
CACAGCTGAGAGATGTTTGGCTTGCAGGAGGAAGCAAGTGAGATCCTCAGGATAGATTGAAGATGCTCATCGGAGAGCCTGGACCTGTATTTTGATTTATTAAAGTTCATGGTGGAGAAGAGCTTTTCACACAGATATGTGCTCCCAAAAGGCACATGGTCCGCCTGAACATCCTTGATAATTCAGGGAAGTTGGGGGCAATTCCCTCAAAAATTGTCCAAGCCCCTCTGCTTTTCCACACACCTCTCTAAATTTAGTCTTAAGTTCAGAGTTGCATTGTAAGTCAATTAGCTCCATTTGAAGCACAGGGGGGGCATCTTGCACATCAAAGGAGAAGGGGTCAGCAAAAATTTGAAAAGTGGCTTTGTGTGTCTTAAAGTCAGCAAATCTGTGCTCAAATTCCTCCTGCAGCTTCACAATGGCATCAACATACTTCTCAGCACTGAATGGTGTGGATTCATCCATGAGTGTCTTGCATGCTGGGAAATGGCATAGATTTTTTTGAGAGACCTGGGCTTTCCATAATGCCAGCTTTGTGGAAAATGCTCTCACATTGTCATAAGCAGCACTCACAAGCTGCCCTTGGCCTTGTAACTTCTTGTTCAGTACATTTAGTTCCTGTGTAATATCAACAAGAAAAGCTAAATCCATGAGCCATTTTGGATCACTGAGCTCAGGAACATCCTTCCCATGATTTTCCATGAAGGTTTTCACTTCCACCCTCAAATCAAAAAATCTCTTCAAGGTGGTTCCCCTGCTAAGCCAACGTACCTCGGTAAAGTAGAGTACGTCAGTATAGGCTGACTCAATCTCTTCTAAAAAGGCACGAAACTGCCGGTGCTTCAGGCCTCTGGACTTTATCTGGTTGATACACTTCACAACAACAGACATCACATTGTCAAACTTTAGGCACTTGCTACAAAGGGCCTGCTGGTGGATTATGCAGTGCAGAACAATTGCCTCTTCTACACCTTCTTCTTCTAATTTTCTTTGAACAAGTGCCACAAGTCCATTTTTCCTGCCTGTCATTGATGGTGCGCCGTCAGTTGTTATTCCAGCAAACCTGGCCCATGGTAAACCGGCATTTACAATGGCATCACACAGCTGGTGGAATATCTCTTGAGCAGTGGTCTGACCATGCATTGGAATCACTGTGAGCAGTTCCTCAGTAATATCAAAATTGTTACTAACACCACGAACGTACACTGCAAGCTGTGCAGTGTCAGTGATGTCTGTGCTCTCATCAAGAGCGACTGAGTATGCACGGAAATGTTTGGCTTTCTCACATAGTTGATTGTATATGTCACCTGACATTTCAGTGATGCGCTCTGCCACTGTGTTGGCTGAAAGACTGATGTTGCTAAACTGGCTCTTCTTTTCTGGACAGACTATACCTGCAGCCTGTAACATGCATTTTTTAATAAACTCGCCCTCTGTGAAAGGCTTTCCTGCCTTTGCAATCATCTCACTCACTACATAGCTGGCTTCAACTGCTGCATCATTGTCTTTACAAGCTTTCTTGAAAAAATGTTGTTGCCTCTGTAAACATGTTTTAAGATTGGCAACTCTGTCCTCCCTTTCCTTTCCCAGGTATTTTGCATACTCTTCACCATGTCTAGTTGAGTAATGACGTTTGATATTATATTCTTTGTATACTGCAACTTTCTCTGTGCATATAAGACACGTTGCGCTGCCCCTGTGCTCAACAAAAAAATATTCCATCTCCCACTTTTTTTGAAATTGCCTGTGCTCATCGCTAATTTTTCTTTTCACTGCAGGTTTTGAGAAAGACATGACTGGGTCTGGGTGGAAAAAAGCAACAACACACAATTAGCTACTCATATTAAAACATAAAAATATAACTTATTCCTAATTCATTGTACCTTTCACTGGATGACAGAATTAATTTTCTTTCACTGTCTAGACTAGATTTCACTTCGGAGTCACTTTTCAGTCAGCTACCGTTGTTATTCACAGTTTTAGTTTTGCTAGTTTCTCTGCAATCACCGGAAGCACGAGCATGAGCCGAGTTACGAGCCTGAGCCGATATAGGTAAAAATAAATAAATAAATGATCGTCACTCTGCTCACGGCATTTGATAATCATTTCATATAAAATATAATTACTTCTGTTATATATTACGTTTTATTTATTTTTTTTAAAGAACGAACATTGTTTTATTTTGAAAAATGACTGGCTTCTTTCAACTACATCCGTCTTTCACTCGCGCTTTCCGTATGGCAAACATGGATGGAGGACGCTTGTTTTTGTTTCGTACTTTTTGCTTGCATGCCGCCAAGCCTCTGGAATAGATCACTTCGGTTTTGTCGTGCTTGCATACTGATGGGACAGCTGTCTTTGCCGCTGAGCGCGCGTGGATTTCGCCGAAGCATACGTGGAGATGGTCATCTGGTTGCCAGCAAATTACGCACAGAGTGTTGAACAGGTAACCAGACTGTCTGTGTATTACCATTTCTTATTACTAACTTCCCCATAAGTCTCGTATTTATGAACGGGGGATTCTGTCAGCGCCTCCTTTGCGCTCTGGTTGTGAGGAAGTGAAGGGCGCAAGTAGACGCACGGGTATCACCATGTGTGATTTGTTTTGGTCCTCCATTGACTCAGTATGTGCACGCGTACTGGTATTAACAGATCCACTTAGACTCGTTGCTCCACAACACAGCTGTAAGTTAAATTTTGGGTTGTAAGCTGCCTTAATGGTGTTCAACCGCTATTCCGACAACTCTTCATTCCGACACACCTCCATTCCGACAGTCTGTTTTTGGGTTCGCTATTCCGACATTCATGTTTTTTTATTCCACGCTGTTTTCCCTGGTCATTGCGCTTCCACTTTGGCCGCCACTGTCTGTGGAGCTGCACGCAGCTAGACATGCACCAAAACGTTCACAAGTTGCTTAACAGAATTATCAGTGCATCATCATCGTAATTATTATTAACAGGCAAAAAACTGCATGTAATCATGGTTTGATTCTGGGGAATGTGTGGCTCGAGGAGCGGTCCAGTGTTCCCCGGGTCAGGGTTTTATGAATATGAACGGTGTGAGGGGCCACAGTTTCCAGCTATAACGCTCCCCCTTTCCTCTAACTCTGTTTGACCATTGTAAGTCAAAAACGAGCTTAAATCATCCAATATGGCAAACTGTGCGTACAGGACACGAGTGCGCGCCCGCTTTGGCACAGTTTTACACTCTGGCACAATGTACCCACATGCATCTCCTCACAGCACTATGACGCCTACGATTAGGCTACTTAAAGACACGATTCTTTATAGGCCTACTAGTCTAAATTATAATGTACTGTATAGGCACACGCAGGAGTAAAAGTATCAATGAATTTACTGCCGTTTCTCCTCCTCCCCCTGTCTCCTACTTCCCTCTCCATTTTTTTCTCTCAGCTCACACAGACAAACCGTGGACAGGAAAACGATGACAACTGTACAGCGATGTTCTCTGAGTGTTAAGCAATAAAATCATGCATGGTTTGTAAGGATCTGATACAAATTCACTGAGAAATGAGCAGAAAAAGAAACTAAATTTCAAAGCGTTAGACTTCAGTGACGCGCGCGGCGTAACGCGAAAGTACACGACGCGCTCTCATTTTATTATATTCTCCACAAACTGCCAAAAAGGATTATTTCAACCTGCTTCAGTCTGGCCCAGCACGGCCTTAAATAGGTTCTATGCTATGGCACGAGCAATCTGAGAGCCTGACGCGCCCAGGCTCATGACGCGCGGCAGAACTCGGCCTTCTTCAAAACAGGACAACATTTGTTTATTTATTTTTGTGGTTCTTAGGTTGAAAATCTTAGCAATTTTTTGTATTCCGTTGGGACTAATTTTTTACTTCATTGTGGTAAAGTGTGGGTTTAGATTTGTCCCTTCTATTTCGTTAGTTTTTTGTTTTTTTTTCGAAGACAGTTAACTCTGTGCGCCGGAGTGAGACCGTGTTTTTGCCATCATATGGTTAATAGCCTAAATGACCACAGATGTGACTTATCATAATGGAAAAGCAGGATGTTTGTAAAAAATAAAAATAAAAGAGAGAGAGAGAGAGACTAAGAAAAGAAAAGAAAATGTCGGAATACAGGGGTGCTTTGAAATTTCTGTTAATGCCGCTATTCCGACCATAGGATGCAATGTCTAAATAGCGGTCTGTAGAGAGGTGTCTGAATACCGGGGTGTCGGAATAGCTATTGTTGTGAATTTGTATAAGCTTCATCTGTCAGTGCGGCCCGCGATAGGGGAAGCGGGCCGTTCGTATCTCTACCGCGGGCCGCACTTACATTATTTTTTTAAATTAAGTGGAGGGCCGCAAAAAATCCTTCCCAGGGCCGCAGTTGGCCCCCGGGCCGCCAGTCTGAGACCCCTGGTCTACAGTCTTGGATGACCCCAAGTCACATTCAGACACGTTACCTCTCTAGTCTCATGTTTCAATGGTAATGATGTGCTTTCGTTTAGCCTTTCCTCTGTTAACAGCCGTTACCTTCCACGTTTGGGTGAGCAGGCTGTTTGGTTGGGACGTTCTGTTGGGTCCTTCGCTCGCACAGCTGCTTCTTCGAGATCTCACGGTCTGTTAGCGTTGCTAGTTTTGGTTCGTCAGCCTCGCATCTAGAGCCTTTCCCACCGTCAAAGTGCAGCCAACAAATGTAGGCCTACATGTTTGTAGTAGTGTTGTCACGATGCTAAAATTTCAAACTCGATTCGATACTTGAAAAAAAACTCAATACTCGATACCGATTTCGATACCACTGTGCGAACTTAAATTTTTTTTTCTTATGATTTAATTTTTTTTTTTTATTTATAGTTTTCTTTTTGATATTATTAAAATAATATTATTTTTATGTATTATTTGTTTATTATTAACTTGATTCATGAACCTTCACATTAAGACTGGGCTTTGTTCTATTATCAGACACATTTGCTGTTTATAGTATATAAGCTATATATACAGTATTTGATAGTTTCATCATTTCCATCTCCAATGAGAAAAGAAGGGGCGGAGCTTAGCGTGTGAGACGGGGGAAAGGGGCAGGGCTTAAAATATCGAAACCTGTTCAAACGAGTATGGATACCGGTTTTAGTATCGATTAGTATCGGGAATTGATTTTTTGACAACCCTAGTTTGTAGTTATCCTGTCCACATTTTGGAAATCTGCCCGACCACATAAATACTGCCATCGTCTTGTTTTCTCCGTCTTTACCTTGGCCTGCTCTCTTTCCCACTGTATCATGTTGTTGTGGATCTTTTCTGGCTTTGGAAACAGGATGAAAAATGTTCCCTCTGGCAGCCGCTCGGGACATTTTCAATCCGAGGTGCATAGTCCCCAACAGCAGTGTTTTGTGCTTCCTCGTTTCATCATGAATTGGGTTAATTGTGAAAATAACTTCGTTTTCGAACCACCTTTGCTCACATTCAACGACGCCGCCGCGTTTGTTTGTCTGCTGTTTGCACCCACAATGCTTTGCTGTGTGATGTCACAGTCTATTTTTAGAAACTGGGGAAAGCGCTATTGCGAGTAAGTTTGGTCACCACAACCCCTGCCTGCGTTTCAGATCAACTCTACAACGTACCAAGCATGAGATTCTTTTATTTGTGTGACACACATGAAACAAAAGAGCTGATTGGTAGTTTGTCATTTAGATTAAACTCTAACAACATACTCACACCAGCAGGGATAAAACCCGCCCCCTTGAGCCCTGGTCAGTGGGAGGGGTAATTGGGAGCGCTTCGAGTGTTTCGACAAATGCCTCGTTTGTGTCTGTGAATTGGTGTTCACTGAGTGGCTGTTGTCTTGGCGATGTTGCTCTGACTTTACATAGAGTTAACTTCATCTCAACTTTGACGCACTCAGGTGGCCTGGAACGCTCCGCTCCACTCGTCACCTCCTCATGCTGCAGCTGCAGAGGAAATGAATGGAAACTGCTCTTTCAAGTCGCTCCAGCCACTTACGGTGTGAGTCCGCGTGACTTCTCTCACCTCACATCAAAATATTCATTACTTAACTCATTACTTCTGCAGAAATTCGCAATGTTTTTCAGTTCCACGTGATATTTTTGTCCATATTTTGGGAGACTATATGTGTCCCTGATTGGCTAATTAATATTACAATCGTTGACCACTGAAATTTAAAAGAGGGTCACAATGGCCGACCATATACTTTTATATAGCCTGGTGAAAATGTAGATATACAACGAAAATAAGCCTGATCTCATGCCTTTTTATCCCCAAATGTTACGAAAAGCCAAAATGTAAAATAATTACAAAGTTTGGTTGAAGCCACATGCTGAGTTTTTCTTTGGGTTTAACAGGTAAATCTTAACCTATCCCAAGTCATCACCCTAAACTTACCAATTTTAGAAACTTGAAGCCTAAACTTGCTCTAAACCCAAAGAAAATGTCGCCACGTGACTCCAACCAAATGTGATTTTTTTTTTTTTTTTTGTATTGGCTTTTTGTAACTTAGCATACGTTTTTGACATTTTGTTGTATAGCTATGTCTTGTCCGGAGACTGTGTTGTTTTTATATACCTATATCGTCTTGATTTTCCAGGCAACCAAAGACCTACACTTGGCCATGAAACCCAAAGAAAACATCTTCACAACTAATGGCATCTCTATTTGACAATTATAAATAGACACCTAAAAAAGTGCTAGAAACTGTAATGTCATGTGGATGTACATTTCCGTGAGAGCAGTTCAAAGGTAAAGCAGCATCAGGACAAGCTTGATTTCAGAATCAGAAGCTGTACTGGACAAAAAAAAAATCTGAATACCTGTCAGACCACACTTAAGCATTTAAATCTGTCCAACTTTTCCTAGCTCCCACTAACTCTTTGACACATGTTCATTTTAGGGCTTAAAAAAAATAAAAAAAAATAAAAATAACACATTTGGCTTCAACCATGGCTTTAAAACAGCTTTTTTTTTGGTTATTATTATTCTTTTTTATTAAAACAAAAGTATAAGATGGGACAAACATTCAGATGAAATTTAATATAAGTGTAGACAAAAACATAATATAAATAATAATGTACTTAAACAACAAACACATGACTAAAAACAAGGTATAACACAGAAAAAAGAAAACAATTAAAAACAAACACAGAACATACAAAATTAGTAAATAAATGCGAGGGCAAACATTCGACTTCCGTAGACTCAATTTTTTAAATAAGATTTAGTTCAGTGGTCCCCAACCTTTTTCACACTCGTGTTCCCTGGCACATTGGTTGAAAAACACTGCCTTATGTCATGTATTTTTAGGGGTATTTTATCATTACTCATATATTTTCATCTATAACCATTGCATTTTACTGTTTTAATGTATTTCAAGTCAAACGGTTGCCTCTTAACATGTAATATGTGTCGCAAATAACACATAATAATTTTCACATGCATTTCTACCTTTCTTTTAAATCTGCGATCATCCCACGGTCCCCCTGGCAAATGGGTCGCGTACCCCCTGGGGTCCACGTACCCCTGGTTGGGAAACACTGATTTAGTTTACTACACACAATAAAAGTTTTAGTTGCTTTTTTTGTGGGTGACAGATTTAATCATTTGGAGGTAAGAGTCAAGGTCAATTTTAAACCCAACAAAGGAAGGCTTAGTGTTCATACATCTGGCCTTATGTATGTGATATTTTGCCAATAGAATGATTAAATTAATATAGAAGACGCCATTATGTATAATGTCTCGGTAAAAAAGCTTGCAGTTGAGACTCGTACACAAGCATATACAAGAGTTTATGTGTTTCCAAAATGTCTTAGTGGCGGAACAAGACCAAAATGCGACAGTTTCAGGACAAATCTTGCAAAATGTGCAACTGGTATCGATGTCTTTTTTTGAATTTGACCAAAAACTGATTTGCTGGGTAAAATCTGTGCAATATTTTGTATGTAATGTCCTTTATTTTATTAGTTAAGAAGTATTTTTGTGGCAACGAACAGCTTAAAACAGCTTTTTTGCAGACAACAATTAAAGTAAAACTTAAATGGATCACCCAAGCACAGCCAATCAAAATCAGTTAGGCATCCTCGCTTTAATCTGAACCAGAATTCTGAGCACTGCAGTCAATAATACTATCAGCAAGTACAATTCCAGAAAAAGCCGATAGAAGGTCTGACCGGCCGAGCTAAATATCAGCAATCTAGTCCAATCAGTTTTTTATGTCTTGTCAAAGTGCTGACCTTTGGAAAGCTCTCGTCTGCTGAGAACCCGGCCCCAGAGAGAAGTGCTACATCCCATAAAGAGCAGAACATGAGGTTAAATATACCGTCGCCGTGGGGACCTTAAAACTGCCACTTATTTCTTATCTGGAAGCCGAAGACTATTACAAGTATAAAAGCTTAAGAGTTTTTTCCTTTGGGCCGCTCTGTAAAGGTTAACACATGGATCTCGTTTATGGACAGAAGATTGTAGAAGACTGATGGAGCTGGTCTTCTTTTAGACTCAAGAGGCACAAATCTCAGTAGCAAAGCTTAAACGTCCCAGAGGAAAGAAGAGGTCTCCAATTTGGTTGATTTATTTTGTCAGTGACATTTCAATCCAACATCAGGTGTGCATAAGAGCAAACATTTCAAAGGGTGTTCTTGATTTCAAGCAATTCCTGTGCTAGATCAAAGTAGTGAATAAAGTCTTTCCAAAGTTGTTGTAAACTGGAATCTCTAACTGCTGCATGACTATTACATCTGGTGTACAAAGCCCTTGATAAAGAAGCATTACGCCTTCAGACACTTGTGGTGCCATGGGAGGGTTTGTTTAGGACATTATTGCTTGAGTACCTCAACATTAGAATCATTGGGCCTCAATTACAAAATTGTCCTTAACTCTTTCAGTGCCAGACCTGTTCTCATTTTAACCCTCCGTCCCTGCTGCTCATTGACCAAGCTGGAGAAACAACTCGAGCTAAGGCTGTTGTCAGCTAACTACAAGAGATTATCATTGTGGGAAAACTAAAGTTGTGCTGCTAATTCAACATTTGTGAAAGAAATTTTACATACGTCCCTTAAAAGTTACATTCAGGTGAGTGAAAAAACAGCGAGAAAAACACTTCTTCTGTCAGACCGGTTCAGACCTGATTCAAACAGCTGCTCTCGTCCCACTTTGTTGTTTTATTCAAAGAAGTTTCCCTAGCTAAGCAGATGGAGAGCGGCTCTTTCTGCATGGAGCATGTATGGCGGAACGTGACGTTGACCGAAAATCCCTCTTTACTTCCAGGCCAGCAGTTCATAGTAGGAATTGTAGACATGATTATTGGCCTATTTTTGCATGCCCCTATATTTGATATTTTTTGTGTTTTCTGTGTTATATGCTGCACATTAGCACCGCGGCAAGTTCCTAGTCTGTGAATTATGTTGGTTCACTGACAATGGCAATAAAATTCTTTCTGATTCTGAGAATATCAGAGGTAATCTTCCTAAACCCGGCATTTTCCTCAAATATTTGCTGTTTTCACTTCCCATTTACTCCAGCTTCTCGGTCAGGTATCACAGAACTGCAGACGGTTGATTTTTACACCTTTAATCTATAGCTTACTGCACACGATGGCTGACAGACGTATTTTACACTCTACTTCCTACTACTACTAAAGAAGTCCTCGTCTGCCTGGCGTAGGCAGGATCCAAGCTTGCACAGTCAAAACCGCTCATGAACACAAAATATTCTTCAAGCATATTTTTCCTGCTCAAGGCTCGTGCAGTGAAGCGGTTTTCAGTCAAATTGCAAAAAAAAGTGCCTGTATTTACAGCTCGTCACACACTGATGAAGCATCAAGAGGGAAAACTGACTCGGATTGATACGCACATCTTTACATACGCACTGAAGCAGAGTGTGTTGTGTGCTTATGTAAAGAAGTGTAAAATCAGTGTAGGATGGAGCAGTACTGTGCCTCTTCCCTTCCCAGGACTACAGATGGAAATCAGCTCCGAAGCTACAATCTGGTACAAGCATCTTTGCCATTGTGCCTAATGTAACTGTACGTTGTTCTAATAAACATTACCTAAATAAGTTCAACATGTTCTCATGGATTGCCTCTCTATACCACACCACGACAAACTGCTCATCATGACAACGCTTCTGCCTTTTCTGGCATGTTTAATACACGCCCATTTTCTTGACGTGGTTGGTTTGGTTGAGGACACATTTGAATTTAATGACTGAGTTTAGGTCTGAAGTTTCAAAAATTGTTAAGTTTAGTAATGATGAGCAAATGAAGCTTCTGTGTCAACTCAAACCATGTGCCAAGTGTACAGAAACATGAGCTGGTTTTCGTTTGCTCCTCTGTGCCATCTTGTGGTAAAAAAAAAATAATAATAATAATGCATGAAAAATGAAATAAATGTTTGCATTTGATCTATTTCTCATTTCTAAAAACAATCAGACACTAACCTTCACACTGCAAGCAGACACTCGGGTGCTTCCATTTCAAATATTTGTCTTTGCAAACACGGCAGCAATTTTTTTTTTTTTTTATTGATAATTGGGGCTTATTTTTTCATTGAGAGTCTTTAATCAATTATTTCAACACAGCTCGGCTGAAACAAACCACTTTCTGAACCACTTCATTACACTCTGACGACACTACCTGAAAACAACTCAAGCTCAAATACCAGCTTCACCCGAATAAACTACAAGCGCCTTATTTTTTTCACCCATCACTAAAGTTTAGGTCTGCGCCTCCAAAATGGTTCAGGTTAGAAATGTGTTGGAGAGTCCTTGCCCCAAGTGGAGGAGTTAAAGTATAAGGAAGGATGATGTGTTTGATTGACAGGCGAATTGATGCAGAGTATGCAATGATGAGGGCATGACGGCAAATTTCTCAATTTACCAGTCAATCTACGTTCCAACCCTCACCTATGGTCATGAGCTTTTGGTAATGACCAAAAGGCCAAAATCGCAAATACAATCGCTGGGCGCTACTTTAGAGAATGTGTGAGGAGATCAGTAACACGGGAGGAACTCGGAGTAGAGTCGCTGCTTTTCTACGTCGAGAGGAGCCAGTTTAAGGTGACTCCGGTATCTGTTTGGGATGCCTCCTGGAAAAGCCCGATCTCACAAGAAAGCGTACATTCACCACAACATTACAGGACATGTAAATTACGCATGAGTAGCACGAGTTCACGGCTCTTTTGTGTAATTATGCACAAATATTACGTTCATTTCAATGGTGGTTGTTAAGATGTGTTCTCTAAATCCTTATTCTAATCTTAACCTACCCCAAGCCCCAGCCCTAAACCTACCCATTTGAATAATTTTAGGGCTTTACCGGTTTCACCTAAATAAAAACGACCCCACGTGGCTTCAACTAAATCTCGTGCCATTTTTACACTTTTTCATATCGTGCTAAACGTACCGCGTAACATAAGTACGCAAAAAAGGCCTGAAATTGTGGTCATAATACGTTGTTTTTTTGTTGTGGTAAATGTACGCTTCTTGTGAGACTGTGTTGCCTGGATGCCTACCTGGAGAGGTAGCCTAGGTACCTTTCCTTGCCTCCAAAGGCAGTTCTTTCAAAGTTAGTTCCTTCCAATCCAAGGTAAGTGTCTTTTCTCAGCTTAAATTTACGGCTAATGGAACGGGCTTCAGAGGAACGAACCACAGCTGCATCAAGTGAACATAATGAAGCAGCAGAACACACATGAGGGAGGGGCAAGTGTTCTGAGAAAAACTAAATAAAAAATGTGTTTGTTTTACTAGAGAAGTATTTTCTAAAAAAATGTATTTGCCTATTTTACATATTAAGTACTAAGTAATAAGTTTCTTTCTTTTTCATTCTAAAATGTTCCTGTTGCAGTATGGGTAAATTCACGCAGCGAAGGATAAACTTGTGTGTCTTTGGTAAATTAGCCACATGCTAACCAAACGAAGAACATGCCTGTGGAAGACATGAACATTGAATCATGACGATGGATGGATAGGATTGTGTTAGTATTCATGAAAAATAACACGTCTTTTCATCCACCATAGAAATGAACTGTGGCGGTAAAGCCTGAAAAACTCAACACAAAAATAGACCAGGCTGAGGGGATAGTTCTTTATATCACTGACTTTTTTTTTTTTTTTACTTTAGTGCAACAACATAAAAATGACGGCCTTTTGACACATTTGTCGATACCCAGTTTTCTAATTACTACTATCCTCTTTTTCTCTCCAGTGTTGCTGCTGACAGTACACACTCACAGTCCCAGGATAACTCCAGACAAAGCACACACACACCCAACAAGATCAAAGGTCACTTTCTATCCTCACTTTTCTCCAAATTGTCTGAAGCGTTTTGTGCTGCTGCCGAAATTGTGCTGTTGGGATATGAAATGTTTGCACTTCTATGCTCTTTGGGCCGTATTAATAATGTGACCCTTGACCTCTGCGTGAAGAGCAGCACAGGGGGAATACACCAGCACACAAAAGAGCGGGTTGTTGTGTTTGGACTTTTCATTTGCCCAATACAGATACACAAGCTTCACTGTGTTTCTTGGAGATTGTCAAAGTAAAAGTACATTTTCAAAGGCAGTATTTTCTCCATGATAGTAGTATTTGAGGCCAGAGAGAAAGAGAGAGAACCGGACCTTACCGGATCTAACTTTTTGGAGGCCCTTTTGGAGTAAAAATCAGCTTTGGGGTCCCTCCAATACTTTCTATGAACCTTAATCAGTCAAGTCAAAGCAGCATTCAAATGTGTGTATGTGTTGCAGTTTAATTGCATTTATTTATTTTCAGGCTTAGGGGGTAAGTTTAGGCTTCAAGTTACTAAAATGGGTAAGTTTAGGGCTGGGCAGAGTTTAAACTAGCCCCATCCGGCTCGAATTCGAACATATAGTGTCCAAACTCGACCGGAAGCCCAGTCATTCTCTGTGTGTTTGAGTCCGAAGCAAGCCCGCCCTACTGACAAAACTGTTCTTTTTTAAAAGTGGGGTCGCTGATTTTCACATCACAAAACCTTAAGTAAGGTTCAACTACTTCTTTGCGCTCACAAATTGCAAGATAATATCGATGTATACTCAAGGAAAAAAGAAACGCCACTCGGTTTTTGGAGTTTTGGGGAAGGGAGATCCGCCTGTTTCATATGAACCCTACATCCATTTCTAATCCTCAGGCCAACTCTTGTGGCATTTACACATTTTTGAGTCCAATAACACAACCAAACAATAGAGTAACCCTAAAACCAAAAGTGACAGAATTTCATCAGACTGTCAATAGTTCACGTGACCCTCGTTGGCTCTGGACAGCGGTTATTCGTCGCCTCATGGATCGCCAATAGTGTCTGAGTTGATCCTGTGGAATTGCCGCCCATTCTTCCACCAGTGCCACCCAGTTTTGGGAGGATGTTCACGTCGGCGGACACGCACACTGAGCAGATCCCAGGCATTTTCAATGGGATTTAAGTCTGGACTCATGGCTCGCCAAGGCAGGACATGGACATCGACCCGAGCTCAGCGATGTTGGGGGTAAGGAATGTTCCATCGGCGGTCGTTAGAGGAAACAGTGGCCTGGTATCGCTCCGCAAGACGACTAATGGTAGAGCGGTGACTCCCAACACCCTGGAGACAGCAAGACAACACCGTCCAACTTGTAGCAGCCAATAGCTCCATCCCTCTCTGGTTGAGACAGTTGTGGCATCATGAAGAAGTGTGTTTTTGGCTTCATGGTGCCTTTTATGAAGAAGAATTGAGCACAGTTAAAAAGGGGTAAAAGTCCACTCTGAGTTTCAAACATGAGTTTGTGTGAATAAACGACCCTGTAATGCACTCTTTATTGTTCTCACAATCAGTCAAGCCAAACCAAGAAATGTGTTCACCTGTCTTCAGCTTACTATGGACTGAAATCATGATGGTAACCCATTTTACAAAAGGACTCGTTTTCTAAGGAATTTTCAAAAATTAAAATGTTGCGTTTCTTTTCCTTGAGTGGACAAACTATTTTTTGTGAGAGTGGGTTGGTGTATGAGACCATAATCGTCATATTTGTTAAAATTGTGTTTGGAAAAATACGTGACAGTCCGATACAGGCTGCTTTTGTCACACAATCTGCATCGATGTAGCTCTTTTCTACTTGCTGCAAATCAGGAAATCTTCCCAATCCCTAGAAATACTACTAGATCAGTCTGCATTCTGTGGGTTTGCGCCTTCCATTGTTTACCTTATAAACTGCCTTTTTACCTTTCCCCGGTTAACTCCTCCATCACTCCGCTCAGCTCATTATAAGCAGCCGCATGACTCCCTCCCCTCTCGCTCTCTCTGTCCTGTAGGAGTGTGTATTATGTGTGAACCTCCTCAGTCAATCTCACACACATCACCAGTGCAGCGTGAAATGGCTCATATCGGCCTCACAACAGCCCATCACACACCGAGCTGACTGATGCACTAAGACTCACAAGTGACTGAGCTGAAGGACTGAGCCAAGCAAACGGACGGAATACATTTGAATGAAAAAAAAAAAAAAAAAACGCTTTAGTTTGTGGTAAAAAGTCTGAGATGAGTGAATGACAAGCAATCAAAATGAAAGATGATAATTGAAAATGTAGATTGATCATTTTAAACATACATGCCACATGGAGCGTTATGCAAATACAGCAGCTACCATGTGTTTATTTATTTATTTTTTTTGCTGATTTGCTGAGCTTTCATGGGAAGAGATTAGCCAAAAGAATACAAATATGTATTCTGGGGAACAACTTGATGAACTGCCCAATCACTCCGTACACTGTAAAAAGTAATAGTGGGCCAGTGTTTTTGTGACCCAAGTTCATATTCAACTTGACCCACCCAGCTCCAAAAAATCTATAATGTGCTAAAAATTCAAGACCCGACCCTAATCCAAAGTTGCACACATGAAAACTACATAAAACTGTTGCTTTGTGAGCTGCAGCAGCTGAAGGTTACGTGTGTCTGCGGCGGCGCGCCTCGTGAATGCGGTCCTAGTCCAGGCCTACATTGTTAATACTCCAACATAGGGGGTATTCCATGAAAGTGGCTTAACAAGTCTAGGCTTATCCTAAAATCCTGAGCTGAAACTAGCTTCATCTCCAATTTAAGCCTCAAGTGGTTCCATGAAAGAAATAAACCTGAGTCTGAGCAACGCTAATTCAAGCTTGAAGATTAATCTGGGCTGTGAGCTTTGCTCCCGCTGAATGTGACGAGACCAGATCAATGGAGCGACGACTTCACTGAGAATGAGAGAGAAAAACGCTTATTTTACATGATCTGACTGAAACACGAGAGGAGCCAAAGTGCACACGGACTATAGTTTGATTTGCATCGCAAAAGTTTTCAGTTTATAGTGGTTTATTCTGATGCGGGGAGCGAGAGGCAGCCCCTCCCCTCCTGTTCGGAGATCCAGAGGATTTATCATCGTATTTGTGAGTAGACTCATCGTTTTTTAATGCAATGTGCGGTTTTCCACTCCGCATGTGGAACTAGTCCCGCTGCGTAAAGTTGTCACAAAGTTGTAGTGTAACTCTTCACAACCAGAACTAACCAATCAGAGCAGAGGATGTGTGTCCGTGGTGTGACAGGGTCAGAGACGAGGGAAAGAGGTGTGATGAAGCGCTTTTGAGCGCAAAAGCAGCAGCACGACTCCACGGCTGCTCTCACACTTTAGTCATGCTTTCATTGCTTCATCCTTTAGAGAAATAGCTGCATGTCTGTGGGAAATCTTACGTAGTTTAGATTCACGTAGGAGTAGCCTACAAGTTAATTTTTAGTTGAAATATGTGGCTTTTTGTGCTGCCAATGTGACGTTTGCTCTTACAAACCCGTCTCTCCACAGTGAGAGCGGCTCAAAAAAGGATGAAAAGAAACGGTCAGAGCGGCTCTTTGGTGCCAATGCCAAGTGAATAAAAGTGAATACAAAGTGACGTTATAAGTTGTGTTGTGACAAACAGAGAGATTTCACACAGTTGTGGAAGTGTGTGGGGATAAATATAGACGTTTTTTGAGACAAAGCTAAAATAATCTTGACTGTTAACCTGGTCCCGACCAGGTTTATGTCTGTGCACTTGTTACTGCGGCAACTCAGGTTAGCCGCGTTAGTGGAACGGAAATGGAGATTTCATAAGCCTAGATTGGCCAAATAAGCCAGGCTTTGGCTTTAGCTCGCTTCATGGAATACCCCCAATGTATTACAAGAAAGCGTTTATATGTAATGATTCATAAATAGTGCATGATGAGCTCAATTGCACACCTTTTTTGTATATATACTGTATGTTGCGCCTTATATATTGCAGGATATGAAAAAGTGTAAAATACAAGCCATGTGGGGACATTTTCTTTAGGTGTAACGGGCAAGTTTAGGCATTAATGTTACTAAAATGGGTAAGTTTAGGTCTGCTGCTTAGGGGACGGTTAAGATTAGTAATAGGATTTTGACGTGACTTGTTATATCATTGTGTATTTACGCTTTCTTGTGAGACCGGGTTGAATATTCCAAAGCGTGTTTTGCACTCAAATGCACTGTTTGGGGACAGGACAGAAGCTCCTAGACCAGGCAGGGGAAGCTGACCTGATGCGTATCTCCAGGTGAGGATCTAACTCTTTTCACTTATAGTAATCTGTTCATGCTGGAGCATCATTTGTGTAGTTAAGATGTGTTTTTTCTTCCTTTCTTGGAAATGAATTATGCTTAAAACGAATAAGTTGCGTCTTAGATTGTTAAACAGGGACATAACATACTAATACGGCAGACAGCCTGTTGTTCTCTCCCCCCTCCTTTCTCTTTTTCTCTTTTCTCTCCTCCTTTCACTCTGCCTCTTTCCTCTTTCTCCCTCCCTTTTTTGCTTCTCTCTCTCTCCTCTCTATCTTTCCTCCTCTTACTCTTCAATTTCTCTTCTTTCTCTCTCCTCAGTCTTGCTCACTTGCTCTGACTCTCCCTTTCTGTTCTCCTCCCTCTCTCCTCTCTCTCTTTTTCTCTCCTCTCTCTCTTCATCTCTCTCTCTCTCCTTTCAATCTCCCTCCCTCTCTTTCTTGCTCCTCTCTCTCTCTCTCTCTCTCTCTCTCTCTCTCTCTCTCCTTTCACTTGCTTACTCAATTTCTCTTTCTTCCTCACACTCTCTTTCTGAATTTCTCCCTCCCTCCCTCTTTTTCTTGCTTCTCTCTCTCTCTCCCTCCCTCCCTCCCTCCCTCCCCCTCTCTTGCTGTCTCGTTCTCCACTATCCTTGCTCTCTACCTTTCTCTCTCGCTTTCTTTCTCTCTCTATTGCTTACACTTTCTTTCTGACTCTCTCTCTCTCCTTCTCTTTAGCTCTCTATCTTCCCTCTCTCCTCACTCTTGATCACTCACCCACCACTCTCTCTCTCTCTCCTTTCGCCCCTGTTCTCTTGCTCACACTTTCTTTCTTTCTGACATTCTCTCTCCCTCCTCTCTCTACCTTTCTCTCCTTCTTTCTCCCTCTTCCACTTTGTCTTCTTTCCAGAGTTTTTTCCTCTAAACCTGCATTGTCTCCCTTTGATAAAATAACTCATCTCTTGCTGTCTCGGTGCGTCTTCGCTTACGGTCTCGACACAAAAGCCTTTGCAGTGGTTTGGCTCTCCTCCCGAGGCCACACACTGAGCATAGCATTAGCATGTGTTAGCGTCAGAGCTAATCAGGTGTGCAGACAGGGACGCTCCTGTCAGTATCTACAGAGCTCAAGCCAACCGCTGCAGGGACAAATCATTCAAAACATTTACTTTGGCACAAGATTCAATTTGAGTTCGACGATGTTGTGTTTGCGGAGTCAATCCAATTTGTTTCATCGCACGCTGACTTCAAATGGAGCTGATTACAGACGTCAGCTTGAACGACGTACATACACGTGTGTCTTTGTCAGCTGTAACACACAAGCATGTTTTTGTTTTTCTGCTGATGGCAGTAAAACTCAAGTGCAATTAGTTATATTACTGTACTTCAGGGGTGGCGAACCCGATGCTCGCGAGCCGCATACGACTCTTTGACTCATTCAGAAACATTTGTTCCTCCACACTCTCTCTTTCTCTCTGGAGCTTCATTTGTCTTTATCTTGTGCAAATCCACCTTATATCCCCGGAGAAAGGCCCAAAATGTACAATGAATAAAACATGCAAAAATAACAGCGGTGCAAAATGCAGGAAACAGCAGTGCGCGGAACTTGTCAAAGTGATGTTTACAGCTGTGGCTTTTGTAAATGTCACATAAAACAGAAGTTTACACACTGCCCTGAGAGAAGTGTGTGCAGCAGTGTTTTCTCTGCTCTGATCACACAGGACAGTCCTGAGTCTGACTGACGCTCCTAAAGCCCAGTTTTACAGGGGCGGAGCTAAGGGCATCTGGGGCTGGGGCCTGAATCTGTCCTCTATGGAGGGGGAGGCTTTCTCATCAAATCAATTTATTTTTGTATAGTCCAAAATCACAACAACAGTCGTCTCTGAGGACTTCCCAAGATTATTAATTTTAGCAAATATGAATAATAGGAAATCAAACTAAAACAATACAATTCAATGAAACATTTGACCAAGCATGTCAAGCAGATTATTAGAGAGCAGATGAATGATTGTCCAGAGCATCCCGTCAGTCGTCCTTAGACCCTCCTGGTCCTTAGACCCCTCCTTCTGTCCATACACACTCCTTCTGTCCTTAAGACCCTCCTTCTGTCCTTAGACCCTCCTTCTCGGCATGGAAAAAACTAAAAAAAAAAAAATAAGGAAAAAGAGAAACCTGGAGGAGAACCACAGTGAAGAAGGGATCCACTCCCATGGACGGACAGGCTTAGATGTAACTAAGACTAAAGTTATAGAGTTATCTTTGTAGAGCCAGAGTCATAAGCAGATAGAAACGACGCGTCTAGCAGGACCAGGACAGGCCAATCCTGGAGAGTATTAGTGACTTATGTCTTTTTTTTAAATTATAATAAAATTACATCACAGTATGAAAAAATCACATCTAAAACTCACCAAAAGTGCAGGAAATTGCTTCAGAAATTTAAAACAAAGTCTCTTGGGGGACAATCCCCCAGACCCCTGATGTAGATCAAAACCATGTTTAAATAGAACATTATTTTTAATGTAGGCCTTACAGTGTCTGCCGTCTTAATGGCCCCTCCAAGTTTTTCTTGATTCATTTTTTTTTTTAACTATCCCATAAAAAACAAACTAAAGCCATTTTCCATAAGCCCAGATCCCTCAGACCGGTTCACTTTTGAATGGTTTGGGCCACATATGTTTTTACTTTGAACTGACAAAAAAAAAAAGCAAGACCTTACTTCAGTCCCTCCTTTAGGCACAATGATTGGATGACAAAGATCTCAAATTAAAATCTCACATACAGTTCGTTAAGATCACTCAGCTATAGCTAAAAAAAAAAACAACTACATTTGGTAAAACCCTCACCCAGTTGACCTGCAGCACAAACATACAGTAGATAAACAGACCTGTGTGAGTGATAGTGTGGAGTGGACTGCACCATCAGTTCACCTCAGACCTGTGAGGATCTTTTATCACTGAAGAACAGGTGCTTCTGTGTGAACAACACATTAGTCCTGCTCCCTGTGGGCGAGTATCAGAGGAACTTTGGCTTAGCTCTGTTGGGTACACAATAACACTCTTTTAACTGTCTTGTAGTATTCTTCACTCGTCAAACACATTTTTTTAGCTTTCTAGTTTTAGACATCTTGCTTAGAAATAAATATTGCTTGCCTGAAAATAATAAATAAAGAAATGAAAAAAAAGGAGAGGAGAACAGTGCGTCACTTGAACCAGCGCAGTGTGAGTTTCCTTCACATCCACGATTATAAAAGTGATAATGTTTGTAAATGCATTTGTACACATTGCGGACGTGAAATGAAAAAGATTCCACAAACTCTGTGTTGCCTATTTTTACAGTAAAGGAGGTACTTTGCAGATGCACTGGATACTCTTTATGAAAGAAGAATCTCGACTTGCAAAATACTTTGTATTTATGAACTAGGGCTTGAACAGGATAGAGTGTCAAAGCCGATTACTCTAAGACAGTGTTCCCAATCTTTTGCCTCGAAGCCCCCCCCCCTCAAGCTTATAGAAAAATATTGCTTGCATTCCCCAAATACAGCTAAAGGTGAGCAGCTGATTTTCTGACAACATCTTTTCATAAATCTTTCAACAAATGTTATTCATTTGATTGCAAATAAAGCTTTTTACAAACAACAAAGTGAAACTGAGTACCCCAAGCACAGCCAATTAGAATGCTGCCATTTGGTTCCTGATTAGAGCTAAATTATTTCATTCAACAGCGTTCAGTGGTCTCATTTTGTTTTCCAGATCATGTACTTTTAGTGAAAAGCTATTTTTAGTGATTACTCTAACTTTAATTACAAATATGTTATGTACTATACATGCATAGGTAAAATAGACAAGACATAGTTCTATTAACATGTCCTACAGTTGTATTTCAGTATGAGTCACCATCTCTTTGGAGTGAGAGCTGTCGGATGAAATGTGTGCTGTGAGTTAAGTCAGCTTCACTTTTGTGTTTTATTTTTTTTCTTGTTATATGACCAAAACAAATTCATGCACATGAAACTATTTTTTTTTTTTTTTTTTTTTTTTGAGTTTTCAGGGTTTGAAATGTAGGTAGACTTACATAGATTTACATATAATTATAAATAGTTACTGTGAAAACACAAAGTTAATACAACTGTTACTGTATATATGTGTCATGACTGCATCTAACATGGGCACAACTTTTCAATACAGCCCCTAACTACCTTCTTACAATTATGTGACACTTGGTGATATGTCTTGTTGCAATATGAGTGGTAATTAATGGTACTTGTAGTGGTATGTACTTAGAACAGGGCAAAAAGTGGTATCTAATACGATAATTAGTATTGTGTTTTTTTGTGACACTTGATGATACTTAACTATTGTGATAATGCTGGTGCATTTACTTTAACTGTCTATGATAAGTTGAACTCAATTCACTTATAAAACATTACACAAATTTCATCCCATTTTATTTCTTTAGGATACTTCTTTTTCATCCTACAGAATATATTAAAGGCTTTGCAAATTACAACAATGCACACAAATTCTTTAGTACATAAAAAGCATTCAACAGTTGCTAATGGAACAACAGAAAACGTGAGAGGCTTTTATAAAGATTACATCAGAGGCTTTTAAGGTTTGACGTTAATGAATATCTTAAATGCTTGAAATACTTTTAAGCAATGGGTAGAGAGGTTATGCATATGACATCATAACATTCTAAAAGTTAGCACTGAGTGGCAAGAATGCATGAGAATCAATAAAAATCATTGGAGCAATCAGCTGGAAGAACTTCACTTCAGCACAACTCTGATGAAGGTTGAGTTTGTATCTGACCTGTGAGAAGATCAAATCAGATAAACGGTGGTAGAAAAGTAAACAAACAGAATTACTTCACTCAGTTTTATCACAGACTGAGATCACACAGCCAAAGTCACTCCCTTTTTCCTCTTTTAAAGATGATTTGGATTGTATTTGGTACGGACATTAGTTGCATAGTTGATGTTAGTCTCTTTGCACCACATGAAGTTTATTGTGTAAAACAAAAACCCCATAGATAAAATTTATGCCATAAAACAGTACATGTTATTGTACTGAAAATGTACTTAACCTCATTATAATATTATAAACTATCATAAACATAGACTTAAAGTACATTAAGAATGTGTGATTTTTCTTATTGTTTTGCATATATGTTAAAGATTTTATTACAGAGGACATTTCTATTTTGAGGTTGGATTTGACACATTTGTCTTTGTCGAAAATATTGCTTTTTGGACAGAATTTGTAGTTAATGCCAAGGAGGTCAAACAAAAAAATGTGGATTAAAAATGTACTTCTTGTGTTCATTAATGATGTCACTAGGGCGTACCACAGCATGAGATCATGTATAGTATATTGAATCCCCTGATATAGAAAGTCTAGCTATAAGCGTGCCCATAAATTGCAATAGCCTTAATGATAATGAATGGATAATTATAGACATTACACAGAGCGCAAATTAACTAATTCTTAAGTCCAAATAGATTTAACAGAGAACATTATGTGTATGCGTGTTTATGGTACCGTAGTTTTATTGTTGCATAGATATATATTGATGTTTCTTATGAATAAAGTTTGCGACATGTGAGTGATTACTACTAATTTAGAAAATCGCTTGACCTGCTGCTGATAACCAGATAAAAGCTCTGGTCACTACCCTCTCTGGGACTAATCTCCGATGGTCGTGCAAAACCCCCTTATAGGCAATAGGGAACACTATGTCTAGATATATGCTTCTCTAAAAGAAGACAGATCGCTAGACTGAAGAAATTACACATACAAATCAGCAATGTTGACCGATATCTATGACACACTTGTAGCGTCAAATCCAGGAGCGTGCTGTAGCTAGCCCTGCCCTGCGATAGAGCAACGATGACATGAGACAGTCTTGACCAAATCCCAACATATAGATAGACCTTCAACGTACGCTTGGACTGGCTATCCCCAAGTGGACATAATCTGTTAGACTCTGTGGATCCACACTTTTTCTTTGGTTAAAAAAAGTTTTACAGACGAGATGACATGATTAGTCATGAAACATAAGAAACTACTAGGTCGTGTTGAGCAGTGGCCTTCGCATAGACTTGTGGGAGCAGCTGGCAGGTGAGAGCCAGAGAGGAACTCCAGCCAGCCTCTGCAAACACGACAAAGGCCTAAAAAATTAGCTCCGAAGACCATGTGTCCGAACTGGAATACTGCACAAAATAGCACCTACAGTTTACGTAAGAGCATTACGCAACATGGGCCAAAAGATTTACAATCTGGCAGATTAGCACTGACGTTCACCAAGCTTTTTTGCATAGTACGTATGACCGCTTAGCGCCATGTTTCCATGTTCTTTCGAGATTGATGTGCTTGTTAAGCTATCGCTTCTTATCTTATTGAATATATAACACCACAGTTCTCTTGTATACCTAATCTGTACACCTCGTCTCACCAACAGCCTCAAACCGTGAGAACCTTACCCGAGTCATTGTCTTAGTAATCTTTAGGCACATGAACATATATCTTAACCCGTTCTATCACCATGATATTGCAGAGCTGCAAGCCAAAACTTGCATAGTTTTACTCTTGGTGTGAGAAATTTATGTATGGTCATTGTTTATCTACTCTATTCAATATCAGATTGCTGAAGCACGGGGGTGGTAACATTAATACACAAAATGCACGAAAAGGCTGTGAAATTGTGCTTTCAAAAAATAACATGTTCTGTGGTATCGTCTGAATTCAGGCATAAAATCAAAAAATGTATTACGTGCGTTTCTATGCAGTCCATTTCCTAATTAAAGTAAGGCATCGTAATGATCATGTTTCCTGATCGATATCAATGGTTCACAAAGTAAATTGTAAGACTTCGTTAGTCATAACCAAAGCCCCCCACAACCCGCAAAAAAAAAAATTCATCACTATATATCTTAATTGAGACCTATTAGCTTTTTAATTGAATAACCCGGTCAAGTCGATCATCTTCGAGTGATGTCGTCCACGCTAGACAACTAGCTCTTTAATGAGAACCAATATTCTGACTACTGATAAATTTTGTAGTTAGGCTTCTTTGTAGCAAAGGACTATTGAAGGTACACCAATGATTTTTTTCTTTCTTTTGAACATCTTTTTACAGAGCAACTCGTCACAAGAACCACGATGCTCCAGATGATTCTAAATGCTTAGGGTAGAAGTCCTCGCTCGTGCAGCAGGTGTGAAAACCTCACACCGTCTATTTATGCTCTACAACAACAAAATATATGATTTTAAAGAGCTTAACACAATGGTGCTTACAACGTACACGCTACGAGTGGCACAGAGAGGAGTATGAATGAATACTCAACAAAAATAAGTCCTTACTATCAGGCACTACCCCCAATATATGTTATAACTCAGGGGCAACTAGTTAGAGTTTTCACAAATTAGATCAGCGCCATAACTCCTTGTATTTGTTGTAGTAAGGCGCTACTTGTGAAATGTTTATTGTCTAGGTAAGGAATAGAAAGCCGTCATCTCGCTGTGTCCACTTTGTTGTTAGCATCTTAAAATAACTGAAAGTTTGACATGAAGCTCGTAATATAATTGTGCTCGAAAGTTATTCACATAAATTGACCAACTAAACTGTGAGAACATCCATGTTGATATCACCAGACATGAATTTTCATACATCTAATTTAATCTAAATTATGTTCTCATGCTATTATTTTGGACTAGAAGAGACTGCTGACCGATAACTTGACTAAGTCTATTATATAACAAACACTAAATAACAGCTTTAGCATTAATCTCCCGGACGTTGGGAGATATTCGTTGTGATGGATTGTTGCAAATCATGAAGCTCCACATAGGACAAAGCACTCCTAAAAGTCTCCGCACACTTCTCAAATATATTCTGTAAATCCCATTAGCGTTGCCATTGTATCTTTGTGTATGTTCGCTATTTTATAAATGTGTCTCAGACTGTCAGAGCGTGATCTTGCTTTTGGAACAGATTTAGAGCTTGAATCTAGATCCCTAAATCATTTTCTCCGAGTTCATGAAATATGTCTACTCATAATATTAAACACATAGTATGACTACGTCGAGCACACATCCAAGACTGAAGCAACAAATGCCTCGTTTTCGCTTGATATAGACAGACAAATAATATATTTACTAATTTAACAATATACAGAAGTTAAGTTCTGTTATATATGTGGCTTCCAAACTTAATCTCTTTACAATACAACTTTTTGTTGTGAGTGCATTCTAGATTATATATACCTCAGCTGCAACTCCATAGAGCTTGATGGGTTCTGGCGCATTAATTCTACTTGCTGTAGGTCATAGTTAACTCTAGTCATTCTTTTCTAGGACTGGAGATCTCGTCTCGCTGAATGTATTCAACCATGGGATCACTCTCGATCTCTAGTAATAGCCACTCATACTTATCTGAAGGTTGGGGCATCGTACTGTCCCCAGATTGAATTATAGACCTGATTCAACGCACTGGTGCCACTACTCAGCTTGTCAACTCACCTTTACAAAGCGCTTCATGACTCTCCATGTCTAAGCTTGCATATAACATGAGCCCACTTATTGTAGAGGTATTTTGTTCTCTTTTTTCTATTCATGACTCTGTTCTCTCACTGTAATAATGTTGCCAGTATCCTCACCATATGAGGCTTTTTCGTTTACTGCTCTTTGCTTCACCACCACCACAGCTACATAGGTCTTCATTTCAGTGTACCATAACCTTATCGGAATCAGCTATGGTATTCTCACCTTGACTTGTCTGTACCAACAAATAGGTCATATTCCGCACAGATGATAGTGAGCAAATTACTATAAAACATGCATTTATGTACCCTATGACCAGACNGTGAAGATTGGGTTGGTGTATGAGACCATAATCATCATATTGTTAAAATTGTGTTTGGAAAAATAAGAGTCAGATACAGGCTGCTTTTGTCACACGATCTGCATCGATGTAGCCCTTTTCTACAGACACACTTGCTGCAAATCAGGAAATCTTCCCAATCCCTAGAAATACTACTAGATCAGTCTGCATTCAGTGGGTTTGCGCCTTCCATTGTTTACCTTCTAAACTGCCTTTTTACCTTTCCCCCGGTTAACTCCTCCATCACTCCGCTCAGCTCATTATAAGCAGCCGCATGACTCCCTCCCCTCGCTCTCTCTGTCCTGTAGGAGTGTGTATTATGTGTGAACCTCCTCAGTCAGTCTCACACACATCACCAGTGCAGCGTGAAATGGCTCATATCGGCCTCACAACAGCCCATCACACACCGAGCTGACTGATGCACTAAGACTCACAAGTGACGGAGCTGAAGGACTGAGCCAAGCAAACGGACGGAATACAATTGAATGAAAAAAACAAAAACAAAAACGCTTTAGTTTGTGGTAAAAAGTCTGAGATGAGTGAATGACAAAACAATCAAAATGAAAAGATGATAATTGAAATTGTAGATTGATCATTTTAAACATACATGCCACATGGAGCGTTATGCAAATACAGCAGCTACCATGTGTTTTTTTTTTTTTTTTTTTTTTGCTGATTTGCTGAGCTTTCATGGGAAGAGATTAGCCAAAAGAATGTAAATATGTATTCTGGGGAACAACTTGATGAACTGCACAATCACACTGTAAAAGTAAAAGTGGGCCAGCTTTTTGTGACCCAAGTTCATATCAACTTGACCCACCCAGCTCCAAAAATCCATAATGTGCTAAAAATTCAAGACCTGACCCTAATCCAAACTTGCACAAATGAAAACTACATGAGTGCGGTCCTAGTCCAGGCCTACATTGTTAATACTCCAACATAGTATTACAAGAAAGCGTTTATATGTAATGATTCATAAATAGTGCATGATGAGCACAATTGCACCTTTTTGTGATATACTGTATGTTGCGCCTTATATATTGCAGGATATGAAAAAGTTGTAAAATACAAGCCACGTGGGGACATTTTCTTTAGGTGTAACGGGCAAGTTTAGCATTAATGTTACTACAATGGGTAAGTTTAGGTCTGCTGCTTAGAGGATGGTTAAGATTAGAATTTTGACGTGACTTGTTATATCATAGTGTATTTACGCTTTCTTGTGAGATCGGGTTGAATATTCCAAAGCGTGTTTTGCACTCAAATGCTCTGTTTGGGACAGGACAGAAGCTCCTAGACCAGGCAGGGAAGCTGACCTGATGCGTCTCTCCAGGTGAGGATTTAACTCTTTTCACTTATAGTAATCTGTTCATGCTGGAGCATCATTTGTGTAGTTAAGATGTGTTTTTCTTCCTTTCTTGGAAATGAATTATGCTTAAAACCAATAAGTTGCGTCTTAGTTTGTTAAACAGGGACATAACATACTAATACGGCAGACAGTCTGTTGTTCTCTCCCCCCTCCTTTCTCTTTTTCTCTTTCTTCCTCCTTTCACTCTGCCTCTTTCCTCTTTCTCCCCCCTTTTTTGCTTCTCTCTCTCTCCTCTCTATCTTTCCTCCTCTTACTCTTCAATTTCTCTTCTTTCTCTCTCCTCAGTCTTGCTCACTTGCTCTGACTCTCCTTTCTGTTCTCCTCCCTCTCTCCTCTCTCTCTTTTTCTCTCCTCTCTCTCTTCATCTCTCTCTCTCTCCTTTCAATCTCCCTCCCTCTCTTTCTTGCTCCTCTCTCTCTCTCTCTCTCTCTCTCTCTCTCTCTCTCTCTCTCTCCTTTCACTTGCCTTACTCAATTTCTCTTTCTTCCTCACACTCTCTTCTGAATTTCTCTCTCTCCTTCTCTTTAGCTCTCTATCTTCCCCTCTCCTCACTCTTGATCACTCACCCACCACTCTCTCTCTCTCTCTTTCGCCCCTGTTCTCTTGCTCGCACTCTCTTTCTTTCTGACATTCTCTCTCCCTCCTCTCTCTACCTTTCTCTCCTTCTTTCTCCCTCTTCTACTTTTGTCTTCTTTCCAGAGTTTTCCTCTAAACCTGCATTGTCTCCCTTTGATAATATAACTCATCTCTTTCTGTCTTGGTGCGTCTTCGCTTAGCGGTCTCGACACAAAAGCCTTTGCAGTGGTTTGGCTCTCCTCCCGAGGCCACACACTGAGCATTAGCATTAGCATGTGTTAGCGTCAGAGCTAATCAGTGTGACAGACAGGGACGCTCCTGTCAGTATCTACAGAGCTCAAGCCAACCGCTGCAGGGACAAATCATTCAAAACATTTACTTTGCACAAGATTCAATTTGCGTTCGACGATGTTGTGTTTGCGGAGTCAATCCAATTTGTTTCATCGCACGCTGACTTCAAATGGAGCTGATTACAGACGTCAGCTTGAACGACGTACATACACGTGTGTCTTTGTCAGCTGTAACACACAAGCATGTTTTTGTTTTTCTGCTGATGGCAGTAAAACTCAAGTGCAATTAGTTTATATTACTGTACTTCAGGGGTGGCGAACCCGATGCTCGCGAGCCACAGGTGGCTCTTGGCCAATCCTAGTGAGACTCTTTGACTCATTCAGAAACATTTGTTCCTCCACACCCTCTCTCTTTCTCTCTGGAGCTTCATTTTGGTCTTTATCTTGTGCAAATCCACCTTATATCCACGGAGAAAAGGCCCAAAATGTACAATGAATAAAACATGCAAAATAACAGCGGTGCAAAATGCAGGAAACAGCAGTGCGCGGAACTTGTCAAAGTGATGTTTACAGCTGTGGCTTTTGTAAATGTCACATAAAACAGAAGTTTACACACTGCCCTGAGAGAAGTGTGTGCAGCAGTGTTTTCTCTGCTCTGATCACACAGGACAGTCCTGAGTCTGACTGACGCTCCTAAAGCCCAGTTTTACAGGGGCGGAGCTAAGGGCATCTGGGGCTGGGGCCTGAATCTGTCCTCTATGGAGGGGGAGGCTTTTCTCATCAAATCAATTTATTTTTGTATAGTCCAAAATCACAACAACAGTCGTCTCTGAGGACTTCCCAAGATTATTAATTTTAGCAAATATGAATAATAGGAAATCAAACTAAAACAATACATATTCAATGAAACATTTGACCAAGCATGTCAAAGCAGATTATTACTAGAGCAGATGAATGATTGTCCAGAGCATCCCCAGTCCTTAGACCCTCCTTCTGTCCTTAGACCCTCCTTCTGTCCATACACACTCCTTCTGTCCTTAGACCCTCCTTCTGTCCTTAGACCCTCCTTCTCGGCATGGAAAAACTCAAAAAAAAAAAAAAATAAGGGAAAAAGAGAAACCTGGAGGAGAACCACAGTGAAGAAGGGATCCACTCCCATGGACGGACAGGCTCTAGATGTAACTAAGACTAAAGTTATAGAGTTTATCTTTGTAGAGCCAGAGTCATAAGCAGATAGAAACGACGCGTCTAGCAGGACCAGGACAGGCCAATCCTGGAGAGTATTTAGTGACTTATGTCTTTTTTTTAAATTATAATAAAATTACATCACAGTATGAAAAAATCTCATCTAAAACTCACCAAAGTGCAGGAAATTGCTTCAGAAATTTAAACAAAGTCTCTTGGGGGACAATCCCCCAGACCCCTGATGTAGATCAAAACCATGTTAAATAGAACATTATTTTTAATGTAGGCCTTATAGTGTCTGCGTCTTAATGGCCCCTCCAAGTTTTTCTTGATTCATTTTTTTTTTAACTATCCCATAAAAAACAAACTAAAGCCATATTTCCATAAGCCCAGATCCCTCAGACCGGTTCACTTTTGAATGGTTTGGGCCACATATGTTTTTACTTTGAACTGACAAAAAAAAAAAGCAAGACCTTACTTCAGTCCCTCCTTTAGGCACAATGATTGGACAAGAGAAAATAGATCTCAAATTAAAATCTCACATACAGTTCGTTAAGATCACTCAGCTATAGCTAAAAAAAAAAACAACTACATTTGGTAAAACCCTCACCCAGTTGACCTGCAGCACAAACATACAGTAGATAAACAGACCTGTGTGAGTGATAGTGTGGAGTGGACTGCACCATCAGTTCACCTCAGACCTGTGAGGATCTTTTATCACTGAAGAACAGGTGCTTCTGTGTGAACAACACATTAGTCCTGCTCCCTGTGGGCGAGTATCAGAGGAACTTTGGCTTAGCTCTGTGGGTACACAATAACACTCTTTTAACTGTCTTGTAGTATTCTTCACTCGTCAAACACATTTTTTAGCTTTCTAGTTTTAGACATCTTGCTTAGAAAATAAATATTGCTTGCCTGAAAATAATAAATAAAGAAATGAAAAAAAAGGAGAGGAGAACAGTGCGTCACTTGAACCAGCGCAGTGTGAGTTTCCTTCACATCCACGATTATAAAAGTGATAATGTTTGTAAATGCATTTGTACACATTGCGGACGTGAAATGAAAAAGATTCCACAAACTCTGTGTTGCCTATTTTTTACAGTAAAGGAGGTACTTTGCAGATGCACTGGATACTCTTTATGAAAGAAGAATCTCGACTTGCAAAATACTTTGTATTTATGAACTAGGGCTTGCACAGACTAGAGAGGTCAAGCTCAATTACTCTAAGAGACAGTCACCTAGTCGAAGAATAATCAAATCAGAGGTTGACTTGAGAAAAAGTCCTTTTAAACTTGTGTCTCTATAACACATAAATGTCAGTGACATGTCCGATATTTCACCTTCCTGTTCTACATCTGTCCCTGCACTGTTCTTCTGCCTCAAGGTGCTTTGCCCCGCCGCCTTGACACACCATGTCAGTCCAGAGCTCCAACGCTCTTTGACTGGCTATCCTCAAGTGGACATAATCTGTTAACTCTGTGGATCCACACTGTTCTTTGGTTAAAGTTTTACAGCGCCATTTGTGGAAGGAGGAGATGAGAGATGAAAAGACTGGTCTGTGAGCAGGGCTTCGCATAGAC
This sequence comes from Mugilogobius chulae, assembly GCA_038363315.1. Classification (NCBI taxonomy): domain Eukaryota; kingdom Metazoa; phylum Chordata; class Actinopteri; order Gobiiformes; family Gobiidae; genus Mugilogobius; species Mugilogobius chulae. Next base: position 21,887,408 of record CM076402.1, read on the forward strand.
TTGTGTGGACAGACTCCGCCCCTCGCACACACAAGCACAAATAGTCGAGCTTGATCTCATAAAAAAGCGTACGTTTACTAAGACATTACGCAACATGCAAATTACATCTGATTAGCATGAGTTCACGGCTGTTTTGCATAGTTATGCTACGCTTTGCAGTCCCAGTTCATTTCTATGGTGGTTGTTAAGATATGTTCTTACTTATGAATATTAACCAAGTCCTGATCCTAATCTTACCCTGCTCCAAGCCTCAGACCTAAACTTACCCATTTTAGTAACTTGAAGACTAAACTTACCCGTTTCACCTGATGGGCTGCAACCAAAACTTGCATAGTTTTACTCTGTGAAATTTTGTGTCATTTTTACACTTTTTCATATCGTGGTAAATGTACGGCGTAACATACAGTAAGTACACAAAAAGGCTTAAAATTGTGCTCAAAATACACTGTTTTTGTGTCGTGGTATATGTACGCCTTCTAGTGATACTGTCTAGTGATAGGCATATTTAGTTTTTTTTTTTTTTTTTTGTAAAATCAAATGTTCAACTTTATTACAGGGCATTAAGTAAGTCTAATGTTTCCTGATCATATGGTCAGTAATAGTAAGCTCAGCCCAAGCAAAATCATCATGCCTTTGGACCTTTGCTTTGTTAATGAAGTCATCGACGAGTCGGAGTCGACGCGACTAACTGTTTCGGCAAGTCAACTACTAAAATTGAGTAGTTGAGCCTATTATGTACACAGTGTCTATTATGTACACAGTGTCTATTATGTACACAGTGTTTCTTCTTTATTTGACATTTTAAGAGGCACCGTCACAAGACAGATACTTCTATTGTAAAGGTTCTTGCTTGTGCAGCAGGTGAACCTCACCATGATACTCCAGATAAATTACAGCGACGCACAGACAGAAGGAGAGAAACCACAAAATATCCCCTTACTCAGGCCACACCCCCAAATTTGTAAAGGGGCACATGAGGTTTTAAAATGAGCCAAAACTCCTGTATTGTGTAGAAGGCCTAATTGAAATATGCTAGTAAGAAAAAGGCAGCACAATAACTATGCAGGAGTGTATATTTGCATTGAAATCATTCCACATAAATTTGACTCTAACTGAACAGCCCCAGCAGTTTTTCACTTTTTAAATGTTCAGTTTTTGACAGAGATCTTGTGTATTTGAAGTCTTATAAAACACTAATGAGTTACATCATGTTGGACGTGTTGGGATGTCAGTGTGTGTTCATGAGCTCCACAGACAAAGCACTCTTAAAAGTCTGCCACACTCAAATGTCTTAAATCCATTAGCGATTGATTGTTCTTTTGTGTTGCTTTGTAATGTGTCTCAGACTGTCAGACTGTATTCTTTTGGGACGTTTAACTGACAGTCAAAGTTACATTTCAGTTTCAAATTCTCTTTTTAACAAATGATACTCAGAACTAGACAAGCACAATGTCGATATGCTAAAATGAAGACAATAAAAGACAAAGAAGTTCTAAATGTGCTTATATATTATCATTCTTGTTATACTCGGCCTCAGGGAACTTAAGGGTTCTGCGCAGTATTCTTGCTGTTCCTAGGACACTTTTCTGGACTGAGATGTCATATGTATTTCCAGGGATCTCTTGTAGCCACTCCTCCTGTTTGGGGGTTGCTGCCCCCAGTGCACTGATCACCACAGTACCACTGTTGCCTTCACCTTCCAAGCCTTCTCCAGTTCTTCTCTGAGCCCTTGGTATTTCTCTAGTTTCTCATGCTCCTTTCTCCTGATGTTGCCACATCCACTACCACGACTTTCCTCTGCTCTTCATCCACCACCAACATCACCACCACCACCACCATGATGTCTGGTTAGTTCTCCATTACCATTCTGTCTGTCTGTATCTGGAAGCCCCAAATGATCTTGACTCGGTTATTCTCCACCTTCGGAGGTGTTTCCCACTTTGACCTTGGGGTTTCCAGTCCATACTCCGCACAGATGTTTCTGTATACTATGCCAGCCACTTGGTTGTGGCGTTCCATGTACGCTTTCCCTGCCAGCATCTCGGGGGCCTCTTTACACAACCTACACCTTGGATCTTGTCTGGTGTGGTAGATCTGGGCTTCTATGGCTCTGGTGCTCAAGGCCTGCTCCTGTGCAGCCAGGATGAGCGCCTCTGTGCTGTCCTTCAGCCCAGCCCTTTCAAGCCATTAATAGGATTTCTTGAGATCAGCCACTTCAGTTATGTTCCGATGGTACATCCCATGTAGGGGCTTGTCCTCCCATTATGGTTCCTCCTCCAGCACCTCATCCTCTGTTCCCCACTGTCTGAGACATTCTATAAGCACGTCATCTGTTGGGCCTTGTCCTTGATATTTTTACGGATCTCTGATGTTTAATCCTGGAAAGTGGCTCTCACGCTCACTACTCATCGACCTCCTTCCTTACGGCTAGTGTACTGTCTCAGGGTGCTGGATTTGGGGTTGAAAGAGAAACAGTAATGATACAAATTCAGAGATACATTCAGAAAGAAAAAAGTAACACATACTTGTGTTGCTTTTTGTACCCGATCCCATCCACCTTATGCCACTCACTACCACCCAACACCACCCTATTCCACCCACCATATCCATTACCACCTACTCTCACCTACTTCGCTATAGCAGGGTTATCAGACTCTATTTTGCTCAGGCCAAAATGTTCACACAGGCCATGGCCTCTGGACCAGAGATGTACAACATGTCACCACTTGTACTTTAATTTAAAGTCACGCAAACAAGTACAAACTCAATCTCAAGGGTTTGCTAATGGATCATTTTTCGATCATGTTGTGAAAATCATCAGAGCTAGTGTTAGTTGGTTGCAGAACCTGATTTGAATATATATGGAACAGCCCTGGACTAGGACCTTTCAACTTGTCTTATTAATTGAACTATTCTTCTAAGTTTTGCTCCTGTTTCTTCCTGTTGTTATGTTTTTTTTTTTTTTTTTTAGCTTGATTAGTTCTGGAAACCCAATAATCCATATTAATAATGTCTAGGAAATCTAGAAACCATTTTGAACTAGCATTTATGAGGTGTTTGGCCAGAGAGACAAATACGCTTCAGTCAATTAATGGTAAATAAGTTATTGACATTCTTAAAATAGAACAGATTGTGTAGCATCTTTCCAAACAGCGGCACTTCCACACCACTCAGTTACAAAACAAAACATTCTCTTTTCGATGTGTCTTCTTTTCGAGTCTTCTCCTGACCAGTAGAAGTGTAAGTTTCCCTCTGGGCTCGTGTCCAGACTAAGCGATGGTACAATGAGTCTAATTAAACTCGTAATAACAGAGGAGAGCAGTTTCTGTGGAGCATGTAATGACCGCCCCAGGTTTATGTGACACCTGTGCCCCAGATAAAGCACGAGTCTTGCATTTTAGTGTTAATACTCTTAAAAATGATCTTACTAAGTCTACACTGAAAGGTTATGATGGTGTTTAACTATCAGAAAGGTTTTGGAATGGTTGTCTGCTTCTAACACTGCGACGAGTTGGCCACTGTCCAGGTGTTTCTGCCTAAGGCCCAAAGTCACTGGGATAAGCTTCAAGAAAATGAATCCATGGATGACCAGACCCACTCTTTGACTGTAGCCGTGAGCAAGATCCTCAAACTATAATTTTTAAATTTCCTACTTAGTCCATATGTTTTGCTGACTTACCTAGTGCATTCTGAGCCTCTGACTTGTTCAAGCTTTTTCACAGCTGTTAAAAGTGAGATGTGTCTGTATGCGTCAGTAAGAGTAGTTAGCCACAACACAAACAACAACAAAAACAAACAAACTTAGCGGATTTGAGGACATTATTAGACACAGCCTTGCCGACTCATGTTGTGATAGATACATTAACAAGATATCTGTGCTAGAGTGAAACTGATTTGAATTTGTTATATTATGCAAAATATATGGGTCATCCCACTTTTTATAAATTCATCCTTTTTGTTGACCATCCAATACAAATCAACTATCAAGCTCCCTGACATGCTCAAGATAGAAATAAATTGGGAACCTTCTAATTTACAGTTTAAATCATCCATTCTGGGATGGATCAGAATCAATGAGTTTTTACTCTAAACTTACAATTTCTCCATTTATTTTCAAAATTGAATATGACTTTTAAATGGGTTCGCCATTTTTAAAAAATTACAATAGCTTTGATATTTTTGGTTTTGACAATTCCTCTTCAAAAGTTGAAGCTATTTTATTTAATTTTTTTTTTCTGAGTTTTAGGAAGCTAAATACTTTAATTTACACTACAAGTAGAAATTTTTTTTTGGCTTCATGTGGCAACCAGTGCTGGGTGTAACTTAGTTACTATAATCGGATTACAATTTGATTAGTGTAAAGTAGTTACTGTGAAAATACAAATTCAATTATAGTTACAAACAAAATTTGTTACTTTTAGGTCCACAAACATTTATTGTGTGAGATAAAACAGTTCAGAGACCTTTATTTAACCAGGAAAGGAGTCCTGACCGAGACTGCAGCGTTACAGTTATAATACACATATTCCAACACTTCACAAAATGTTTTACTAAAAGCAGTTACATACCATAGATTCTGTTTCTAGACCTTTTAGGGTAGATTTAAATTGACCTACTGAAATCAGTTCTTTTAGTTTTAGTTTCAGAGCTTTTCCAGGCTGAGGATGCAGAGTATTGAAATATCGCTTTAACAGACTCTGTGTGGACACTTGGGACAGAAAGCAACAGTAACTCTTGAGATTGTAGATTATAATGTCCATCTGTTTTAGACTGAATATATGCATAAAGATATAGAGGGTGTCTTTGTAGATAAACATGTAGCAGTGTCGTAGCCAGTGTGTGTCCAGTGCTGACCAGCCAACACTTGATGTGTCCAATCTTTACAGTTTGTGATGAATCGCAAAGAAGCCTGGTAAACAGGGTCCAGTCATTTCAGAACTTGGATTGGGGTATGCTGGGGGAAAGGGGGATGCTTTCCCTACCTCTGGTTTGTCTGTCACTCTCTCTGCTTATACATTCCCCTCCATCCATCCCGTGTTTCCTGTCTTAAATTTCCCGGTGTTCTGTCGATCTCAGCGTAGTCGCGTTGATGATTTTCTTTCTCCTGCTGCAGCCACTCTGCTTAATCCGCTCTCATAACAGCCAAAAACGTCACACTTTCACACACAGTTTCTTTCTGATTGGCTTTCCCTGACTCAGTAACATCAGTGCCGATCTGTCTTTCAATTTTCTCTCGCATAGCGATCATCCCCTCTCTCTCTCTTGTCTGAGCGCTGTCATTTACTCGAGTTTGGTCACTCGGAGCCGGGCTACTCCTAGTCAGAAACAAAGGCTGTTTCCAAAGCCTAGTACCTTGCCTTGCCTACAAAGCCAATTCCTCCAAAGTCAGTTCATTCCAATCCAAGCAATGTCTTTTCTCAGCTCAAACAGACGGCTAATGGAACGGCTTAGAGGAAACAAGACACAGCTGCATCAAGAACATAATGAAGCCCCAGAACACACATGAGGGAGGGCAAGTGTTGTGAGGAAGACTTAAATAAAATAAATTATTAAAAAATGTGTTTGTTTATAAGAGAAGTATTTTCTAAACATAATATTTTGCCTACTTTGCATATTAATACTTTTGAAACTTATTTATTTTTCCTTCTTAAATGTTCATGGTGCATTATGGGTAAATTCCCCAGAGGAAGGCAGCGAAGGATACACTTGTGTATCCTTGATAAAGTAGCGACATGCTAACCAAACCAAGGACACTGCCTGTGAGGACATGAACATTGGAACATGACTTAGATGATGTCAGAGCCTTGCCACGCCCAGATCAGACCAAGGCAAGCAAGGTACCTAGCTTTGGGAAACAGCCAAAGTGAGAGAACAAGAATGTTGTGTTGGATGTGATTCTAACAGGACAAGAGACATATGAAGTGACAAACTGCTCTGTTTGTAGCGCCCAGTTTTGGAAGGAAGACGCGCCAGTGTGGGCCAGAAGTCGTTAGTTGCAGTAGGAAAAAGAATGGAATGAATCCGGAAAGAGATGTGCTACTGTAGTGATGCGCATGCATGTGGCGACTGCAGAATGACTTATATGTGTAAATCTAAAACATGCATTTTCTATCCCCTCTTCTGTTTTTTGTCCCCGTAATCCAAAATGGGTAGAAATGCTTTCATTTTAAACTGCCCTTTATGTTTCACAGAGCAGCTGCAGAATGAGTTTTACTTGCTACTTTTTAATCCACGAAAACTTGTGTAATTGACTAACTCCAACCTTTTTTTTTTTCTCTAACAAGGCAGCACCGCGTCCAACATTCTGTGAGCTTTTTGTTACCATTCTCTAATACGCTTATTTCCTGTGTGAATTTAAATTTCCCCTTTTCTCTCCTCGTAGCCTGCGCTTGGCCTCTCTCTCTCGTCCCTCAGTCGCGTCTCTCCTGCCAATACTTAATTGATTTGGCTCCGACCGCCCGCTCCCGCTCATGTAAGTACTTCATTCACTTCACTTCTCATTTGTTTCCACACAGTTGCAGTATTTTTTTTTTCCGTCGGACACACGCCACGGCTCGCATTGTGGTCTTGAGGCGGTTGCCAAACGTGCGTGGCTCCTCTCCAAAATTGTCCCGACGTTTGTGTGGGTTTTGTTTCTGCTTCTTCGTTTTGACTAAAAGCAGGTTGGCGTAATAATTCAGATTTTAATTGGCAGGTAAGAGCGTAGAAAGGCAGTTGGGTTTCGGCGTGTGGTTGATGATGTTGTTGATGAACGGAACGGAGAAGAGGCAGGTGTGGAGAGGCCGCGTGCTGTGGGAGAGAACAAAAGCTTATACGTGTAATAATCTGAAACAGGAATGAGCCTGGAGTAAATGTCACGCAAAAGGCACATTCAGTTAACTTGTGAGGCAAAACTGATTGACTTTCAGAGCTCTCAGTCTGCAGTTTTGTACCTATCTTAGGATACTTAGGGCTACTTAGGGTATGTACCAACACAGTATCACAAGAAAGAATTTATACACCACAACACATTATTAGCGTATGATGAGTCCATGTCTATTGTGCATTTTAGAGCTGAAGTCGACCAAAGAAATTCTTGGTCGACTAAAGACATGTCTCATCGACCGATTAATGGACTAAAAAGGGGGCATGGCAAAAGCTCTGAAGCTAAAAAGTATATTGATTCGACCAAAGATGCTTAAAAAAACAAAACAAAAAATACAATGGCAACAATTTATACAGAAAATGAATAGGAAACAGTGTATTTATTTCCAAGAAGGCAGAATATACCAACATTTTGGTCCAATGGATCTTCATAAATCCTTGTTATCTAATTAAAATAATTGGTCGACTAAAAAAAAATCTTGGTCGACTATGACTCTATCGACCGATTAATCGACTAAAGGACTACAGCACTAATGCATTTTTTTGTATGTTATGCTGTATATATTGCACAAAAGCACCAAAAACACATGACTTTGGTTGAAGTTACGTGGAGACATTTTCTTTAGGTTTAATGGGTAAGTTATGCTTCAAGTTATAAAAAATGGGTAAGTTTAGGGCTTTGGGTAGGTTAAGTTTGGAATAAAAATGTTGTTAATATTGATAAATAATAACATATCTTTACACCTACCATAGAAATGAACTGGGGTAGCAACGTGTATCATATAGACACACAAAAAGGACCGATTTTGTGGTACGCATGTGCATTTCAGTGAGATCGGGTTGGAACGCAGGACCATCACTTTTGCTATGATCCCGGAGCACTAACTGCTGTGTCGACATCCTTACTGCAGATATACAGCAGTGGCAGCTGGTGCACTCCCTGATTTGACCCTGAAAAATAAGCAAATAAGGCTTCCAATATATTCCTATAATAGTTACTAAGAGAGGCTGAAGACTATGGAGTTTTTCAGTGGAGCACAAGGTATTAGCTTTAAAAACAACGGGGAGAGCTGCAGTATTGCGAGATTGTTTTAAAATCTCATACCATTCCCCTTTAGTTTATAGCACTACTATAATTCTGTTTTGAGTGTGCCTCTCATGTTGTTTGTCCATTGCGTATACATTCAAGACTAGACAAAGTTTTGCTAGATGAGGTCCCTTCAGGCACATGTCGTTATGATACAAGGTCCACCTGCAAGTTCATCTTTACTTTCTCAGAGCGACAGTAATGCCAACGGTGAAGCCACATTAAAGTGCTGACATGTGAACTATTTCTTGACAAAAAAAAGTAGCTATCTTTCACTCAGTTTAGGCCCAGTGTGGTTTTGTGTGGTTTTGCCTAAGCCAGAGGTCTGCAACCTTTCACAGCAAAAGAGCCATATTTGCCCTTTTCAAACCAAATCAAAGTCGGAAAGAGCCGCAACTGTATTTAGTCCCCCTTTCCCTCTCCCCAAAAAACCCTTCAGACAGTTAAGTCAATTCAAACAATATTTTACAAAATAAAAAAAATGTGTGAATGAACAAATGAACAAAATGATTTTAAAGGCGAGACTTATCAGTTTGTTTTGATGTTCCAGGTATGTTTGAGTTATGGTTGTCAATACATTTAGAAATGATTAAATAGCCACTGTTACATACACTAAGCCAGCGGTTCCCAAAGTGGAGGTTGGGACCCCTTGGAGGGTCGCAAAGCAAAATCTGGGGGTCGTGAGATGATTTCAAGATGTAATTTTACAATTATAACTTTGTTTTTAATCTGTTTTTTAAACTTTAGTATCAAGTTTGATGGGATTTTGGTCATATAATGTTACAAAAATAAAAACCTACAAAAATAAAAGCATTTTAACCCAATTTAAATAGATTTCTAACTTGAAATTGAAAAAGACGTCCATTTTATTTCGCTGTGGGGGTCGAGAGTTGGTTACATCATTATTTTGTTTTGGAAAAGTTTGGGAACCACAGAATTGAATAGTTAAGAATGGTATTGAACTTTTATATAGAATAGTTTCTCAGTCTCATTCGAATCTCAAAGAGCCACCTTGAGGTCTTCAAAGAGCCGCAGGTTTCAGACCCCTGGCCTAAGCAATACTATGTTGTATTGCTAAGGCAGCTACGTACAGTATGTTTCCAACACATACTGTATGACTAGGTGCGCCCTCTTCTGAGCACAGTGTGAAGATGAGACATGGCAGTGAGTGAGTACTTTAACATGTTCAGCAGACTGTGAGGATCAACTTAATCCTGTTACTGTGTGTCTTTAAGTCCAGCACACTCTCACTCTCCCCACACAGGACCACCACACAGCTCTCTCTGCTGCAGTCCAATCTTTATCACACAGTATGTTCATGGACAATAGCTTTTTCTTTCTTTTTATGTTTCTACTACAACATTTGTGTTTTATCTCTGTTCTAATTCTGCTTCATCAAACACACAGCTGGGGTTCTGTCTGTGAGATACACTTCTTTTCCCTTTGAGCCTCAGAAAACACTGATGTAATCTCCTTGATCTGCACTGTTTTAAGGCCATGAATTCATTATTTGATTATATTTCAAGCTTAGTATCAAAGAAATTTCATAGGTTTACTTATGCTTATTTACAATTGCACAACTCTTGAAAAAGAATGGGTAGAGGGCTAGCTTATTATAACCCACTCCAGAGGACCTTTTATGACTGTGATGGTATCAACCATCCTGTACGGCAGCCCTATTCAACCTAAGGCCTGGGTGCCAAATCGACCGTCCAAAAGTATGATCCTGCCCTACAGTCACTTTCTAAATATTATAGATTTATAATATATGTTTGTAGATTTTATTCTGGGTTATTACTCATGAAAAAGTGGCCAAATAAAATGTCCTTATATTTTTTTTTCTGTCCAAGAATAAGCCAAATTAATCTAGTGTATCTTTCTAGTTAAATTCCAATTGCATTTTTGACTCATTTCCAGTGAGAAAAAGCTGTATTTTTCATTATTATCCATTTGCTCTTATTCCAGTGGTAAATCTTGTAACTTGTTTAAGACTTAATATGACTTAATTTAAACATGTTTTTTCACTTCTTATGCAGTTTAAAACTGTAACTGTTTACAGTGTGTGGCATAGGCTTGATTTGGTCCTACTTCAGTCTTGTAAATAATTCTGCTTTAGACCTTGTTTGTCCTGGTTTAATGCTGAGATACTCCAGGTTCAGATTTGGTTATGTGGCTCAATGCTGATTTTGACATTTTGTAGCATTAGTTGTTGTTGTTGAATATTTGGCAAAACCTTGTGTCAAAAACAGTTTCGTATTGTGCAACTACCTGGTCCAAAAGTCATGGTCCTTGGTAAAATCTGACCCTTGGCTAAAGTAAAGTTGAATAACCCTGCTGTACGGTGTGATCTGTTGAAGCAGCAGCATCACAGAGAGCGAGAGGAAGATGATGGACTCAGTGCAGGCGGTGGAGGACAGCAGAGTCCTGGCTAGATTCTAATCTATACTGGAGCTTTAGAAACAGATTGATTCACTCTCGCTGTGAAGGAAAGGTTCCGCAGGTCCTTCCTTCCTGCTGCTGTCAGACTGTACAATGAACACTGTTAACTCTGGACATCATCACATATAATCTTGTTCAATACTGTGTTACTATAGAAACGTCTCTGGAACAACTCACTGATGTCACTTTAACTGATGTCTGTATTTATCTATCTCTTTTTATTCCTTTCAAATGCTGCTCTGTACATAAACATAGTCATACCGAAGTGACTTTACCTCATATTTATTCACTAGTTGATTATTCTGTCCCTCTGCTGCAGTTGTTCATAATCATAGTTATGTAGCTTATTGTATAACACTATATTACTGTATAATGATGCCACTTCTATCTATTTATAACATTCTGCACTCAGCTCAGCCATAACAGACACTTACTGTAAAGAGTAAGTATAAGCTTTTAGACTATTATAACTATAACTAGTTTGTATTCGGAAATGAACAAACGGCAGTGAATGTTTAATGCAAAAAATGACCTGCCTACCATAGAACAAACAAGTTCCAATATTGAGACGTCAGATGGTTTCCACTGAGTGAAATGAAATGAAACCGCCAGATACATCAGGCTAGCACAGGGGTCTGCAACCTTCAACAGCAAAAGAGCCACATTTGCCAAATTCAAACCAAATCAAAGTTAGTAAGAGCCGCAACTGTATTAATAACAAAAACAAACAAACCATCAAACATTTATTAAGTGAATTGACAAAAAATCTATTTGATAGCAACACTAATCTTTTTTCATTTACACTTGTGTTCAACTTCAACACGTGAGGTCAACTCCTGTCATCAACACATTTAGAAATGATTAAATAACCAGTTTACAAACTAAGTCAGTGATTCCCAAAGTGGGGGCCGCAAAGAAAAATGGGGATCACTAGATGATCTCAAGATGTAGTTTTGCAACTATGACCTGTATTTATTCAGTTTTTTGACTGAAAGTAGCATGTCTGAGTGAGTTTGGTCACATGAAGCAAAAAAGAACTAAAATGAACACATTTTGACCCATTTTTAATGATTTTCTAACTTGAAATGGTTACAAACGTTTCTTTTCTTTTGGTGTTGGTTGCTTTTTTAGGGGTCCTGGTCTGAAAAGTTTGGGAACCTTTGCACTGAGCAACTGCTAATTTAAAATAAACATATACTGTAAATAGAATAAAATAGTAAAGAATGTAATTGAACTTTTTTTCTAGTTTAGTTCCTCATTCTCAATCAAATCTCAAAGAGCCGCACTGACATCTTTAAAGAGCCGCATGTGGCTCTCGAGCCGCAGGTTGCAGACCCCTGGGCTAGCAGAAAGCAAGATTACTAAAACAGTGGTGATTCACACAACATGCAAGTCAGAGTCAATTTCATTCTAACAGGACTAAAATCTGTCAAATAAGTCCTTTTTGTGTAGGATGGGACAGTTAGGTTGGAATTCAGTAACGCACTGATTCCTGGACAGTCTGGGCTGACACAGAAAAGCCCCGCGTGGTCATGGCGGACACTTCTGAGACATGTTCTGGACCGTGTGCTAATTCCCTGAGTGGTACATGTCTTTAGCTCTGTGTGTGTTAATAGGATTGAGCGGCGGTGGCCTCGGAGACAGGGTCACGCCTATTTAAACATCAGCAATCACAAGTCTGACTGCACACACTATAAATACTCCGCTCTTGAACTTGGACAAGCCTGAAGCAGGCCATTTGTTTCTCTACTGTATCTCCTGTATTGCTGGGTTTTAAATTCTAGAATTCAGGTCAGATCTAGGTGAGTGTAGGGCAAGAGGCAGTTTTTATAAATAACATTGTACTTTGCAGTTAAATTTATATATAAATATATATATATATATATATATATATATTTTTATTTAAAAAAGTGGCCTTTTCTGAGGTTACTCAGGTTACTCACTGTTTGCAGTGTGAAAACAAGCTTCTTCACCGTACAGTTTAAGTACGGTACAGTACCTATGCCATAAACAGAACTATACACTCATGATAGAAAATGCTTTATATGATTACTTTTCTTTGGATTTGTTCAGAAAACGTGTGCTCCGAACATTCCGGCCCAGACCTGAATAGCTCCAAATAGAGTGATGTCTGTGATTACACTTGAGCGCAGATTAACAATGCTCCCGGTCCCACTCTCAATCCACAAATAGATGTTGACAGCAATTTTCCTCAACTCAATTTTACTTTGTGCAGTTTGAGGTCAATTTGCACAAAACACTGACTGTCTGACAACTGGAGAGGCCAATTTACGCTTCTGAAAGTTACAAGAAAAAGCCCTTTGCATTCACAGAGTTTGTACTAAATGCAATGTCATTACCTGTGCTTTTACTTCACATACTTAGAATGAAATATTGTTCACTCTAATATACTGCCTTCTGACTCCTCACCAAAAATGGCAACATAGATAACTTTATAATGAAGAAAAAATACACATTGTTATGTTAAAAAGCTATGTTTAAATAATTACCTTGCATCTTGGGATCTGTGGTGGAAAATGAAATGGCCAGTTCTAAATGTGATGATAATGGTGGTCAAGAACCAGTTTTATTTTATTACTGTAATAACATTGCCATTAAAGAAACCGTATGTAAGATTTTGATTTGAGATTTTCTAAACATGACCTATATGTCACCAGAGGTGGCAAAAGTACTGATGTTCACTACTCAAGTAAAAGTACAGTTACTTGTGTAAAAAATGACTCTGGTAAAAGTCAAAGTCCTGCTGGAACTCTGTTACTTGAGTAAAAGTATAAAGTAATCTTGTGTAAATTTTATTATATAAAGAAAAGAAAGTAAGAGTTTTTAGACTATTATACTGTAACTATGACTATTATAACATATATATTCGGTAGAAGGTAGAAAATACAAAAAGTAAAAAGTATCACACTGCCAAAGTTGTTCTCTAGTCTCGATTAAAACTTTTAGGTTACTAAAAATGTGTCGCTTATTTCACTTGTTTCAAGACATTTCTGCTGTTTTCAAGAGATTTGAGCCTGGATCAAATTAGCCAATGCCGTCAGTATAAATGTTTTATTTCATTAAACTTGAAACAAGAAGAAATGTATTGAAACAAGGCAGAAAACACAACAAAACAAGTCATATAATCTGGTTCATCAAATAAAACCATTTGGACCAGAAAAATACAGAAAATCTAGGTTTTAAAACATTTTAACTAATCTCGAAATGCATTTTTGCAGAGCATTAAGTTGTTTGTGATGTTGTACATTTTCACTTGTTAATTTGTTTACAAAGCTCTGATATACAGCAGCAGCACTTTTAAAAGGAATAACAAATGTTTATGAGCTTATAAAGTAACTATTGTGATTATAAAAAGTAGGGAGTAGAAAGTACAGATACGTCTTGAAAAAGTAAAAGTAAAAAGTCACCAGATTTTGTGATACTCAAGTTAAGTACAGATACTCTAGAAAACTACTTAAGTACAGTACTTGAGTAAAAATACTTAGTTATTTGCCAACTCTGTATGTCACAGATACAAGGTCAACATTTTCAAATGTAATCTGATTTTTACTGAACATCAATATAAATCTAATTTATTCTTAGTTAACTTAGTTGATTTTCAGCTTTATTGTTCCCCATTTACAATTTTGCTGGTAGGTACCCGCAGTGGAACGACCTCCACATAAGTTACATTTGCTGAACAAAAGACAATTAGAAACCTTATCAAAACATAACTTCTTCACTCCTCCAGGGAATGTCATTTTTAAAGTATCTTTCACCAGTTTGGCAACTTTTGCCAACAAGCAGCTAGCGCCTGTTTGGCCTGAATGGGGGTGTCAGGAGTCAGAGGAGCGCGGAGCAGGTCGTGGGGGCTGGTTTTTGAAGACTTTCTTATAGAGTCTGCGTCACCAGTTGCCGCACATGCAGCTGTTGGATTGGTCCAACGAAGAAGCAAATCAATGTATGGGAAAATTGTGTGTAAAACTGAAAACGACGCTTACGGGAAAAACAATATTTACCTGAGCATGGATTATTGTTTTTGTTTTTTACATGGGTTCACAGGACGTACGTACAGAAGAAAATGGCTACTATTTGGACTGTGGAAAACAAAAACAGAGAAATTGCAGCCACTGCAGTGCGAAGGCGGGACTGAGGCAGGAAATAGAATTTGAGCTTAATCCATGAGGTAAGATAGAAACATCCGCATGCAACTACTCGCATGCAACTAATGTTTTGTCATTTTTGTCAAGCATTACATCACACGTATGCCCACTCGGCATTTGTTTAGCGACTGGTTGCTGTTTTGATCGAGTTTGTGTGAATGTTCTTTTACATCGATGCACCCCAAAGAGACTTGAACAGACGCTGTGTCGCTCCACCTACTGACGATGACTGGGGGTTGTGTTGGTGTGAAAGAACTTTTTTTTCTGTGTACTCTTTCACTGTCACGTTGCACACCACAATGTTGTTGTTGTTGTTTTTTAATAAATTCATGTGACCTCATCGTCAATCCATATCATATCATGTATTACTTGTTTTGCTTCAGTCTTCTTGTTTCAGCTTCATCCTTGAGACTGAGAAGACTAGTGGTCACTTGTGAAGTGCTTTGTGACTCTGCGTCTGTGAAATGCGCTATACAAATAAAAGATTACTTACTTGTCTAACCAGTCAGTCACTACACGTTTAGACAGTGAGGTTTTACGTTAGACAGCCATTTCAAGGGTGGTGCTGAGTCAACCAATCACAGAAAATCAGAAATGACGCAGTAACTGGGACACGTTAAACTGGATGCTATCGTTTTTTGTTTTTTTTTAGACTCTCATAAGTCCTTCAACACATAGTTTATAACAATATGTATTCATTTCTGGGTGCAATTTCGTCTTAAAACCCTCTTTCCA
The DNA here is from genome assembly GCA_038363315.1 of Mugilogobius chulae. NCBI lineage: Eukaryota > Metazoa > Chordata > Actinopteri > Gobiiformes > Gobiidae > Mugilogobius > Mugilogobius chulae. The sequence goes on from CM076402.1 coordinate 21,902,696, forward strand.
TGAACGACAAAGTGAAAGTGGAGGGGACCACTCAAGCACAGCCAATCAGAGAGCTGCATTCGTGACAAATACGCAAAAAAAAAGGTGTGAAATTGTGCCCATCCTACGCTATTTATATGTTGTGGTACATATACGCTTTACTGTGACACTGCACACACAAGTGAACAGCTGTGCTCACACTTGGATCGGCTCAAGTACAGGACGGAGGGTCTGCTCTGAGTGACACTAAGCTTCTGCTGCTAAAGGATTAGACCGGCCGCACCAGCTGGACACTCACTTTCGGACACACTCGCATTCTTCTGCCACTGGAGTCGACTTTTACGTACAATCAAATAGTTTCAAATCTGTTTCCCCAGCGCAGAAGTCTATATGGTTTTCACGCTGCACAACAGGAAGCAGGTATTTAAACATGTTCAATTACTTCCTCAAGCTCACAAATCCTTCAGCACACGGTTGATACAAAATAATATAACATACTGCTTTCACATGATACAATTACAAATGAAAAGTCACATACTGCAACTTTTATTCATCACTCTGCAATGTCCTGTCTAGTAATTGTTAACTAAACTCCACAAAGTTTGTCTGTTATTGTTGTTAGCATTGTAGCTAACTGTTCAAACACATAGTAATGAACAATTCAGAGGCTCAGAACGCATTAGGCAAGTGACTGATGTAATAAGCGGTCATACCCGTTTGTCAAAGCCTGATCCCATCAGATCTCAGAAGGTAAGCAAGTTAGGGCCTGCTTAGTACTTGGATGGGAGACCGGTGCCACAGTGGCAGGGGCGGACTGGGGATAAAAAACAGCCCTGGACACTAGTCAGCCCCAGCCCAATCCATAAAATGCGGCACAAAATTCAAAATGTTACAATTTTTTTCCCCCCTCCACATAAAATACAGAATATAGCTCAATTAATTTAATTCTCTTGTAACATAAATAGTACACTGTGGGTAGTATTGTAAAGAATTGGCATCAAGTTTGAGCATAAATTGCCTCTCTGGCCTGGGGGGTTTGGGGGCCCTCCCCCAAGAAAATTTTGAAAAAACAGGTGTAATTTCCTGTAATTTGGTGAGTTTTAGACTTGTTTTTATAGATTCAGATAACCTGAAGTGAATAGTCTCATTATTAAACTGTCAGCAGGTATAGCATTTGGTGCCCCCTAGTGGTTGTTTTGTAAGACAATAAATAAGAGTCCCTTTACAGAGTTCAAAATATATAAATAGACTAAATAGTAGCTTTCATGGCAGGAGGGTCTGAAAATCTGTAAACTAGACATCATTTGCTTTAATCTGGGGGAATTTTAGACCAACAAATGTGATATTTTACAAAAGTTATTTATGTGTTATTTTGTCCCATAATGTTTACATTCCTCAGCAAGATTCAAATTGGGGTTTTGTGCATTTTTATTTTCTATTTGGCGTATATCTCAGTGGGGCCCCAGCCCTCTGTGTCCCCCTGCTCTTCCTTCTGTGTGTTCCGGCCCTGCTCTCTCTCTCTCTCTCTCCTTCCAGTGCGCAGGAAACACAGACGCCTGATGAGCTGCATCCTGCCACTTGTAGACTGTGACAGAAATACTAAAGTCTGAAACTTTAGTCAGAACAGTCAACCTCATGCTTTGTGTGTTTTAAAAAGGCACAATCCACCTTCAAAGTCTAGAGAAATGCGCCGTTTTTCGCCGCGGTAAATACGTCGCGGTAAATTACGTGATTATGAGACGTATGAGTTCATCTGCTGTTTATGCTCGTAACTTTGTAAATATATGTCCTATTGACGCGAAATAAACACTGGCTAACTGCTTATGAGATGCAGAACATCTTTTAGTTACCAAAAGTACCCAGGGGGTTTGATTTCCTGCTATGTGCTGTTAATGATCAGACCAATGTGCAGACGTCTGTCACTCAGCGGCTGGGGCTGGCGCTCCTCTCATAGCCGTGCGCTCTTCACATGTCTACACCGCTGTCTGTAGGCCGGGTTAGTGCTCCCTGACTGTCTGTCCTGCCTTCCCTCTCGTTTCACGTGCGTCCGTCTTCTCCCAGGCTGCAGCGCTGCGCAGCTGTGGGGATGTGGCCGCTGCTCCTGATCAGGCTGCGTTAAAAAAAAAAAAAAAATGTACCAGAGGCCACCGGCCCATGGAGCGAGCGGCCGTTCTGTGCTTTTCCAGAATGCACCTATGGCCAGTCCGCCCCTGCACAGTGGGAAAACAAAAAAACAAAGTGGATTGTCATTGTGTCATTTAGCAGGACACTTAATCACATTGCCTCAGTGTCTGTTACACTGAGTGAGTGGATACTAGATTGCTTTGAGTGACCTTGAAAGGTAGAAAAGCTCTATTTATATATAGACCATTTACCTTTTAAAAATAATAATTTCTGTTTGTTTACAACATTGGTACCAAACCCATTGATTGTGATGTATCTGTTGATCTTTGAGGCAGTGGAAGTCGAACCCAAAGCCCTGTCTGTTTATACAAACTTTAACTACGTCTAACAAGCTTGAACTACACACTCAATTTACAAGCTCGATATGCACGAACTACAAGTGCAATGTACAAGCGCTACTTTTATATGTGGCAGCAAGAATTGTCCACTGTCAGCAGCAGAAGGAGACAGGTAGTACCTCACATTCCTACATGCTCACGCTGTGTTGTCCAACCTACAGCAGTTTGTTTGTTATTGATGCGAGTCAAAGGAAACCTGACTTTCTCAAGCCCCTCCCCTCAGTGTTACCATGGTAATCACCAATCACTCATAAAAGGCTAACAGTTCAAAGCCCAAGTAAGGTGATGATAGCTTGAACTTTGTTTGTTATAGCCACAATTTTAGTTTTTTGAAAATAATTAAACATTTTAATTAAATATTAATGCACTTTTAAACAAAGTCTATAGGCTAACTGTGTCTTAATATGGACTAGTCTAAAAATCGAAATTTTCAACATCGCTAATTAAATAAAATAATGTAAATCCGTAGGTAGATCTTCGGGCTGTGCTCAGACTGAAAGTAGCTCACGAGCTGAAAAAGGTTTGGACACCCCTGGTCTATAAGTTTAAGGAAGCATACATTGGCTATAGCACCTTTAACATGTTTCATTTGTGACCCCCAAAAGAACAATTGTAAGTTACTTAGTTAGTCCTAGGGCTGGCTGACATAGAAGTCTCTCTCTCTCCCTCCCTCTCTCTCTCCTTCTCTCTCTTTCTCTCTTTATCTATCCCTCTCTCTCTCTCCCTCCCTCTCCTTCTCTCTCTTTATCTATCCCTCTCTCTCTCTATCCCTCTTCTCTCTCTCTCTCCCTCTTCTCTCTCTCTGTCTGTCTCTCTCTCTCTCTCTCTCTCTCTCTCTCCTCTCTCTCTCTGACAGTCTAAGTGGATTGACCTCTGCTCCATGTCAGACTGGACAGTGCAGGAGCTGACCAGTCTGAAAGAAGCAGGACTGTGCTTCAAAAACATCCGATTAAAGTTCAGTGAGTCATGTGAGAATTAGGTTTGTGAGAATTGGACCACCTGTTTTTGGCCCTCAAACTTTCTGCTAGATTGGACCAAACATTTGACTCTCCAAGTAGCACCAGATAAATCAGACTGTATCTGGTCTAAAAAGGTATACAACTACGGTTAATTATATGAAGGTATAGTTCAGTGTTTAGCAAAAAAAGAGAACCAAAACATGAACGTATTACTGATTTGTCTCTGAATAAAACTAATAATCAAGCTGTAGATGGTTTCAAGTACCATCCATGCAGCCTGATTACCACAGTTTGAGAAACACTGCCCTATAGCACCTCTCGAAATCCGTCAGGGCGTTTTGTTTTTTTTGTTTGTTTTCACCATAAGCAGCCATTTTTGTTTTCATACAGAAGATGATGCAAGTTAAACTGTCAATCATGCCCACTGAAATTCAAAAGAGGGACATGGTGAGAAGTATTTTATACATCAGTGTTTATATTGTGACTGTGTTTGCTATATTTTAAAGTGAGACCACTAAGAGTAAAAAAATGATTTCAGAGAATCTCTCTAAAATGTCAAGTTGGGCCACGAGCTCTTCCTTGAGGGCCACACTATCATTCAAATACAATACATTGAATAAAAAATTGGGCCCCAGTTTACTTTGCACACGAGTGTTCGGGCCTCAAGATCAAAAAGGTAAAGAACCCCTGGGCTAAGGTACACTTCCAAAAAGGGAATTTGTATTTATATTTGACCTGCTGTTTTAGATATCTAGTGTCTGGAGGAAACTCACCCAGACATGAGGTGAGACTTGCAAGCTCAACACAGAATGATTTAGTCCAGCCATGTGACCTTCCACTATCTGGAAATAGTGTCATGAATATTGTGCTGTGCAGAGGTTCATGAGGTTAATTATTTTAGGCTATTTTAGGCTGATAAAATACCATGGCCAATGTTGTTTTAACAATGTTGAAAATACACTTTTTCTAGATTTTTCTTTACTAGAATTGTCTGTTTTGGTGCCTGTTATCCATAAAAGTGTAACATAAAGATTATCTGCTTACCTTAGTTTGGGTTGTAAAAAATGAATTATCCAGTTTGTTTGTGGTTAAATGTATTGTTCATGTTTAACCACATTTACGATTATGATTATTATTATTATATTTTACTATTATTAGTAGTCCATAAATATGCAGGTGTCAGAGGGACTTGACCAGTATTTATTACAGAAGTTCATTTTATCGAATTTTGACAACCGTTATTTTAACCGAAGGGGGAGAGTCGCGTGACCTGCGGTCAGCTGAAAGTGGTGTGCATCGTGTCTGAAAGACCAGATGAATGAGTCACTGACCAGTCACTGACCACAGCAGGACTACATGAGTGGATAAGAAAGCAGTGTAAACGTTTGGACACAACCTGAGGTTAGAACATATGAGGTCTGGGACTGTTTTCTTTTCTGACTTGTTGCCTTGACAACACTGGACAAAGGAGACTAGTGTGGAATTCCGGTAGACACAAATGACATAAACAGTCTGTGTTACTGAGGGCACCATGACGTCACTTTTATTAAGGACACAGGAGGACACAGGAGGTAGAGGACGTCGTAGTGATGAGGAGTGTCCTTAATCACAGACTAAACCTGATCAGGTCCATAAAGTGTGTCCTCACAAGGACGTCCTGCTGCACACACTCAGTTTGTCTTTGTTGGAACAGCACAAGAACCAAGGTCGGGTAAATTAGGACCAGGAGGTTCCACGTGTTTCAAAAACCTTTGTCTCAAAATACAGGCTTTTATGTGGAAACAAAAGTGTGTTATTATCTAATTTATTAAACTTCCACATCCCGAGAGTTCCATGGGACATTTCAGACAATACCAGCTTGTCAAAGCCTGAGCTCAGGGGTAAGCAGGTTGGGCCTGTGCAATATTTGGATGGGAGACCATTGTAGACCCAGGAACCACAATGGGACGACTGGAGGAGAAAGTTGTCATTGTGTCTTTAGGAAGGACACTTTTAGGAAAGACGTGTGAATGTGTGTGTGTGAATAGATGGCAGTGGTCAGAAGGGCTGGTGTCACAAAATGGCAGTCTCACTTCTGTCAGTTTGCTCCAGGGCAGCTGCGGCTGAGATAGTAGTTTACCACCACATTAGAAATGGTTAATAAAAGTTAGATAAATACATTGACCTGGACTTTTTGAGTGTGGCCTCTGGCACATTTTGAGAATCCGTGTTACTCTTTATAATTACTGTATTTTCTGTGATTGACTAGGCTATGGAGCATTCATCATTCCTTGATGTTCTCCCCTCTCCCCTCCCCAGGACTACAGATGGAAATTAGCTGTAAGCTACAATCTGGTACAAACACCTCTGCCATTGTGCTTAATGTAACTGTAGATTGTCCTTAATAAAACCTTACCTTACCTTACCTAATATTTATCACAGTAAATTTTCAAAATAGTAGATTAAACAGCATTATTGCAACACTTTTACAAAAAATGTGCCACAGTAATGATAATTTGTCACACCATTGACTGCGGTCCGATCTTCCTTCTGTCCTGGTAATATGGCCCACAAAAAAAAAAAAAAAAAAGAAAACAAAAAAGCCCACTCCTGCCCTAAAGCAACACGCTCTCATGGAAATGTGTGCAGGTTCCACAATGTGTAATTAGTGTGTCCTTGAAACTGACACACTATTGCATCAATGCATTGAAATAACACACTGTTTTCTTGGCGTCTTATAGATGCATTTTGCTTAAGGGTTAACAGGTCTGGGACTTGGGTCAAAGTTAAGACGAGGGTTTTATTTTGTTAATATTTATAAATAATCACAGGCCTTAGTTTTACTATTAACATTAGCAGAGACAACAATGTCTTAGACATCCAGAACACGTAAAATATGTTGAATATGTTTCCATGACTCTTCATTTATTGGGTGGCATAGACATACACATATTCACTGACTAACCTACTTCTACTCACAACAAGCTTTACCGTCAATACAGTGGATTTTTGACAGTTTTTTTTTTCTAATAGAAAACTGCACAGAGCCAATTAGTTTACATTAAAACCATCAAAGCACAAGTTCCCAAAAGACACAATATCTGCCTTTACCCTCATCTCAGTCATGAACACAATCCTTTCTTTCACAAACTACTCCATCCACACGCCTCGGACCGGAGCAGTGTTTACTTGTTGACGTACAAACACTGAACTGGAGATGCTTTACATTTGTCCTGGGGGGATTCGGTCTAGACTCTGCAGGGAATCAGACTAAACTCCACATGGGATTAGCTCTGATCTGTATCAAAGAAGTTCGACTGTGCCCTGGAGCAAGACACACCGCCATCACACCCTCGCTCTCGGAGTGAACTGACTCTCCAAAGACTCCAGATCAGACACGTCCTTTCAGATGCACTGTAAACAGATTTGCATTTTATTTTCTTTTGATATAGTTATCCTCAACACTTAAGGCCAGTTTCATATGCAGAGACTGTTTACGTGGCACTGAACTGAAGACGACACAGAGAAAGATGGATCATTGGCATTTGTTGGGGGAATACTTTGTAATAATAAATAGATACATTGAAAGTTCTCCTAAACTTAAAGAGAAACTAAACTCAGAATCAACTTTTTTTCACTGTTAAACTGTGTATATGGGGTCAAAAATGAATTATCTACTGTTTCCAGGCCTTTTTTGGACATTTTTGTGCAAACTCGCTCATTTTGCAGTTATGTGTGTAAAAACCGCGGCTGTACTGCACGCAGGGCAAACGCTGTCAGTGCATTTTCAGTACCCTCTGACGTCACAGTGACTTGACGCGCAGACGAGCCGCCCAGAGGGAATAAATAAACTCCTCCCCCTGACACCGCTGCGGAGGAGGAGTGTTGAAGAGCGATCACTCGCTGTGCATTGATATCACCTGTCATTTGGCTCAGCTTGTTGAGCGAGTGGTGCGATGTGCAGCTGCTTGTACAACGATGCGCTGGTTCGAATCCCGTGTCAGTGAAGTGTTTTTCATATTCATTTTTAGTCAATACCCACATAATGAGCTCATGTGCCTATGTAGACTAAAGCAAAGGTTTAATACATATGTTTTGTAAAGTTAAAAATATCTTGACGTGCAAGTAAGCAAAGACTAGTAGGCCTACAGCTTCCCTCAGATAGACTGTCAGTGGTTAGGACCCGGACTGCTCCGTCACATCATTTGCCAAGCTCACTGTTCATATTTGGTGCTGTCAATCAAAGTCTGTTCACACCCACTGGGCGTCTCTTAAAAGGCCTCCGGGCATCTCCCACTTTTACGAGTCTGTTTGAGGTGCAGTTGTGGGCGGAGTTAGTCTCTGAACGTGTGTTTAGCCTCACTTTAATGACTGCCCCTCCGGACTCGACTAGCATTTACCAAAACCGCCCCAGGGCCTACAAATCTTATGTCGTGTAAATAAAAACTTTGTGTCTAAATTGTTTTTTACGTGTCTGTTCATGACTTTCATGTCCTGTGAAAGTTCTCAGTTGTCAAAAAAAATGATACTTGATTCAGGAAAAGGACTTGTCTGGCTGCAATTTCAAGAATCTAAAATTTGGTTTATTTTGCTTTTCTTTCATTCCTCTCGGTCAAGGTGCCTCCTGACAAAGATCTGCAACCAGACACTTGTGGAAAAAAACATGACGAGGGGCCTCCTGGTACAGGTCTGTGAGGTAGGGGACTTCTCGTACAGGTCAGCAGCCAGATGCTCTTGCGCTGTTTTGGTGAAATTCCATGTATTCTGTGATTTGTTGACTCAGCGCTTGAATAGCCCGTCCTCGAAATTGAAACCCGAAGCTCTAATTCCAAACCAAGTTCATGTGTCTATCTGCTCTTTTCCATCTGGTTTTCACCTACGCCCCCATTCTCTCCCGTCCAATAATATTGCGCAGTGGAAATAGTATTGAACTGTATCACCCTAAGTCAAATCTACGTAAACAGGGCTGTTGTTGTTAAGTGTTCTTACGTTGATGGCATGCTCACTTTGTGTCTCATCTGATCAATCACTGTTTTTTAATCCTCTAGTGCGCAGCAGGCTTTACTGGTAAAACTCCTGCTGTAACACAATTATTTAGCTGAACCCAAAGCGCATCTGTGCTGTCCTACAATGTAACCTAATGACCGGTGTGGACAGTCCCGCCCAGCTGGCACGTTCCTCATGTACAGTAGTTCTGTAGGTTAGTGCTGTGTGGTGTTTGCTGATGTGTAGTGTGAAGGGCACAGGGAGGTGACCAGTGTCTGTGTGATTTATAGTGGTCAGACTGTGGAAAAAGGCTGCGTCTCTGTGGAACTCAGGACAAAGTCTAGAGACACAGAAAAACAAACAACACGGTGTAAACAGAGAAATGATCTCATTTAAAGGTGAATAGTGTAATTAGTTGACCCTAAATGAAAGAAACATAAAAAGGTGTTAGTAAAAGATAAATAAAGTTGGCTAAATCACTATTGTCCTGTCCAAAGGTGTAGAAGTGTAAGTTCTGCGTTTTCACAAAGACCTTTATTGTGAAGTAATGAGCTATTTTTGTATTTGTATTTTGAGACTGGCCCATTTCTGTTTAAACGCCTGACTAAAATTATCTAAAATTTGGACAACAAACCATTAGCTGGACTTTTTGTAAAGCTGAGACTTTGTCCACACAAAAGCAAAACAATGATAATTTAAAAAAAAACAAATTGCATAAACATGGAACTGTCTTGGGATTGTGAGCGTCCACACGAATCAGTAAACCAGCCTGAAGTTGGTGTAATGCCTGTAACTCACAAAAGGAAGACTTGACACTGAGCATGTGCAGAAAAGTTGTTGGATGTAAACATAAACTTAGCGTCTATTAAACTGATCAAACATTTTGAATGAACAACATGGATCTAAAACCCCACAGAAAAGACACAGACAGTGGATCTATGCTTCAGATTCTTTGGAATATTTTGACAAAGCTTCAACACAGATTTAATGGAGATTGTAGTGGATTTATTACATTTCACATTGAACATTATATGAAGTTCAGTACAGTCAGCAGATGAGACGTGACTCTGGGACAGCAGCCTGTTCCCAAATCTGCAAATCAATACCACGCAATGTCAAACGCAATTCACACATTTCTGTCCCAGTTCCTTTCCATGGTGGATGTAAAGACGTGTTATTATTCGGGAATACTTACACAATCCTAATGCTAACCTTAACCAACTCCAAGCCTCAGACCTTAACTTACTCGTTTTTGTAACTTCAGACCTAAACTGAAGTTACAAAAAACTCCTGTTTGTCCACAACCACATTGCAGAAGTGTCATTATGACCTGGTATTCACAAGCAAGCTAGGATAATGTGTTGCTTTTGACGCAACTACGCAAGCGCACGCCACAATTACATATTGATCGTTATTTATCACCATTTTAAGCTAACAGTTAGCAGCTGGAACTAGCTTAATCGGGTTGTAAGGGCTTTGATACTGTAATAATCTCATTTTGCAATAATTTGTTTTATTGAAATCAATAAGACTGCTTTGTGTTTAACAGGTTAGTTTCATCTGTGTGTGGGTTAATTAAAATTTCAAAATGAATAAAACACTCATTGCGCTTACATGGAGACCAGGAAAACCGGATAAGTAGCCTAGTCCAATTTAAACCAGTTTTCCAAAGCGCATGTAAACCCAGGCAGACCTGTTGAGGAGCTGTAAACCAGTTGGCGGATGTGGTCCTGACCGATTGTAGTCTGATTTCAGACTCATGTAAACAGGCAATCAGTCTGCAGCTGGACAAATGCAACTGAGCAGCTCACAAGCCCTGCCCACTCCACATTCCAACAAAACAGTGAACATTTTTACAACAAAAAAAGCTTCTGCAGAAAGTGGAACACACAGTCACATCTTTAGCTATGTGTTTAATACACACTGTCCCAGAAAGAAAGAATTTTACACACAATATTACAAACACTTACTAATAATAAACAATGTTTAGGTAAATCAACATAACACAGTCGAAATCATGCAGTAGTGGAGCTGATACAGCAGGGCATGTCTCTTGCATGTAAACAGGAGCAACACTGGTACTACCGGTTTAAGGGGAAAACCAAATAGAGTCTGTTTTTCTAGCCTTGTCTGATTTCCCTGTACATGTAAACACACTGAATGTAAGAGCTAAAAGTTCGAAGCGTGCTTCCGATACGAAGTTGGCATTGACAAACCCTCTTAGCCCGCCCTGCTGCGATGTGATTGGGCCGTTAAACTGCTGTTTTGAATTGCAAACTGGTGAGACCCAATTCAATTTCAATATTTTGAATTCACAAATATTGCGGGAATCCATCTGGCTGGCCAGGTTAGCAGGATTACAAACTACTATTACTTTTGTTTTTTGTACTTTTGTTTTAACTATTTAACAAAAAAAAAAAAAAACAACTTGACTTCTCGGCTACTTCCAGGTTCAGACGCTTCAACCAATCAGTTGCAAACAATTCCATGTCGCCTCCCCCAGCTTTAAACAGCCCGGATTGATCATGAATAGAACTCAATTCAGGGTATCACTTTTCTGTGCACTCAAGTCTCAGGAGCAGGACAATACAACCAATAATGAAGCAAGCAAACAACGCTGTGTACTATTCCAGTCAAACAATACCATCCCTAATTGTATTTTCTGCATATTTCTGATATTATTTCGTCTTTGCAGAACGCATTAGAAGCCTAAAAAAACCATCTAAATTTCCTAAGTGCCTCCTAATCTCTGACTTTGAGACTACTCCTCTGCCGTTGTCTTTACTCAGTTCATCTTCACGTTGCATCATTAGACAATCAGAAGTCTCCGGAGAAGAGGACGTCCCATCACGCAGAGGTGACTCCGCCGTCCCGGTCCCGTCTCCGTCTCACACATTCACACGGCTCAGACTGAGGAGCTGCCTGGAATGCTCAATAAGAGTCTGCCTCCTGTTACCAGCACGCAGAGGAGGGGCTGATGGGAAATCACATTTGGAGTTTGACACGGTTATTTATCTGGGCGGCCAGTGCTCTCTGTGTAAAGTGTTTTGAATATCACTCAATGAGCTCATTTTGTGTTTGCATTTATTTAATTCCAGCTCGTCTGATTGGAGCAGTTCAGCTGTGGTTTGTTTCTAGAGTAAAGCTGTACAAAAGAGACAAACTCTACTCTGGGTTATACTTAGACAAATAAGGTGTGAGAATCGAGAGTGGTTCCATATCCATCAGAATTGTACATCTCTTCTCTTAACTATTCTTGTCATCTGTGCAGCTTTGGGTTTCAATACTTTTAATTGGGACAAAGTGGTCTGTAGTGTTGTACTAGCACTTTTTAAGGTCATGGTCTTTTCTCTGACTTACGCACATTTTGACTCGATCTTGTCTTGGTCTGGAGGTTGCTTGGATTCGATCTTGTCTTGTTCCCGAGGTTGCTTGGACTTGGTCTTGTCTTGGTCTGGAGTTACTTGGGCTTGTCTGTTTGTTCGAGGTTCTTGGATTCGTCTGTCTTGATCTGAGATTGCTTGGACTTGGTCTTGTCTTGGTCTGAGGTTACTTGGGCTCGGTCTTGTCTTGGTCTTGAGATTGCTTGGTTTTGGTTTTGTCTTAATCCAACACATTTACCACACACAAAAACAGCGTATTTTGAGCACGAGTCCACAGCTGTTTTTAGTACTTACGTTACGCCATGCATTTAGCACGATATAAAAAGGCACAAAAATGGCGGTAAAAAACACAAGTTTCGGTTGAAGCCACATGGGGAATTTTCTTCAGGTGAAACGGGTAAGTTTAGGCATCAAGTTACTAAAATGGGTAAGTTTAGGTCTGGTACTTGGGGAAGGTTAAGATTAGAATCAGGACTTTGATATTATATTAACTTTGATATTTTGATATTAACTTTGTTAATATTCATAAATAAGAACACGTCTTAACAGCCACCGTTTAAATGAATGGGGACTGTGACCCCAAAACAGCTGTGAACTCGTGCTAATCATACGTAATTTACATGTTGCGGAATGTCATGGTAATGTACGCTTTCTTGTGAGATCGGGCTCCTTAATCTCGAAGTTGTTTGGACTTGGTCTTGTCTTGGTTTTGAGTTGTTTGGACTCTGACTTGTCTGGTGACTTTTTATTTTTGCTTGTTTCAAAAATACTTTCTTACAGTACTTTCTACTCCCTAATATTTAAAAGCAACTTAGTTACTTTTAAAGGTCACATACATTTTTTTTAATCTCCTAAAGCCCATGCAGACCTGCTGTGATGTCACTGTAATATCTAATAATTACCTATTTGACACATGATTAAATACAATTTATCACTGCAATGCACCTAAGACTAACTTTGCAATTTTACTTATTTACTTATGTAAATCTGCAACGTTTTATTAATCCTAATCCTTACTCAAGTAAGTGACCTTCAGTACTTTTGCCACCTCTGTCGTCTTGCACACGGTCTTATCTTGAACTTGGTCCCATCTTGGACACTGAGACCACATTTCATTACCACCACGCTCTGTTTAACTTCCACACAGTGACCTGTCCCAGGCACAGTTTGTAATAAGCACTTAAGTGGCAGATGTAAAAATGTGTGAATATGAAGAAAATCCTAATCTTAATCTTAGCAAACTCTAAACCCAAGACCTAAACGTTTTCATTTTTGTAACTTCTTTCACGCTAGAGAGGGATTTTTTTTCCTCAACATGGAGAAATGCACGCAGATAGAGCCGCAGCTGATTGACACAAACAATAGCAGCAACATGCCAGCGTTGTTGTCAACTAACTACAAGAGTTTATCACAAAAGTTATGCTGGTAGTTCAGATTTACTGTTCTGACCGTACTTAGACTTGGTTGTATTCTACGTTTCTCTAGAATTCGGTTAGTTGTGTTTTAGAGCTTCGTTATGAAATGCCTTGAAAGCTTCAAACTACCGACACGATGAGAGCCAAAGCACTTGTAATCTTGAAAGTCGATCTTTTCTGACACGGTCCATTAAAAGTCATTAGAGCTCCATACACGTGTAATGTGTGTTCTTGTGAAAGCTGATCTGTGCTCCTGTAGTCAGAGAGAAGGATGGACCGCATCACAAATGAATTAGTCTTCAATCTAAAGACTTTAACCTGAGTCTGCTTTAAATGGATCACTTCTAATACACACCTCCTGGTATCGCAAGATGAGCTCGGAGCTTTCAACCAGCTCCATTTGGTTTGAATTGACACAGTGCCTCCATTTTGAGAAAGTGCTAACATATGTATACTATAAATATACTGTTTCGAAGGTTCAAAGATGGATGAATTGAATGTTGAATGATATGGTTTTAAAGATTTGGTAAGAACAAAGAAAATTACTTCAACCCAAAGCACATGTATAAGTCAGAGATCCCACAAGTCCAATCCAAGTTCTCTGCTTTTAGTTTAAGTCTTTAAAACTGTTTTCATTTTTATATATCATCCCATTTAAAACAATTGCTGGTCACAAAAAAAGAAATGAGGAGGAACATTTGAATTTGTAAATGTGAAATAAATCATAGTTTTCGTTTTGGAAAGTGTCTTGCTCAAGAACACAACAGCATTCCAATCCAGTGGTTCCACTGTGACACCTGCTCTCCCATCCAAGTACTGCTCAGGCCCTGTACTGCTTAGTATTGTAGTAGTCAGGACCGCAGTAATCTAAACAAGACCAGACCACTGAGGGTTGAGACAAGACAAGATAGGTCGAGACCAAGACGACAGTCCATCGAGACCTAAATCAAGACCAGCTTTGTAATTTTAGACAATTATCACTGTCTACGTTATCTAAGATCGAGTCCAGGACAAGATCACGTTCAAGACAAGACTGAGTCCAAGCAATCTCGAGACCAAGATAAGACCAAAACCTTAAAAAAGCTGTCCCGAGACTGGTCTTAAGACCAAGATCAGTCCCAAGTACAACTGAACTACTGCTTAGCTCCTGAGATCTGACATGGTCAGGCTTTGCCAAATCCTGTGAAATCTCATCCTGCCTTTGGAATCAATTTGAAATTAAGGTCTGCTTTTAACTGGCATTATCTGAACACAATGTTTAGAACAGTGGTTCTCAACCTGGGGGGTGCCAAAGAACGCAGGACGTCCCCAGAGCTTTGTTAACCTGGAAAATCCAAAGAACATACAGTATCGTCTTTTGAATTTCAGTTGGCGTGATTGACAGATTATTTATCCAATCAGAAACATGCATTGCATCTCAAGTGGAAACCAACATGGCTGCTTACAAAAAAAAAGAAAAAAAAAATTGTAATAATAAAATACAGAAAAAAATAAAATAAAACAAAATGCGCATTTCTGCAGAATCAATGAACGAAGCAAAATAAACAAAGTGAGGTGAGTGAAAGTAGATTTTGCTCTAAATGACAAACGACCAATCAGTTCATTTGTTGTGTGGAGTTGATCCAAAACGCCGGCTGGTGACCAGACCCACTCTTTGCTGTTAGCTGAAGCGTGGGTTCTAGATCCCAGCCAAAGAGCTTTGTCTGATTATAAGGTCAAATTCCAAGGGTAAAATGGTGCTAATTTAATAGTACAAAAGCACAATCGTTGACTGGAACATTTACATTGGAACAAAAACACAAATATTTGTTTTATTTGTTTAAAATAATACGTTTGAACATAAAACACACATGTACTGTATTTCTGAAGTCGGGGAGATTGACAAGTCTCCCGTTCAACCAAGGGGGGTCTTTGAGAAAAAATAAAAATGGGAAATGGGTATTATAATATGCAGACATCCAACAGTGAAACGCATCTGTGTGTGACGCTATATCCTTGTACATTCCACCGTCTGATCCCTGAATAATGTGATCATTTGTGTCTCCTGCTGCTTGTGTTTTCATCAGTGTAAAACAGTCTGTGTGTGGGAGCTACGTATCATTATTCTACATGTGAATCCAGCTGCACACGTTCGAATCCTATAGTCACACAGGTATGAGGACTCCTGCTGTGTCCACGCTCACGACTGTGTCTGCTTCTGTTTGTTTACACCGTGTGGACTCCCTGTCGAGGGCTAATGAAGGTGACTAAACACCCGTGAGTGCTCGTGTGGGGAGACTGTCAGCTGAACATGATTGACAAGGCTTAGTGTTTGGAATGTATGTATGACTAAAGTTAATATACTTGCAAGATCAACTCACAGGTCAAGAGTGTGGATGTATGTACCTGTAGTTAATCTATTCCTTTTAACCAATCAGTTATTCCAGTAATTGTCAATACATGTAGCTAACTTTTTTTGTTGTAAATTAGTAAACTTTGTGTTTTTCACTAAAAAGTACGAGGTAAATGCAGCACTTTGTGAAAAAATTTGTACTGTCTGACTTGAATAATAAAGAATTTTAGTTCTTTATTATCAGCTGAATGCTGCTCTCTGATTGGCTGAGAATGGGGTGGTCACTCCAGTTTCACTTTGTTGTTTGTAAAAGATGTTTATAAGCCATAATTGCAACCAAAATTAAATGATGTTGATATTAATCATGTGTCTAAGGATTTCTGAGAGAAAGTTGTCAGATTTAAAACTTACATTGTGTTTGCAGTGTGACAATCAGCTACCCCAGCTTTAAGTGTGTCAGCTTTTTTGCAATCTTAACATGTAAACAAACAGAAATAATTCAATTTAAGCTTTACAAATCTGTCGATATGCTTACCTAATGCATTCTGAATTGTTCAACTCCATGTTTTTAAGCTTTTTCACAGCTGTTAGGAGCGAGACGTGTCGGTATGCTAACAGCAGTTTGCCACAATGCCACGACTCGGTCTTGTCTTGAACACCAAGACCACGTTGTATTGAATGAATTATTTATATAGCACATTTACACAGACAGATGTCTTCCCAAGTGCTTCACACAGTGACGGCAGCAACCATGAGGCAGCTCAGCAGAAGTGTATCGCCCAAACACTTGGCACCTCAACCTCCGACCAACACCAAGCGTTTTCTAACCTGCATGTTATTGGGTTTGATGGGAGAAATCATCAGAAACATGCAAACTCCACACAGTTTGCAGTGTGTGAGTCGAACCCTAAACCTTCTTGCTGTGAGGTGAGTGTGCTATCTGCTTTGCCAACTGCCGCCATGCTCGGTTAAAACTTGCACCAGGAGCACAGTAACGTAAGATCATGTTGACACTGATAATTGTAGAAAATTCCAAATATGGTCTTGATGAAACCGTGGTCTTGGTCTTGCCTCGGTCTCGACCCAGAGAAGTATAGGTTTTGCCTCGGCCCTCAGTGATCCCGGTCTTGTCTCAGTCTTGGGACTCTGTGGTCTCGGAAAGATCTTGGTCTGGATTACTGCAGTCTTGATTAGTGGATTTTGGTGAACAAACGGGACATTATTAGACGTAGCCAGGACATTCCGGACTCAAACAATGGATAGTGCCTTTAACAACCATCCTGATCTCAGAAGCGAGCGTATATATACCAACAGGACATATCAATAGCGTATGATGAGCATTATTTCACAGCTCTTTTTTTTTTTTTTTTTTTTTTTTGCTTAAATATGGCACGTGTTGCAGCCCCAGTCCGGTTGTAAAGATGTGTTATTATTCATGAATATTAACAAAATCCGTATCGAAATCTCAGAGAAAAGGCAAGAAAGAAAGGAAAAGAGAGAAAAAGGGAGAAATATAAAGATAAAGAAGGCATAAAGAATTAGAGAGAAAAGGAGAGAAAGAGAGAACTATAGAAAGGGAACTGAAAAAACAAAGAAAAAAAATAACCATAAAGAAGGATACAAAGCGATAGAGAGATACTGTATAAAAAATAAAGCGAGAAACATATCGAGAGCATTACGCCAGTCAGACAGAGACAGGGAGAGAAGGAGAGAGAAGGAGAGGAGAAGGGGGAGGGGTGTGGAACAGGAGAACACACACCACACACACACAAGAACGATCCTGATCCAAGCGCCGCTCCGTGTGCCAAAGCATCGCGCTACTACACCAGAGCCATCCACAGCGGAGCGACCTGGCACTGGGACCCAGCGGACACCGACCACCCCCGGCACAAAACACAGTCAGCACAGACACCGGATTGAAGTGCATACATTAACTATACAGTACAAATCTAGCCTTATGTCTTAGTATTATAAGAAAACATGTCACGTTTAGTCTCACCCTAAATTTGGATAATATGTTGAATATATTGTCACATATTATTATAGTTTCTTTTCAAATCTTGTTAAAATGCTTTGTAAGAATGTATACTTTACCACAAAACCATATTTCAAAGTCACATGCTATCCGTTTCATCGTGATAAGTAAAGCTGGTTGATAAATAATGTCTTAAACTATGAATTTATCAGTAGAACAAGTCGTTTTGTTCTGACTTAAAGCGTAAAAGCCAATTTTGTATTAAGGTCCCATGTTATGCTAATCTTTGCAACTTCTATTTCATCATCAAAAACATAACGTTGTGTTTTGCTTCGTTCACATTCGTTTTAGCGTACAAATCCAGCATCTTTATCTGTATTCTTTCCCTTAAGTGATAATATAGGAAGTGTTTTGATGTGTTTTAAGCTTCACACACCTTCAACTCAATAGTTTCAGTCTTGTGCTTCCCAGACTTTGCAGAGCTATTGCCTTAAAGGGCTTACTCGATTTTTTTGCAACAAGATAACTTAAAACAATTTCCCCCTAGCACTGATGTCTTGTTAATCTATCTAATCAGGTGGAAATTAGTCCCCAAAGTCCTGTCTATGTCTAATAAAATACATTTGTGTGCACTTTTTCTGTTTTTGTTTTTAGCATTGTGGCTAACTGTTGTTAGCATAGTGACTCACCTTGCTGTTAAAAGCTGTGAAAAAACATTAAAACTCATCATGATGAACAATTCTGAAGCTCAGAATGCATTAGCTACATGAGGAAATCATGTAGCCTGAAGGAAAAAGGTTAAAATAATTATTTCTGTTTGTTTACATTTTTAGGATGCAAAAAAACAGTCCCTTTAACCTTGTTTAAACTGTTTCATTACAACATTATTACAGGAAATACTTCATAGAATTGTTAAGAAATACAGATATAAAACAAAAAAAATTCTAGGTTATTCATTATAAAATAAAATAAAAAAGCTACTTTGAGGCTAAATTAACAGTTGACAGTAAAACCACTTCATGACATCATTAGGTGAAACAGAGCATTTTCAACTTTTTAGATGTCGGAGATCTATTGTGATTTATTTGGATATTTGGGAAGAAAATGTGGCGTAGGTACATCAATAATTCATATTTTGTTAATTGCAAAATGTGTTAAAACTGTTTAGAAATAGAACAGGTCACTGACTTCCTATTCAAAATGCAGAACTGATAAGCCCCGCCTCTTCATTGTAAAATGAAGAGGCGGGGCTTACTAAGCCACTGATTTAAAAAGTTTTGTTGTTGTTGGAAGTGGCTATATGACATTTTAAACCTTGCATGTTTTACTCGATTTCTAATTTTTCATGAACGGAAGTAAATACAAACAAGTGGGGGGGATAGGTGGTAGGTAAGACATGGATTTTCTGAGCACTTAGCATCAGCTGCAGGACAACACAATATTACTCAAACATGAAGAATCAATCCAAATAAACTTTGATAAACTAATGATGAGAGACTACATTATTATAACATCCAGGTTATTTAACATTTGTGAATGAACCCAACACAGCTTTGGGGATGTTTTCTTAAAGGGAAAAAGATCACAGAGTTAATATGGGACCTTTAATTGTTGTCTTTCAAAAAAACATTAGTGTAGTTAACAATTAATAACCAATAATAACGTAGGTCTTTTATATTTCGCTTTTGGGAACGTACAAAAACAATCAGTTTTAAATAAGTTTTTTTTTTTTTTTTTTTCAAAATAACTCTTACTTCCTCAATAATCTCATGTTAAATCAGTCAAACAGTAATAATTAACAACACACTTAATTCAAACACTCATCTTCTCATTTCACGCGCGTATATTCCACTCTCGCGTCGCTCTTATTGTCTTAACTCCTCTAACCGGAAGTCTGGACGTGCGTAACCCACTCCGCCTTTACGCGTGCGTCTGTCTCGTGCCGCGCTCTGCTCCGGTATGTCGGTTCAGTCTGCCCGAGCGCGTCTGAGCTGCACAACTCTCCGTGCGCCGCGCCGGACTCTCCGCAACTTCTCCCCGTCACTTTGAAAACCCCTTTTCTCCGCCACAAATGCGAGGATTTTACGCGCTCCTTTTGGATTGTGCACCCGGACGTGGATCGGTTGTACTTTGTCGGACCCGTAGCGGAGTATTATTATGTTTCTCAGTGACGTTTGAACGGGACGCGATCTGTTCTTCTGACCCACATCATGGACACGTGGACGTATTCCGGACTTGGACCGCTGTTTTTATCTACTTTGCTCTGTTGGGATTTACGCACGGGCAGTTCTTTCCAGGTAAGCGATTAAAACCTTTACTCTTCTGCTGTGTTCGGAGCTTGTCTGTCTATTTTTGACGACTACACTCCTTAATGTGATTAAAAAATATAAATAAGCGCAATTACTGTGCTGAATCTGTACAAAAATGTCTTTGGATGAGAACAACAAGTGCATGTGCCACTGTCTAGGAATCACGAAGCTACTTTTAAACCCAATAACAAATTTTGACTTTAAACTTACATTTTTAACAAAAGCCATCCTTGTCAGTCGTTTTGGTCACAAATTCTACAAAGTGTGATTAGTTTTCGCCTCGGAACGTGTTTCGCCAAGTTCTGCTCCGTTACGCGCAGCGGAGTTTGGATTCTCTCTGAGTTGTCCCACGCATCTTTTGGCTTTGCTCATTTTATCAGCGCTTGAAAACCTCAGCGTGACTTTCTTATCAATTTCCAACGTACCCATAACTCTAAAATATAAATACAATATCAGAAATGACATTAATCTGAGTGTGAAAGTTTAAAACGTGATGCGTAATTGAAATTGCATACAAATACTAACCTATATACCTGTTTAGATATCACTAACACACTACAATTTATATTTTTTACTTTAATATATATTTTGCAACGTTGTTTTGGAACTTGTTGCGCTCCACTTCTTCAGTTTCTGCAACTACAGCCTCGTATCGTCAGGAAATAGTGCCACAGTTCACTTTTACGCGCTTGTAGCTTTGCGTACTGGCTCCAACGTGTTTATTTGTCTCGAGTATTGCTTAAATTTTGCTCACACTCCGAGTAACTTGAAGTTTAGCGGAATATTGTCAATTAGTACAGTGATGTTTTATTGTAATGTATAAAAGCATGTCCAAAAATTCCAAAATGATTCCAAATGCACAACAATGACATTTTTACATCGTGATCATGTTGTTTCACCCTTAATTGATGTAACTCTGAGAGGTGTCACATAAACACAAATCTAGTTACGACACCTTTTATATTATTTCGCTATCGTCTGCAAATGCGTAACTTTGCATAACATCAAAGCTTTACGTCTGTTTGCGCGATAAAACATGAAATGAAGTTGGAGATTTGAGTGTGTGCGCGTCTCCCAGCACCTTCTGTTTGGTATGCGCGTCCCGTTCGCGAAGCCTGCAGGAAGGGTTGCATTTAGGGCAAGACTGGCTCCAGCTCTCGGGTCTCTCCTTTTTTTTTTTTTTTTCACTGTTGCGTTTTCTGGACCGCTCGTAAAGTTGTCATTTCTCTGCGCGTAAAAAGTTTGCCAGGTTTGATTAGTGCGTAAAACGAGCTGGAATGATTATTTGTTTGAAACATGACTGTGTCCGGGATTTTACGTAAATCTAATATGAGTTTAGTTGGAATGTTGTCCAAGTCTTGTTGTCCTTTTGTCGTTTAGTCGAGGTAGATTGAGTCTGGGGTTGTCAAAAGTATCGGAAATCAGATTTTAATTGATACCGAGAAAAGTATCGAACTATAAATAGGCATCAACAGAACATGATTTAGTCTTTCCTATCAGTTATTTATTTCAGAATGATCCACCACAAATATCAAAACAACAAGCATCATAAATCTAGGGCTTGGTCGATTAAGCAAATTTTTGTTCGACTAAAACATGTTGAAATCGACTGATTAATCGACTAAAAGACACAACATCTTGATCTCGTTTTCATATGTCGATTTTATGTCTGTTTATAGACTGTTGATAAAGGCGAAATGTGAATTTACAAAGAAGAAATACATTTGCTGATGCCTTTTGCGACTGAAACTAAAGCATACTGAACCGGCAATTATAGCACAACACATATTTATAATTAACTATTACAACAATTCTTCTCTTTTTTTCACTTTCTACAGTCACTGTACAAGCAGTTTACAATTGCTTCAAGTTATTTCAAATATAAGAACTGTACATTTTTTTTTTTTTTTTTTTTTTTCATGGGTTGCATTCAAGTTTAAAATGAGACATTGTCTGTCAGATGATGGCAAGAAACTATATTTCTGATTAATAAGTTGTACTTACACAGCCATAAATTAACTCAAATTTCAAAGAATTTCAATGTGATGCCTAATGACTAGATGTTATTTCTGCTTTGCAACAACAACAACAAACAAAAAAACTGACTTTGAGTTACATTTATGCCATTGCAATTTTTTTTCTAAATTTTCTATGCTTCACTGGCTATTTTGTGACAATTATTTACCATAAATGATTTACTCAATATTATATTTTTGGATATTTAGAGATAACAATCACATATATCTAAAATTGGATATGTAACACAACATTTCATATCATGACATCCCCAGGCACGTGTTTTGTCACCCAAAACTTCTTTGGCAACATCACTTAAAGATCAAGTTTATATTATATTAATACATATTTGTTTTTTTTTTGCTTAGTCTTTAGGGGCGACATTTGCTGCTTACAGTCACATAAAACAGATTATTGTATGATCTCTGCCTGCTCAGATATTGAATGTTGGCAAACAGCTAAATCTGCTTGAGTAATCACAGTTAAACAGATCCAAAGACACCAGATACCTGCATCATTTGCTGTTTATGTTTCATTTTAATGACAAAGACTATGCGAAAATATATAAACATTTGGAGTGTGCAATACATGTAGTGACAACATAAAAGAAGTCTGAATGTTATTGAGTCTTTATTGAAATGCAATGTACAGTAAACAGTTCTATCTGATGAAAGAAATCTGATTTTGTGTTGTAGTCACACTTTGAGAAAATAAAAGGGCAAACTAATAAAAAAATGCAAAAATACAAGCCAAACATTGAAGACGTTAAGACACTTTTGGAACATTATATCGGATTGTGAACATTACCGACAATGTTGATGCAATATTGGTCATTTGGTAATCTATTATTATTCTGCCAATAGTTTTTTCCTATAGTTGTCTATGTTGTTGCAAAACCCAGTCAATATTAAACTGACCAGCCAGATCTTGTGATATTGTGAAACTTGAGTATTTGCACATTATGACGTATTACATCATTCTGTTACAAAGCTTGATGTCACCTCAGGAAAGTCAAACAATGCACCTTAACTACAACTGCATATTTTTCTTGTGAATCATTAATGTTTGATTGGTACATGTTTGGATCTTTTTAAAATGATATCCTTCTGTATGGCAGCATATGACTAGTGCTTGTCTAACCGGTTTATAATATTGGATTACAAAAAATTGTCTTTCTGTTGCTGTTGTTCTACATACCTGGCATCCGGTTACGTTTCTTCTTCATGTGTCTATGCAGTGCACCAGTATAAATTAGGATCAGAACTTCCTCTTCCCTTTTGCAAAATCCTGTGTTGGAAAGGTTGGTCATCCAATATAATTCTGTGTTTTAAGTGAATTAAAAAAATATATATATCTGCATTTTGGTCATCGCAAAAGCTATACTTGTATTTAAGTCAATATTAAGCCTTGAGTTGTTCCGATGTTTTATTTATTGACACGAAGAAATCTGGAAAAAATACTGACGATGTCATTTTGGGCCGACTGTAGCAGCACATGTTGATTCTGTTCACTTTTATTGTAATCCAGGTTAAATGGAGACCGCCTCCAATCACTCGGCTGTGTTCTGTGGTTCACTCCTGCACCAACAATTATAAACCAGCACAACGCAGAAAGAAACACACGGTCACATTTGTCTTTAGTCTTTATTTGTTTAAAATTTTGACAGTGACAGGTTATAAGTATACAGTCTGTCATATAATCTGTTATACATTTCCCATCATGCACACCGTTCAGCACACCTGCGCAGAGTGCAGTCTTTCCTCGTGTAACAGGTACGGCACAGTAGCGAATATAACACTCAAAATCGGCGCTCAACAAATGCAACTCCTACGCAACTTCCACAACCTGTCCGGGAAGTAAGTTTATTTTTTTCTGCTAGAACATATTGTGAAACGAGGATTTGCTTACAGTGCTTACAGTAAGAACCAGTTAAACCTTCTGAGGACTTGACGCCACAAATACTAACAATATACACTGCCACTTTAGTTTTAACAAATGATCCAAAAAGACCAAAGTGTATTTTGTTGCTTGGATCTGTTTCAACCGTATTTAGAATTCATAATCCAGTTTCCTTGACATGTGCTTCCTTGCGTCTCTGATGTCTCCTCGCGTCCTCTGATGTCTCCTCGTGTCCTCTGAGGGATCAGGTCTGTCTGGATCACATTATGGAGCTCTTTATGTGATTTACATGACACACAAAAGACATGCGTCTCATTGGACGGAGGACACACAGAGAGTCAAATGAAATTAATTACATTGTATTATCTGCTGGTAACCTTTATCTCAGAATATACCGTACTGATGTGTTCAAAGCATTGATGCAGTGAAACTGTAATGGGTTTTCATCAAATCAATTTATTTTGTATAGCCCAAAATCACTACAACAGTCATCTCCTTCCCAAGATGGTGGATTTAGCAAACGTTCATGTTAGAAAATCAAATGATGAACATTCTTTGGTCAATATCAGAAAGTAAAAAGGAAAATCAGAAACAGACACTGGTCAAACAAGTAGATTATTCAACCGTAAACAGGCAGATGAACAACCTACCTTCAGAAAGAGATGCTGTCCGTCTGTAGTTGACTTCTTTGATAAAAACAACAAAATGGGACCAGCTGTTTTGATCAGGTCTGATCCGGTCTGACGTAGAGCTGGTTGATATGGCAAACATTTAAATCATGATTTTCTATAGAGCCAGATTATGATTTTGATTTGATCACAATTCTATTTTCTGTTGCCTTTGAGGTCAGCCTTTGACCTCACAGAAGGACCAAGGCTGACCAGTGTTGCCAGATTTTCAGAGAGAAACAAGCAACCAAGCTTTAAAAAAAAAAAAAACTCCCAAAACAAACAACCTCAGCACTTTAATAAAAGTTTTTTTAATCTAATAATTTTGACATGGTGTGTTTATTATTTGACCTATTTTTATAGTTTTAGACTTTTAGACATGAAAAATCCATGTTTCAGTCATATAGAAAAATTGCTCCAATTCATCTCAAATTCTTAAGACCTTAAAAAAAGAAGCCCACTTAACAACTCTGAGGCTAAGAGAAGTAGGTTGCAAAAATACGCTGTAATTCAGATTCAGAATATTTATTGTCATTGTCACAAAACGAAATTCATTTTGGAGCGTCCATACAACATAGTGTTAATGCAACCCACAATAAATAAACACTCCTTAGTAACCCACTGTAAACATTTGTCCAACATCAGTACATCAACATAGTAACAGTCAACAATAGTGGAACAGACAAGTAATCACGATTATCAAAAAACCCTCGTCTGATGGATGTCTAACTCCTAAAACTTCAGACACTGTTTTTCTGTTGTTTTTTTTCACTCACCTGAATGTAACGTGTTGAGACGCAGGGGTGTCGGACTGGGGGGTAAATGGTGCTAGTTTCCCCAGGGCCCAGAGCAAGAAAGGGCCCCCAAAAGTATGTCATTTTTGCTTGTGAGATAAATTGTTCCTCTAAAGGCAGTAATTTCTGATATCAACAAATAAACTTTTATTAAACTATCATTTGTCCAAATTATGTACAAAATTAACAGCTAGAAATTATAATATTATAAGCAAGACATTGTAGATTTTATTGAACAAAAACCAGGGTTTGACACAAAATGATCGGTTCAATAAATGTGCATATTCACTCGAATATTGTCAGTACACATACCTTACCATAACATTTTCTGAGTATGTTTTGGCAAGTTGACAAGTTAGCTGAAATGTTAAACAGTGGGTTTAAAACATTTTGGTTCCAACCCAACAGTTTTGACCCAAAAAAACACATAAAGGTCAGTTAAAGGCAGTAAAAATAGCATTAAAAAAATTCAATTTGATCTGCTGAAGCTTGGAAAAATCCTAATAACAACACTATAATGTGTGGAATGTATAAATGAAATCAATAGGCTGTATATGATCATTCTAAAAAGAAATAAATTGGAAATTGGAAAAAAAAACTGTGAGTGGACTAAAATATTAAACAGATTATGCAAAGGGGCCCATAGACAAAAATTGTACCTTGGGCCCAGAATTTGGTGCTACACCCCTGTTGAGACGTACAGTATTTCATTCACAAATGTTGATTTAGCTGCATAACGTTTCAAGTTTTTCTGATAATTAAAATGTCAATGTAATAAATCTGAAGACACACATTTATGTTGGACTGACAGAACAGAAAAAATGATTAATATACATTTTATTCAATATCGGCCTGCCCTATACTGTATATAAACACATTTGACTTCTCTTGCTAACTGCTTCATCCTACCCAGCGCACACAAACATACACACCAGAGTGCATACTGTCTGTGGTCTGACCAGTCCAGGACGCGCAGAGGACATATTACTGTCTGTTTCCTCATTGATCAGTGCTGTCTGTGAGGAAGGACAACAGTTGGGAGAACGAGTCCTTTAGCGGGTCAGACGCGGAGGAAATATGATGATGGTAATCGCTTGTGTCTGTCACCCCCGCGGCCCGGCCTCTTAGTATTCTGTTAAGTGCGCTAGACCTCAGAGCTTATTCTATTGGCCCGCACTGACAGGCTGACGCTTCAGAGAGTATGTGTGAGTGTGTGAGTGTGAAGGAGGCGTTTGTTTGTGTTCATGTCGGAGCAGTGAAGTGACGAAACCTTTTAAGTTGATGGGTATTGTTCAGATCATTACCAGGTCATTGTTATTGTAAACCTCAGTCGGGTTGTGAGGTTTAGGGGCGTGGTTTGTTCAGTATAAATAAGATTGTTTAGAGTTTATTGCTTCTCTTTTGTGTGTTGTTGTATGTTAAATAACCACAGAGAGTTGGTTGAAAGCCACATTTTAAAATACAGGCCTATACCTGTATATTTAAGTAAAGATATAGGTGATACTATATACCCAGTAAAACTGTCCCTGTGTGATTGGGAAAAAAATACTTATTATGGAGCTTTTATCAGGATGTACATGTGCATGATGCTGTTTCACTAAAATGCGTCATCGCAGATGTTAGAATTATTTTTGTTAAAGGAACCGTGTGCAAGATTTTGATTTCAGAAACATGACCTATACTGTATATGTCCAAAGATACAAAGTCAATATGTCCAAATGTTATATTATTTTTGACTGAATGTCATTAAAAAGCAATGGACATGATGTCCATTTGTTAACATTTGGCGTTTTGGTTTTCAATAGGTTTATCCAATCAGAAAATCAGAATGAGCCTCACATGACTCTCTCAGTTGGGTTGCCAGTTTGAATCTTAGAACCTGAAGTTGATTTTGAACCATGAGTCAGGAATATGTTTGAGTTTGAACTGATGTTGCTCCAGGACACAGACACAACTGTCTGTGATAGGCTTATGCACTTGTTTCTACACAGTTCTCATTAGGCTGCACCCATTGTATTAAAATGTAAATCTTGAGAACAAACCATGACAAAGAGGCAGGTGTCTGATAAAATGACTTACTGGTTAATACCCATGAGTCATAGCAAAACCTATTTCTGATTCCATAGCTTCTCATCTTTTTTTTCCCCCACACTCTGGCAACCCAAGTTCATAAGTGAACTTTTAAAGTGCAGATTCACTCTGAACTCAATGGTAGTAAGCTGTCCTGGGGCAGACAAATGTGCCATCTGCCCCTCCAACCACCACCAACCATCCACACTCACACCAGATTCAGACTCACAAAGACATTTACTCCTCTTTTTGTCCTCTGGCTCCTTTCAGAGTCTCCCATCCAAGTACTGCTCAGGCCCAACCTGCTTAGCATCTGAGATCTGACAGGATTAGGCTTTGCTAAGCTGGTATAACTACACGAAGCACTGTTATGACATTAAACTTATCCCAAGCTTCTGTGAATCAATATGACCCCTGCTTTGACTCAATGGCAGTGCTCATTAGTGCAAGGCTCCAGTATTTTGCAATTCTCCAAATGCACACTTCTGCTCTTTTCATACGAGATTATAAAAGCTACCACAGTGGAGCAGAGCGGGACGAACCAGACTAAAGCTAAAGGTGCACTGCACAACTTTTTAAGCTTGAATAAAAGCATGTTTTTGTCACTCAGATGTCTTTGTTACACTCGATAAATATGGCAACATTGCATGGCCACAAAATAGACTATTATTTGTCGTAGAGGAGAGCAGCTCATGTTTGTTTCTATAGATCTGCTATGGAGGAATTTTCGGTCAACTTCACTGCACATGCGTTATGCAGAAAGAGCTGTTCTCTGTCTGTTTACATGGGGGAACTTCTTTGAATTAAACAACAAAATGTGACAACAGCAGCTGTTTGGATCAGGTCTGAACCGGTCTGTCAGACGTTGTCTTCTGACGCTTGAGACAGTGTTTTTCTCACTGTTTTTTCACTCACCTGAATGTAACTAAGGGTCATAGGATTAAATTTAATTAAATGTTGACTTAGCAGCATAACTTTTTTCGCAGAGTGATAGGCTCTTGTAGTTAGCTTTCCACTGTTTGTGTCTATGAGTGGCGGCTTCTTCTGCATTTATCTCCATTACGAATTTTCCCAAGTATAGTTTTAACTTTCTAATTCTACTGAATGGCGTTGATGACTTTTCACTTCCAGAAAGTTACACAATGCACCTTTCAATCAATCCAATCCAAAATTGACAATTTCTTATCCTGAACATGTATGTATCTATGGTATGTTTTACTGTTTCTTTCTAACACTGCATCACCTAGGGTTCTGTGTAGACAAATCTATACACTCCTGCACTTGTACGTACCATGTTTTACTGCCCTGCATCATCTGACCTTCTGCGTAGTAACTTTGACCCTTGCTGCCGTGGCTATTTCAGCTCGTTCCAAAGCAGCGTGTCAGCAGGTGCAGGCCTAGAGAACTCCCCCAAAGGTCAAAGAGAACCAAACTGACGTGCATCACTAACGACATGCATAATAACGCCTATATCGCATTACATCCAGGACACTTTAATAAAACATTTTTCCCCCGCCGCCGGAGTTCCGAAGGCCATTATTCCAGGTTAAAACATTAATTATATCGAATTGTTCCCTGACATGAATTAAACATACGCAGATTTATTTAAGATGATAAATGATCGTAAGAAGGACATCAACCCAATCAGTGATGCGCTGGCGGCTAATGGTTCTTTTCTTATTCTGTGAAGGCTGGAACTGAAGCTGCAGGCAGATTTTTAATGAGAACTGGTTTGAGCTAAAGCGTTTGGGAGAGATCAGTGACAGTACAATATATTATTAAGAGCGTTCAAAGTCTCATATCAAGTAAATTGTACCCATTTATAGCTAGGTTAGAATGCTGTTGCCATATAATTGAACTGGTTTACTCAACAAATAGAGTCATGCAAGTTGAAATGTTTTATTTTTGTCGAAGTTGAAGAGAATCTGACCATCTAGATCAGTGGTCCCCAACCTTTTTTCTTGTAAGGACCGGTACAGTCACAATTTTCTTTTACAGGGATGAATTAAGCGCCAATAACAACAACGTAAAATGCAGGGAGGCCATTTTTAGCTCTCATTGCTTGAATTTGCGGTTTGTTTGCAGTTTTAAGCCTTGGATCGGTGGTTGGCGACCTCTGATCTAGATCCTTTAAGGTCTGTAATGTGTTCACAATACTCTGAAGTCTAGATTCATGTTCTTTTTGCCTCATTTCAGCTGTTTTTTCTAAGGGTTCCTTTTTTTTTTAGATGAGGCCACATTTGTGCTCTTTTCTGTCTAGAAACTTCCCAAAGTACTTTGCATCCAATAGTGTAGTGTTTAAGGTCTTCTGTCTTGGACTCCAGCACATTAGTATTTGATATGGTCTTGATCTATTACAGTATGCTTGGACTTGGTCTTGTCTTGGACTCGGCCTTAGCTTGGACACCAAGATCACATTTCATTACCACAACGCTCTCCTAAACAGGCACAGTTTGCAATAAACACCAAACAATAAGATCATGCAGACACTTATAATTGTATACATGACAAAGATGGTCTTGATTTGGTCCCGATGGACCGTGGTTTTGACATATAAATCTTGGTCTCTAATTCATTGTTGGTAGTAGGGATGGGTACCGTTAAGGAGTTATCGATACTTCTTATCGATACTGCTTATCGATCCGGTCTTTACGGTCTCTCATTTAAAAAAAATGCTTTTTTTTCCCTATTGATTGCATGTTTTTAAACAAAGATTTTAGAATGACACTTTGAAAAGACAACAACAAAACTACTTGCACATTAATTTATTTAGGCCTTTGTAGCTTCAAGCGTCTCGTGCACGCGGCTCGTTGGCGCTGTTTTATTCCGGTGAGCCCGCGGTGTTAGGCCGTTCTCTCCGCTGCTTATGAGCACAAGTGGAGAGACACAAACGCGGAAATGTACTGATACCGCGCAGCGCACGATCAAAGCAGGGCCGACAAGATGCGTGAACGGGACAGATTTTATGAAACGCCCTCTCTCAGGACCGATAAGATGTCCGATAGCTCTGGAGCTTATCGATCCTATGGACCGTTAAGACTCAGCCCCGGGACTACTATGGAACCAGGTCTCGGTACCCATTCCTAGTGGTAGCGGGAGTCAATTGTGCATCAACATTCAACTGCACACAGGAGCCTGCACTCTCATGAACCACACTTTTGCGTCACAAAAAGTAAGTGGGCCAGACAGTGCAGTCTCTGAGTCCAGAGGCAGCACCTCGCAGGGCAGCTGCAGAACAGCAGCATTCAGGAGTCCAAACAGCATTTGTCCTCACTGAGTCCTATAGTTGAGAAAGCAAGGAGATCTCGAGTTTGAGCTGAACAACAATGGCCTGACTGCACTGTCCAGCATAAGACAACATTAATCTGATCTTGAAGGTTTATCCACGAGTCCTGCTAAAATTAGCACAGTGGATGTCCAGTGCACTGTATTTAGGTTTGCAGCTTATAAATAAATGCAATCAATTTATGTATGTTAATGTCAACTCTTTCCAAAAAGCATATTGAAATTTAGAGACATGTTTTTGTAACAACACGGTTGGATTTTTGTGTTGCCCTCTATACAAAGGGGCAATACAATGTTGGCTTCCTGTGCGCTATAGAGTGGATTTTAAAATTGTTCTTTGTTTTAAATGTCTGTTGGTGTCATATCGGCCTATGTGTTCTCTCAGATCAATTGACCAGGGTTTACTTGTTGTTCCTCAGTCCAGGAGAAACTTATAGAAGATAGAGCTTTCTGGTCCTAGATG
Source organism: Mugilogobius chulae (assembly GCA_038363315.1). Classification (NCBI taxonomy): domain Eukaryota; kingdom Metazoa; phylum Chordata; class Actinopteri; order Gobiiformes; family Gobiidae; genus Mugilogobius; species Mugilogobius chulae. The sequence goes on from CM076402.1 coordinate 21,933,730, forward strand.
TGGAATGAGCCTTCTCTGTGCATTTGCAAGCTGAGTCTGACTTCTTATTCTTAAATCACTTCTTAAAACTTGTCTGTTTTTCTTGGCTTTTAACTAGTTCAGGATTTTGGCTTTTACCGTTTCAATAATTACTGTATTACTGTTGCATTTTATTTATTTATCTTTATCTGTCTGCATTTTGGTCAACTTCATTGTTTTTGCGCTTTAAATAAATTGGATTAGATGTTTTTCTTCTTAAATGTAGTCGTTAATCAAGTGCGCTCAGTGACCCCAACTGAATTGTCAAGGTGCAAGTCAGCCAATTAAGATTGTTGTAGATTCAGTGGTATTAATGCCTACATAACCTTTTAATCTAAAAGTTGCATGGAGGATTTCCAGTTCAATGTTTGTTAGTCTTGGTCAAAATCAAACTGTACTTATGATAAACAGAAAAAGAATCATGAAAATACATAAACTGTGGACACGGTGAGGCGAGTAAAACACTGACCAATAGAAAATGAGGTATCTTGTTTTCTATTGGCCTGTTAACCTCTCAATCAAACTCTATTTGTTTCTAACTCATTGGCCCATTTAACAGTGGAGGATGTGGCTCTTGGTGAGGAAACACTGTGCATACTTTGAAAACAGCTGCTGGATTTGTCTTTCATGAGAAAATCCATCATACAAGCTTTAACTTTTGGAATTAGCAGGGCACATTATTATTTTTTCAAATATTTTCCATGGCTAACATTTTACAATGCTTTCAAAATGCCAAGAAAAGTGAAAAATCCAGTCTAGATATGCAGTTGTTTTGTGTTTTAAATGACTAAGTATGATTTTGATGACCAAATGCCATCAAAACATGGATAAAAATGAACATGTACAATACATATTTATAACCTGCCACCATAGAAATCTGTTGTATCTGAAAAACACAGTGTTTATGTGAATGTGGCCTGGTGGAGCTGCAGCTTTGGCTCCGAGGCCTCCTGACCTGATTACACACGCTGCATTTGAATAGGATTTCTTCACAAAGACTCCGTTTGTTGACTGTTGGATGTGTCACTTTAGGAAAGGAAATACAACACGGCTGATAAAATGACTACTATTCACTGACAGTTCATTTAATATGGGAAATCACACTTGTGTAACATCTTTTTTTGTGAGAATATCTTAGTGTGAATTCAAGTAGTTTGCAGTCTGAGAAAAGATGTGACATTTGCCAGCGTATTACTACAGGAGGAGATGTTTTGTTAGTAAGTATAACGCTGGGCTAATTATTGATAATGCAATTGTCTTGGAGCTAGATCCCATTTAGATTTATTATGATTCATTGAATCGATACTGTTCGTGTCACAGCGCTCATGAGCGTCTACGCAGATGTGACGAGCGTGTGGACAGTCCGAGTTGATGAGCGTGTGTGCGCACAAAGGGAACTTGCGTGTGTTGCTGTGCAGACAAATAAAGCCGCCTGATGCAGACCACGTCGTCAAAGCCGTCGTTTACTACTCGACGTTCTAGTTTCACTTTCTATTCAGTCGCGGTTCACCTTGGATCACTTTCTTGGACTGAAAACTTTGTCCTGATGGTCTAAAGTGTACGTTTCTCACGTGTACTGATGTGCTTTGGGTAGATATACAGTGCAGATGTTCATAGCGCATGGCTGGATTAATTAAAGCTGGGACATTATTTTGAGTTATGGCTCATAAAGCAACGCATCTACGTGCTCTCTGTGCCTCAATGCATTTTCCTTAAAAAATATGATATTTCATAAACATGAATGATTTATTTATATTTTTGTATCAATCAATCAATCCAGAAAAAATGGCTAATATTCACCTTTTTATGACTTTAAAGGGACTATGCTCTTTTTTTTGATTCACAACAAAATAGCGAGAAGAATGAGATTTTTTACACATGTGAAAGGCTGAAAATAGTTCATAGTCTCATGTTTTGTGTGACTTTTGAAAAAAATCCAACAAATGTAGAGAATACTGTTGCATGTATTAGTTCATCAGCTTTTTGTTGCAGTAACCCGGCCAATATGAGCGGTAAACCATTCTCCTCCTTTCCAAACAGTTTCCTGAGTCTATAATTTAGGTCTCTGTGCTGTGAATTATAAAAACACATGCATACATCTGTCACTTTAACATTCTGCTCGCATTTTGGAAGGGTTACACGGTGCAGTGGTACATTCTCAGCAGGTGTATTTTCAGCCTGGGCAGCCTCTTTCCTGCGCTCATGTAAAACGATGCATTTTTTAGAAGAAAATCAGCTTCACAGATGCCACTTACAGAGTGAAGTGTGAACCAACTGCAGGACATTACCAGCCTCCTCCAGGTCTGGCAGATGTGGTGACAAATATGAGCAGAGCGAGATGGCGCCATGTTCTATACTGTGTGTGGATTGGTTTGGGTATAAGCCTTTATCAGGTTTAAATAGGCAGCACTTGTAATGGCAGCAGAACTTTCCTCTTCCTCGGCCTTTCTTCTTCTTCTCCATCAGCAACAGTGACTTGTGGCTTTTGCTATTTTATCTCATTGCATTTTTTTTTGGAATATGAAGGATAAAAATCTTTCGGAGTATGGCATATAACCCTAACCCTCACACTGTTCTCTGTGATTTTGTTCACAGTTGCTTCGAAGTCGTAAAATGTCATAAATTATAAATGCGAAATTTAAGGTTTCATATTTGAAGCAGCTTTTTAAGACCTTATCTAAACTAAAATAAGAATGTGGAAATGTCTGATCTCTAGTGGTGAAGGATGAAGTGCACTGCAGATTACACACAATGCACTTCATCCTTCAGTGTTTGTGTACTTTTGTCTTTATTTTTTAGAGATTATGTAGAATTCACTACTTATTTCAATGTTAGCTGCTGCGCTCGCAAAAGTCACAGCCTCTATCCTGCCTCCACAGTAGACAGACTTGTGTCTAGATACAAATGCAAAACACATCAATGACAATACAAAAAAAAATCTATGTGGTGTTTTTCTACAGGGCCACATAAAGCTGGGAAGTCACAGGTGCACACCTGTGATCATGTGACTTGTGCACACCTGTGATCATGTAACAGATGCACACCTTTGAATATGTGACATGTGCACATCTGTGAACATGTGACATGTGCACACCTATGAACATGTGACATGTGCACACCTGTGATCATGTGACTTCTGCACACCTGTGAACATGTGACATGTGCACATCTGTGAACATATGCACACCTGTGAACATGTGACATGTGCACACCTGTGATCATGTGACATGTGCACACCTGTGATCATGTGACATGTGCACACCTGTGATCATGTGACATGTGCACACCTGTGATCATGTAACAGATGCACACCTGTGATCATGTGACATGTGCACACCTGTGAACATGTGACATGTGCACATCTGTGAACATGTGACATGTGCATACCTGTGAACATGTGATCATGTGCACACTTGTGAACATGTGATATGCACACCTGTGAACATGTGACATGTGCACACCTGTGATCATGTGACACGTGCACACCTGTGATCATGTGACACGTGCACACCTGTGATCATGTGACACGTGCACACCTGTGATCATGTGACACGTGCACACCTGTGACATGTGACACGTGCACACCTGTGAACATGTGACACGTGCACACCTGTGAACATGTGACATGTGCACACCTGTGATCATGTGACACGTGCACACCTGTGATCAATACTTAATAGAAAACTTATGACCTCCAGAAAGTTACTCAGTGCACATTTAACACAGAAAAAAAAAAATAATAAGTACAAAATTGATTATGTGTATGTATGAAGAAAACCCAGCTCTATGATACATATTGAGCCTAAAAAGCTATAAACTATACTTTGGTTTTAAGTTCCATAGGTGTTAGCAATATCTTATGGCCAGTGTGTTCAGTTTTCTTCGGAGAGCCTACACATAATGCTTGTTCTTCTCGTCAATGTATCATCCTTAGATCTACGCTTTGCCTTTATAAATCCTTGTACTTCGACTTCGCTTAATTCAGTTAGTGGTCGCACAGCACGGACATTCATTCATTTAGCTGCTGTAATGAGACAGGCTCATATTGATCCTACCTGACCAACTTCATCTAGAGAAGATGTTTTATGTGCTGATGTGTTTCTTCAATATAAATGTATTTAGGAATGACAGGAAGCAGACTTTAGGATGTTCGAGTATAGACAAGTCTGTACGTACGTTAGTATTACATTTATAGTTATGTAATTTGCGTTAGATCTTTTGTCAAAACCTTCCACTAAGACTTGATTTCCATTGCCTTTTCTATTAACACCATGGAATCAGAATTAAAACAATTGTGAGCACTAAAAGAAAGGAGCAGCGTGTTGTATCAGATTATTCCCGACAGCTTTCAGTAAAAAGAATCCCATGCTTCTAGGTCTGGGCAATATGCAAGAAATGATGTCACGATTTTCTTAGAGCCAGATCATTTAGATTTTATCATGATTCTTAATAAACTGTCTATTTTATATTTCTTTTGAGGTAAATTCAATTTTTTTTTTCAGAAAGTTCTTAAACTTCTCTATGTATAAATGGTATAATTTTGCAAATCAATCTTTGAAAAATTGCTAAAATTCATCTCTTTTATGACTTTAAAAATGCAACCTTCAAAATTCAAAGAGACTTTGACAAGAGAAGCCCAGTCGCTATAAAGAAGGGCACTTGACAACTCGAGGCTAAGAGAAGTAGGTTGGAAAAGATATAATAATATAATTTTGAACAGATCAATTCGATCTCACGAAAAAGCATAAATGTACCCCGATAACATTTCGCAGCCCAGTTTATTTCTATGGTGGTTGTAACGATGTTTTATTTTATGAATATTAACAAAATCCTGATCCTAATCTTAACTTACCCAAGCCCTAAACCTAAACTTGCCCATTTTAGAAAGTTGAAGCCTAAACTTACCTGTTAAACCTAAAGAAAATGTCCCCCACGTGACTTCAACCAAAACTTGTGTGTCTTTTTCATATTGTTCAATATATACAGTGTAACAAATATAAACAAACAAAACAAAAAACAAAAAAAAACATTTAAACTGTTTTTTGTGTTGTGATACAGTATACAAGCTTTCTTGTAATACTGTGTTGAACAGACATGCATCATATAGAAAAATGGAAAATCACAATTCTTCAAAAAAGCAGATTGTCACACAGACAACACATTCTCCGAAGCTTTTTTTTTTTTTTTTTTTTTTTTTTTACATCAATATTATTATGTTAAGAAAAGACAAAATGTAAAAAAAAAAAAAAAAAAAAGAAACACAAATTTTGATTGAAGCAAGTTTATGCTTCAAGTTACTAAAATGGATAAGTTTAGGACTGAGGATTAGGGTTAGAGATTAGATTCCAGACCCAAGCCCGAACCCGTTTTCTTCTGAGACTGGGATGCACAGAGATCAGGTGTGCACAAGTCTTAGGCCACAAGTCAAGTCAAGGTCAAGTTGCTACTATATATACATAGGTAGTCAATTTTAAAATAATTTATTCTATATATTGGTATATTTTTTAGATTGACCTCATATTTATTTTTATTTATCTCAGCTGCAAGTGGATGTCTCTTTTAATCATATATTTGTTGTACCTGTTGATAAAAATAATAAAAATAAACATGCTTAGTTTATAGCCTCATATATGCTCCTTTAGCGCTGGTTGCTCGTTTTTGCCCTGTGCGTGGTGTGTGGCAACGTGTTCTCATGGATTGTGTAAAATAGCACTCCATGACAAATTGCGTGTCATGACGACGCCCTCTGCCTGTTTTGGCGTGCAATTACACGCTCGTTTTTTCTGGCGTGCTAAGAACGCGCGATGTGATTGAGGACAAACACGAGGTTTTTCAACGGCTAACTTTAGGCCTGAAGTTGCAAAAATGGGTACGTTTAGGTCTGAGGCTTGGAGTTGGTTAAGATTAGGATTGGGATTGTGTTAGTCTTCATGAATAATAACACGTCTTACAATCACCATGTACAGTTACTTACTATGTACAGTAAGTAGAAAACAAATCAGAGTGATACACATAACTATATATGTTAATTACCAAAATCCTGTATTAGCGTTGGAGATTTTCTGATTCACCTCTTTGATGAATAGTGCTTTTGTTCATGAGCTGTTTCAGATACTGTCGAGGCAGATGTGGTCGCTGAGGCTTAAATGTGAGTTATGAATCATGAATAATTATGAATGTACTTTATGTCCTTTATCGTCGTCTGTTCAGAGGTAATACTTCTTCTTCAGTCAGACACAGATCGACCTTCTCCACAGCTCCAAAAGAGAAACGCTGTTGACAAGATACAAAGACTTCTGTACAATGTTAAAGCTTTGACTAATCTTGACGAGATCAAAACAGCTTTTTAATCAAAAGCACATATTATGGCGAGACCAAGGTTGGATCTGAGCTTGTCATAATAGTGCTTTTTAGTGGTGTAAGTGAAATGGGATAATTTAGCTACTCTACGTTATTGAGAGTCCATTGATTTTTAGGAATGATTCCATTTAAAAAAAAACATTTCTGGTCATAGAAAAGAAACAAGAGTGGACGTGCTTCAGTGTGCAAATAGACAATGTATTTTTTCAGAAGCATCAAGTCGTCAAGTTCAAGCTGAGTTCCAAGTCACTAATGTTCAAGTCCAAGTCAAGTCCTAAGTCAAGTTCTAAGTCAGTGAAGTTCAAGTCCAAATCAAGTCCCAAGTGACTAACCTTCAAGTCCAAGTTAAGTCCCAAGTCACTGATGTTCAAGTCCAAGTCAAGCCCTAATTCAAGTTCTAAGTCACTGACATTCAAGTCCAAGTCAAGTCCTAAGTCAAGTACTAAGTCACTGACGTTAATGTCTAAGTTGAATCTCAAGTCACTGATGTTAAGTGCAAATTGAGTCCCAAGTCATTGACTTTCAAGTCCAAGTAGAATCTTAAGTCACTGAAGTTCAAGTCCAAGTCAAGTCCAAGTCATTGACCTTCACGTCAGTCATTGACCTTCAGTCCAAGTCGAGTTCTAAGTCACTGACCTTCAAGTCCAAGTCGAGTCCCAAGACTTAGTTCATTTTTATCAAATCTATCCAAGTAATCAAAATAGTCATAAGTCATGACTTGCAAATCCATAGCTCTGAAACAGGTATTCATCTTCCAAACAAAGTTCAGTAGAAAATTCTTTAAAAAGTGCCACATGCTCTTTAAGTTGATTAGGGCAATGTCACATTTAATGTTGAGATTATTGCCAGACAAAATATTTAGGATTTAGCAATGATGACCAAAAGAGTGACATTTGTCAAGTTCAATACTTTTGTTCAAGTTTGTGACCAACTTTATGAAATAAAGTTTGTACAAGTAAAAAAAAAAAAAAAAAAAAACTTGATCAAAACATTAGATGCATTTGATTGTACTACTTACAGTTTTAACAATATTATAAATTAGGGCTGTAATCGACCAAAGAAATTCTTGGTCGACTAAAAACATGTCCCATCGGCCGATTAATCAACCAAAAACTGGGGCGTGGCAAAGGCTTTGAAGCTAAAAGTAGAGTTGTTAAAAAAATTGCAAATCAATGCTAGTGGTGTTGAAATTAGATTCTCATTAGATTAGATATTTTCTGCAAAGAAAAAAAAAAAAAAATTCTCAAAAGTTTTAAAATAATCATGAGTTTCTTCAAAACTGGTTTGAAACTAAATTGTTTGATCATAAACTTGGATTTTGTGTTGAAAATATCAGTCGATTGTATAAAAATCTGACTTTCTTGAAAGGACATTCTAATTCTCATTGTGGTTTTGAGAATCAAGTTTATTCCTTAGTATCAGAATAGAGTTGGAAATTTTAGTTTTGTGACAACTTTGCTCAAAAAGACATAACATTCTGTAGTTTATGCAGAAAATGAAGAAGAAAACAGTGTGTTTATATGAAAAAGGCAGTTCAGACCAATGATTCTGTTACTGTTCGAATACAAATCCTTATAATCCAAGTAAAAGAATTAGTCAACTGATACATTTTTGGTCGACCAAGACTCCATCGACCGATTAATCGACTAAACGACTAAAGAACTACAGCCCTATTATAAATATAAAATGAATAAGCAAATAGCAAATAAAGAACATATTTTTCTGTAGGCAAATTATAAACTTTTTTTTTTATATATACTGGGCACTGTGTCCCTTTTTTAAATTCAGTGTGCATGATTGACATTATTTATTGAGTCAAGGAGAATCTTTGTCTCCCATATGAAAACCGACAAAACAAGCAAAAAAAATAAAAATAAATAAAAAATCCAGTGGAACTAAAAACATGGCCGATTTCTGCAAAATTAATCAACTCCTTTGTTTCATCTGTGTCATGCAAATAAACTAATCTGATTGGCCGGTTCGTTGTAGAGTTCAGAACCCGAGGTGGGGGAGTGGTGACCAGACCCACTCTTCACAATTTGCTGAAGCGCGGGCTCTGGATGTCTGGCAAATATCACTCAGCCCTAACTGATTTGCATTTGTTCTGCTCTGAGTGATATATATTTGTTGCCCTAGAAAATACTCTGCAGTCCTGCCCTGCGCCGTGAGGTACTGTTTTGTCAGTACTGTATGTGTGTGTGTGTGTGTTTGGAGGTGAGTGGCAGCTGTAATTGGAGCCTTGGCTTTTCAGAAAAACAGTGAAGACAACTGTGCCAGAATACAAATATGTGCACTTTGGAGACAGAATACAAAATATTGAGAAGTTTAAGGTGTACGGTGCGCTCGCTGAGGTTTTACAGTAAACGTGAACGCTGTCGTGGAGAACGCAGAGGCAAAGCTCGGTTAAATGTCAGCGCGAGGTCGTGTTTTGTGCAGAGAAAAGCAAAGATGGTGCTTTACAAACTCATCACTATTGAATGGGTTTAGTTTACAGAAGAGTCCATTCAGTACAACAAAAAAGGTCTTTGTCACATGGTGTTATAGGTCTGATAAAACTCAAGATAAGGTTATTGGGCCTAAAATTAGTGTACTGCATTATGTCCACATTCTTTATATTGCCCCAAGTGAAAAAAAAAAAAAAGTAAATCAAAGTAGTTTTGAGAGTTTTTAGACCCATCTTTATATTCATAATTTTTGACATTTTATTCACAAAGTTTTGTATTTGCACAATAAGTAACATGACATTACATCACAGGACTCATATTCTTATAGATACAATAATAACTTGTGCTGGGAAACCTCACTGGATGTGCAACTAACAGCAGAGTCACACCAGCAGCGACCTGAAGGAGTAGTTCTCATTCTTTTCCTCTACAGAGAGAAGGCTAGAAGAAGTGAGGACTAGAGCGCAGTGACCCAGGCAACCTGAGTGTGGCAAAGTTCAGATGAAGTCAACTTCATGGCGACACGGTGGCAGAGCCTGGCCTCACAGCGAGAAGGTCCGGGTTTGACTCCTGCTCAAAACTGGGCCTTTCTGTGTGGAGTTTGCATGTTCCTCCTCGTGAGTGGGGAGAGGGGGTTGCTGTGTACAGGGTTTTACAAGACACCTGTCTGTGTAAATGTGCCATAGAAATACAGTGGTCCCACGTTTATCGCAGGGGTTAGGTTCCAAGAATAACCCGTGAAAGGCGAAACCCGCAAAGTAGTGATCTTCATTTTTTTAACCAATAATTTCAGCGAATCACAACACGTTCCTCAAAAACATCTCTGAACTACACAAATGACGTTCCAGCGTGAACAAACTTATCATGGTAACTACGAGCTCAAAGAGTCAATCCTCACCTGGAGAAACGTCCGAGCGTCAGGTCAGCTTCCCCTGCATGATCCAAACTGTCTCAAGTTTTCTAAAAGAGCTTCTGTGCTGTTGTCTGTGAATGCTGCGATGTGATACGGTCCAAACAGTGAGTTTGAGAGAGAAGCACACTTACAGCGCACATCTATAAGACCGTGCACTGTAAAAAAAAAAAAAAAAAAGCAAAATTGCACTAAAAAAAATCCGCGAAACAGCGAAGCCGCGTTAAATGAACTGCGTTAGAGCAAGGGACTACTGTAAACCTTTCATTCTTTCATTAGTTTATGCAAATTCAGAGCAATATCACTGAGGTGGCTTAGGGATCCAGGGACCCTAACCCTTCCCTGTCTCTGGGATCCAGAGCCCACAATTCAGCAAAATTGTGAAGAGTGGGTCTGGTCACCACAGCCCCCACCAGTGCTTCAGATCAACTCCACAACGAACTAATCTTAGTTAAATTTGTGTGATTCACTGTCATTTGAACCTAAGTCTAACTTCGCTTTTTTTTGCTTCTCTCATTGATTCTGCAGAAATCCACGGTTTTTCAGTTCCACGTGACATTTTTTTCCATATATATATATTTTTTTTTTTTCATCATAAGCAGCCATATTAGTTTTCATACTAAAGACGATGCGTTTCCCTGATTGGCTAATTAACCGTCAATCACACTCACTGAAATTCAAAAGACGGACACGATGGCCAGACAATATACTATATTTTGTAATAATTATCTGATATATTATTCCAGGCAATGAGTTGGCAGCCACTGTCTCACACACTTTCACAATCACACTGGTGGAGACACTCAAAGACCTCCCTCCATCTGAAAACTTCTTGTATAAGACTGGAGAAAGCACGAGAGGGACCGAGTTGATCGCTTCTGGTGTGAGTCCGCTGTCAAGACAAAGCTTTAAACTAACCATTATCCTGCTCCTTGCTCCAGGTGAAAACAAAATATACAGTAGTTTAACATAACATCCGACAAGCTCTTTGTAGTAACAATGTTGTTGGATGAGGGAACCCTTTCATTAAACACCAAACGCTCTCATATTTCACAGCCGTCACCACGGAAACTCAAACCACAATCCAAAGTTCAGACGACACCACTGCTCTTTTGTTTGTAAAAGTCACATTTTCCATCACAACAGTTATCCGCCTGACGATCTCACGCTTTTGTTTAATTGGTGCAGAGTTCAGCGCCGAAGACAATAGTTAGCTTAGCGCGGCGGCCCAAAGGTTAGCATTAGCATTTAGATGAGTGTGGAGAGAGAGAGAGGGGGAAGGCAGTAATTATAGCAGTGAGTGGTGCTGGACAAGTGAGAATGAGTCTGCGTGTACATGTACTGCTTACCTGCGTGTTACACTATAGAGGGGATGTTTAGCGGAAATCTGTTCACAGGCTCACAAATTGAATGCTATTGGAATACAACAACGATATAATGTTTTTAAGAGCATAGATAATACACTGTTTCATAAGGACAAGTCTAATATGCATTTTTTACCGTGTTATATCACTCGTCAGGTAAATTTTTTTGTTCGTCCTCCGAAATAAAATAAACGGACACACAAAGGTTTTTGAGTTTTTTGATACTTGATTGATTTGTGTTTTACTGCAACATTTTTTGATTCTTCTTTTTTTTGTATTATTCTTTTCGTTTAAGCATTGTGTCCCATTAACCCTTTAAGAGGGGGGGCCATTTTTGTAAAACGTCTGACTAAAATTGTCTAAAATTCAAATGTAAACTGCTTCTAAACCCTTTGGAGCACAAACAATTGGCTGGACTCTTTGTGAAGCTGAGGCTCTGTAGTTTTAGCCTCTGATGTCTGACTGACTCTAGTTTTAAGTGAGAAGCAGCTCTGGACAAAAGAACATCAAGTTTTAAAGTCCGCCTAAAATTTTTTGGGTAAATGTAAGAATCAGTATAGATGGTGTCATTAGCCATGGACATAATGACACTAGATTTGGCATATTTTGGGTTTGGACAATTCCTCTTCAAAAGCTGAAGCTAATTTCACTAAAAATAGTTTTAGGGACCTGTATTAACTTAAAAAAGTTTAGGCGGTGCTCATTAAAAATTCCTATTAAATTGTGGAGAATTTTTGAGGTATTTTTTTATTTGTAAGTTTAGAGTAAAAACTGATTCTGATCCATCCCAGAATGGTTGATTTGACTGTGAATAAGAGGGTTTGAATTTGATTTTTATCTATAACATGCCAGGGAGCTTGAGAGATGATTTTTATAACATGGTGGGCAAAAATGAATTAATTAAGAAAAAGTGGGCCTCCACCTCATAAGGGGTTAAGAAAAAGGCTGTAAAATTAGTAAAATATACATTTTTAAAAAAGTTTTTTTTTCTTGCTTAAATTTGTTGATGCATTTCTGTCCTGCCTAAAAATACCCAAATACACTCATTTTTTTTTCCCAACTGTATCACAAAATGTCATGACAACTATCAGGTAATAACGTGATACTATCAGGTAATAATGTGATACTATCAAGTAATAACATGATACTATCAGGTAATAACGTGATACTATCAGGTAATAACGTGATACGATCAGGTAATAATGTGATACTATCAAGTAATAACATGATACTATCAGGTAATAACGTGATACTATCAGGTAATAACGTGATACGATCAGGTAATAATGTGATACTATCAAGTAATAAGGTGATACTATCAGGTAATAATGTGATACTATCAGGTAATAACGTGATACTATCAGGTAATAACGTGATACTATCGGTAATAACGTGATACTATCAGGTAATAACGTGATACTATCAGGTAATAATGTGATACTATCAGGTAATAACGTGATACTATCAGGTAACAACGTGATACTATCAGGTAATAACGTGATACTATCAGGTAATAACGTGATACTATCAGGTAATAATGTGATACTATCAGGTAATAACGTGATACTATCAGGTAACAACGTGATACTATCAGGTAATAACGTGATACCACTTTTTTTTTTAATTAGGTACATAATAGTTTTTGGGTTTTTTTTTCATATCATATTATTACCTGATAGTATCACATTATTAGTTGATAGTTATCATAACATTTCAAGATACAACTGAAAAAAAAAAAAAAAAAAAAAAAAGCTGATTCCCAGATGTAGTGAAACTGTGACAGTCTTTTTTTTTATTTAAATTTTTTTTATATGAATCTGTGAATATATGAACATGAAAAATGGGCCAACCACATGAACAGAAGCTCAGCGCACATACCGTGACTCGCTGTGCACATGAGCCTGGACTGAGGGCCTGGAAGAAGTGAGCACACACATCGCTCGATCTTGCCAGACTTTCAGAGAGCTAAAAGCAACAGCCCCCGACGGACAGCGCCTCTGCCCAGGCTCACGAGTATAAAGTATGTGTGCAGAGCGTACATACCTTACAACTTTTCTTCATGAAAACCCGGTTCAGAAGCTGCACTTTCCTGCTGTTACCCAAAATATGACCAAAAGAGAACTTCTTTGAATTCAGAACTAGCCCAAAATCCCTCATCTGATGTCCATTTGGAGTAAACAACTGTGTCACTATGGCAACTACACCAGCGCATTACTTTTAGTTGACAATGATTTCACTAAATGATTAGTCGTGATTAATCATTGAATTGTTGCAGTCCAATGGCATTCTATATATAATTATCAAGTTGCTAGGTTGTTTTATTTTTACATATACTATTCCTGTATTCCTGGCATGGGGACATCATGTTGGAGTCTTTGTTTTTCTGCTTGAGAAGTGACTGATCCACACCTGGGTCTGCTCTTGTCTTTGTGAAGCAGGTGCACAGCTCTTCACACCTCACTGCTTCGACGACACACATTATAAAAGCCTTTCTGTTTACCAAATATCTACTCACAATTTAATGCTAAAATTGGTGAAGTTTTTTGTTTTGGGTTTTTACGGAACAGTGTTAGCTTTTTACAGATTGAAAACTACATGTAGATATAATTGAGCGTTTTGCAGGTGCGTGTGGTTAGTAGCGAAAAAAAAAAAAGGTGAAATAAATTCACTTTAAAAGACTGTTTTTTATAACTGTCTCCATATTAATGGCAGCCCAGTCTCCGGAGAAAACGCACACATACAATGAAATGTCAAGAATGTACAATGAGCACATTTTCACGTTTATCCTGACTCTGGTCTGAGTTTAATCCTGACTCTGGACCATGTTTAGTCCTGACTCTGGTTCATGTTTAGTCCTGACTCTGGTTCATGTTTAGTCCTGACTCTGGTTCATGTTTAGTCCTGACTCTGGTTCATGTTTAGTCCTGACTCTGGATGTGTTTAGTCCTGACTCTGGTCTGTGTTTAGTCCTGACTCTGGTATGTGTTTAGTCCTGACTCTGGTATGGTTTAGTCCTGATCTGGTCTGTCTTTAGTCTTGACTCTGGTCTGTGTTTAGTCCTGACTCTGGTTCATGTTTAGTCCAGGAGGTCAGTCCTGAGGTCCTGAGATGGTTCATGCAGCACTAACATGTCAGAGATGTACTTTGGTGGTAGTCTATGGAAATACTTAAACACAAGCAGAGCTGTTTTAAAGTCTATTCTCTGAGCCACTGGAAGCCAGTGCAAAGACCTAAGCACTGGACTAATGTGATCATACTTCCTGGTTCTGGTCAGGACTAATGTGATGGTACTTCCTGGTTCTAGTCAGGACTAATGTGATGGTACTTCCTGGTTCTGGTCAGGACTAATGTGATGGTACTTCCTGGTTCTGGTCAGGACTAATGTAATGGTACTTCCTGGTTCTGGTCAGGACTAATGTGATCGTACTTCCTGGTTCTGGTCAGACACGAGCAGCAGTGTTCTGGATGTATTGCAGCTGTTTTACAGCTCGTTTGGATAGGCCGGTGAGAAGGCCGTTACAATAGTCTAACCTACTGGAGACAAATGCATGGAGAAGTCTCTCCAAGTCAGGCTTTGACACTGCACCTTTGAAAGACTTCAAAGTTGTCATCTGGACAGCGTATTTGAAGATCGAGACATTTCAACTGTCATCCGAAAGTCATTTTCAGTCTGATGGAAGTGACCTGAGACTGGCTGAATTTATCATAAGCTGAGTTTAGCAGTGCACCTGAGGAGAGGCTACACCCTAAAACCTGTTCAGAAAGTGGTCGAGTAGTTCCTCTGTTCCTCTCTATTGTTTTCTTCTTCCTCTCTATTGTTGTCTGCACAGTTTAGTATAAATCCATCCAGGCTCTGGTCACTTCCATCAAATTGAAAATGGCTTTCTGATGAGAGTCAAAACATCTCGATCTCGATTAAACTAAACTGAATCAAAAATCAAGGTTTATTATGAGGTAAAAACACTTTTTTTTTCTCAGATTGCCTAAACCTACCTCAACAAGATGCACAAGTGTAAGACATCAGCGACTTGAAAGGAGCACGCTTGATTTAGAAATCGTGCTCACTGAGCCAAAGTGTGCTGTTAGCATGTTAGCATGCTTGGGTGCTAAGTGGTAATGACTGTAAAACAGCTGCTGTGACAGGGGCTAAGTTTGTGAGGCCCTGGAGCATGAAGGTTTAATGAGGCTTATGAAGAGCTTACACACCTACACACATATTTAAATAGACTCTCCTTCGTTTGCATTAGGAGTCGTGTTTGTTAGTTTGCTCATTGGTAAATACTCACATGCTTCAGATTGTCTTTGATACAGATGTGTGTCTTTGTCCATCTGGTCTGCAAAGTCTTATCTAGAATTTAAAAATATATATATACATTATGAGCATTTTCCATGTACATTCCGATTTTTATTCTTTTATGTGGGCTACATTATTTTCAGGCAGTGATTTTGTCAATAAATAAGAACACTTTACGTGGCTGTTTCCTTGCAAACTCTGATTATAGCTGATTTATACAGATCTCATGCTTTTTATAATGTTTCTATATTGTGAATATGTTGCTAATATCAGTTTTTAAATGAGAATCATGTAAAAAATAATAATAAGCTCATTAATATGTCAAAACAAAACACATGAGAATTTGTTATTTGATGCTTGAGACTTGTATCAGCTTTCTATTGTAAATGAATGCCTTGGATGCTGCATCATTGATCTATTATAAATCTGTTAAGATAATGCTCGGCTAATCCCAATTCCACTGCAGCCAAAAAATCTTTAGTAGTCCAGAAAACATTTTTGTTCTAGTGTAAGACACAAACTGTCCGTGTTCAGCTAATAGACTTACAGCTTTTAGAAAGGTTGGATTTTGTGGTTTATTTTTGGATCATGATCATTGACTTAATTAATTGAATGACCTGAGCCTGCATGTGGTCCAGCTCCGGTGCAGTGGCTGTAGGATTTCTGTATAATGTATTTGCAAAGTACCAGCTCAGATCACATATGTGCAGTGCAGTGGTGCTGTAGGTGCTCCTTCTGTTCTTTTATTAAATTTAGTTTCTGCTGGACGTCACAGCCCGCTGCAGGCCTCTCTCTTCACTAATGAGCTATTACTCATGGACACATGGTCTCACAAGAGCTGTGGTCAATGTCAGTGACCACATGAGAAAGCACAGATCTTCATGTGAGCTGTCCTCTTCGAGAAAACTGCACCAAAACACCTGTGCAGATGAAGTCTGAGCCTGGGACAAAGCAGTGTACAAACTATTCTATTTCCAATGAGACATCATAGCAGCCTGTTGTGTCAGTAACGCCAGTGAACAATGAAAACATTATAAGCCAATGTGTATGAACACAATTTGACAATATAGTTTATCTGGTGATTCTTATTAATCTGACCCTGGTGCACATTGCTTTACTAATGCTGTACACTGAATGCCAGTTCAATGCGTCCTTTAGAAAGTGCTTATCACCCATGTGCCCTTGTACACAGACCTCGGGAGATGCGAGTGCATGTTCGAGGGTCGCTCAAGTGTGTGGAAAAAATCTGTTGAAAGTATATTTATCCACGAAGGTCGCAGCGGTCTGATGCGACGTTCAAGTCATAATACGAGCAATGTCGTGTGAATCTGCACAGCTTTGGTCAAAAAGTGCAGTGGACTGGAGCTGGTGTACGAGACACTTCGCAAGAAAATCGTACGTGTCCTGAACCAGACTCGCCTCACTGTGAGTGAACGGGAGGTGTTAGTCGAGCTCCAGTCCTGTCTTGATCCAGTCCTCATGCGGAGAACACTCACATTTTGTCCTTTGGTGCTGCTGCTGTCAAACACTTTGACCCCGGCACATTCCTGCAGGAACTGATTATTTGTGGGGGATCTGTAAAGGTTCTGTGAAGGACTGCGGCGGGCTCCAGTGGTCCGGCCAAGTTCCTTCCAACAGAAACAATTCGGCACTACAAAAGAACTTTGAACTGGTGCGACATGTGAGTATTTCGTGTATTTAAAGAAACTAAAAGCCTGAACTAGATTTTGACTGAATGTGGTCTGAGTCTGGTTTGAAACTGTGCAGAACAAGTTGTCAGGCAGTTATTCAAACACATTTCAAAAGGAGTGTTTAGTGTTAGACCCAGAGAAGACTAACCCTCCTAAACAAGTCTGAGTGATGATTAGATTAACAATGTGCACTATACATGTCTTTCAGGCTCAGCGTTCTATGTTTTTTTTCTGTCTTTCACCTTGGATTAAAGGCGTCCATGCTGAACTTTGCTCACTTTCAGAGAGTTGTGGAGTGTTTGAAAGCCTGTCAGAGTGACTGGTGTGTCTCAGCTCTGCACAGTGAGGAGCTGTCAGCGGTAGAACACAGGCCTGTGTCAGCTCTGTCACGCCTCACTGCACTGGTCAGACCCGCCGTCAATCATCCGGTCCCTCCCGCATTACAACAGGCCAGCCACTCAACTCCGGTGCCGGAAAAGTGACGGAGAGAACCAGACTTTGGACGTGTTGCCTGTCAGTGTAGAAAATACTGCATGTTATTTTCAAACAGGCTTATTTAGTTGATTCTGGGTCTTTCTAATAGCGTTATTGAGTCAAGTAGAGGCAAACATCAAATTTCAGGTTTTGTGAGAGGAAAAAATGCAAGCAACGTAGTTTGTCACAAGTATTTAAAAGGACACAGTCAATGTAAAACTGTACATTTACATGTTTTACAGAGTTATGTATGCTTCTGCACACTACAGGAGTTTTGACTCGAATTTTAGCCCAATGTGCCCCTTGATGATTTCAGGGAGGCGTGGCCAGTGTTATGGTGCGTTCAGACCGGACAGCGTATTTGCATCCAGCAAGCCTCTATCTCTCTCGCTCTTTCTCTCTCTCAACGTGATCTGTCTACGAGCAAAACAAAGTCTTTTGCATACAGCGGAACTCAAAGAAGCGCATCAAAGTGTCCTTTTCCTCCTTTTGAACGCCTAGTGGGGCATCAGCTTAGAAAATATTCTGTGTCAAAATTTGCATCAACGCCCAAATTTAGACGCTTAAACGCTGTCCTGTCTGAACGCAGCATAAGGTAAATATTTGAGCAAGAGCGACAGAGTCCATAGAAGAAGTTTATTATTCGCTTGGGACAAAGCACAAAGCCAGTAGTAAAAATACTCTTAACAGTTTCTCTTAAAATTTTCCAAAACATGTTTTCCTACCCATCCTGTCCAAGCTCTCCATTACTATAGCAATGGCCACATGTTGCTCTTTGAGATTTGATTTGAATGTGGAACCAGACTCAAATAAAGTTAAAGAACATTCAGTGTTATTTTTAACATGTAAAATTTCAAGCCCAATCTCACAAGAAAGAAACAAGAAACTTTTTTTTCGGAACTATGCAACACATCGCAGTTCGAGTTCATTTCTATGGTGGTTGTTAAGACGTGTTCTTATTTATGAATATTAACAAAATCCTGATCCTAATCTTAACCTGCCCCAAGTTCCAGACCTAAACTAACTTACATATTTTAGTAACTTGAAGCCCAAACCTACCCGTTACACCTAAAGAAAACATCCCCACGTGGCTTCAACCAAAACTCGTGTCATTTTTACGTTTTTTCATATCGTGCTACATCTATGGCGTAACATAAGTACGCAAAAAAGAGTGAAATTGTGATCAAAATACGCTTTTCACATTACTGCACCACGTTACCGATAAGAGGACCAATCCGGTAGATCGCTAACGACAAAGCAACATTTTCACAGCATCAAACAGCTGACAGACTCTTACAATGCTTCTTTAAACTTATCCGAGGGTAACTTGCTTCTGCCTGCGCTTGCTTCTCCACTTTAAATGGGCCCGTGTGGTTTGAGAGCTGCAGTGTTTGGAGCATGTTCAGTTCTCAAAGTCTGACGTGTCCCTGGAGATGTGTGTTTACTCTGCGCACAGGCCAATTACTGACCGGCTGCTGCTTGGTGAGCTCCACTCAAGTTTGGAAATGTTCTTTTTATTTTTTTTTTAACAACTTTTTCAGCTCCATTGCTTTAGATAAATTATTGTTTTATTCTTCTCTTGGTTGTGATAGACTATTTCTAAAATTGTTTGGTTTGATTTTAGCTTTGAGCCAACATCAAGAACCAAAGATTAATAGTTGGCAATTGTCGATCTGAGCATCAAAATTCTCTAGTAATCTATTTCATGAAGTGTAGCTAAAATGATGTTGTTTGTAAGAATGAAAGTGAATGGGTCTAGTCACTAAAGCTATAGAAATCACCACACTCAACTGTGTAATGCAGCACTTCTCAAAGTGTGGGGCGCGCCCATTTAGTGGGGCGCCGAATGTCTTCAGGGGGGGCGCGAGCAGTGCCGATAAATGCACTTAAAAATACGAGTGGAAGCAGGAAAAATATAGAGAACACCTCCTCCACGGTGACAACAGCTGCAGCAGCAAGTGGAGCTGCAGCATGGACAGGATCCTGTCAAAAGAAAGGCCCTGATGCAGATAAACATCAGACGAACGCACCACGTAGGCTGTGATTCATTATTTTGTCGGCATTAACGCAACTCGAAGCATGAATGAAAGTGCCCGCTCTGTGCGGCGCCCTTTTCTCTCCCTCTCTCTCATAAACAGTCCACACACAGGATCTCTTCCGCTGTACTTATTGCAGTGGTCAGTGCTGTACTGACAGTGGGACAGAGACGAGTCTTAGCTCTGTGTGAGTGTTTAAATCGTCCAAAAAGACCCAGAAATGACGGAGACATGACCCGTTAAATGACCCGTTTTTAAATATTCAAATTTGGTGTTAAAAATTTGCATCTAAACCTAAATACCACAGACAGACATTTTTGTACTTTTGCAGACGGGGCAGGGGTGCGGGTCATTTTTTCTATTCCGAGGGGGTCAAAGAAAGACAACAACTCGAGATTCTTCTACGGTGTTTTACAGAGCATAGAACTTAAAGCTATGGTCACAATGACCCGTACGAATAAAATGGTCGTACGAATCTTACAGGTCGTACGAAATCTGGAGTTCGTACATGGCTCGTGGAGTGGGAACTGTTTTTCTACAGTCTTCTTACGGCAGACTTTCAGCTCTCACCAACAACTTACGACATTCTTGGGAAATGAAGTGTGCCCTAAAGCTTGTTTAATGCGTCTTTACGGTAATCCTTTATTATTTATGTCCCTGCATCAAACTCAAGCCTTTATCAAGTTGTTTCTAGTTATTAAATCTTTCGTAAACCGTACCGGAATAGCAATAACCTTTGTACACCAACAAACACAAATATGCTAATGAATACCTATGTATATTCTGTAGGCTTTGTCTGAAATCTGTTCTCTCGTTTGTCTCTCTCACTTGAAACACAACAACCTCACAAAGTCAAACCTCCATTAAAACGGCAAAACCGCTTTGTTTCTCACCTGCGTATTGCAGAGAAGGAGACACCAAAACTTCCAAAGCGCCAGATGCTGAATACTAATCCATTAACATAATTGTGTTCGTATAAAGAAAGTTTGAAGCACTTCACAAATGTCTGCGCCTGTTACAGCTGTCCGTGGTTGTGTCTATCTCCAGGCGATTTGCGTTTTCCCTGGGCGCTCCTGCAGTCTGGTCCTCGTGTTTCAAGCGATCCCTGCGCTCCGGGTCCGGGCCCCCTGCACACTCCGTCCGGTTCCTCCGTGCGCTCCTTGTTCGGTCCGTGCGCTCCGGGTCCGGGCCCCTGCATGCTCCATCCGGTCCTCTCCGTGTTTAAAGCTATCTGTGTTTCCCTGCCGTGCTCCAGGCCCGTGGGCTTTCGTACAGATACCTCGTACGGGCTAAAATAATGCGCCTAAAGAGATGCGCAGTCGGTTGGACCGTGGACCTCTTTCCACTTTCACTCTCCTACGCAGGCACATTCAGGGCCGCTGCTGGCCATCGTCTGTAACTTTTGTCTGGACAAAGAGACTAGATTCATGGTTTGTGTTTCCCTCTGAAAAAATCTAAGCATAAATGTGGAAAAATCCGCCGTATTTCACCGCGGTAATTTGCGTGTTCAAATATGCAGCCGTCTTAATTCATCTGCTGTTTTTCCTCGTAACTGGCCCAATATGTGTCCTATGATACAAAATAAAGATTGGCTAAGAGCTTATGAGGTGTAGAACATGCTCCTGTTTTCGAAACGGGTTCCAGAGTCTTTGATTTTGCGCTGTGTGTTAAGAATCATCAAGCACATGCGTCTAGATCAGACTTTTCTGTCACTCATGAGTTCAGCATGCGTTCGTAGACTGGTCGTAGAAAATCTTCACCAAGACCATCGACCTGTCTACGAACTTGCCAACGGGCTGCGAGCGCTGTTTTTTCGTAACAACGCCTCAAGAATGACATAGGAAATGAGAAAAAAATCGTTCACAGACAGGTCGTACGGGTCATTAAGTTAAAATAGTTGTAAATGGTAAACAACCACTTTATGACACCAACAAATGGAACAGAGTATTTTGAGTGTTACCAATTACCGATTCAGACAAATAAATGAACGAAAACACAACTTAAGAGAGGTATTCAATGAGACAGCAGCGTTCTGACAGGGCTAAAAGCTCATCGGAACCTTTAAAGAAGCAAAAGTAAAAGAGACTAAGCCAAGGTTGGTGGGCATGTTCTCTAAACACTAAGCCACTGCCTCTTCAATCCACGGCAGTGCACGGTGTTTGGATGATGGAAAATTGCTCCAGATGGTGTACATCAAAGTTTGTGTCAGTGTGGGGATTTGGGGGTCAGACTTGAAAGAGAAGGTGTGAGCTCTGAGTGAAAGGATCATAAAGGTGAAGAAGAAGAGAGAGGGGTAGACGCGGAGCTGATCAAAGTAGAAACAGGAAACAGGATCGAAACCAACAGAAACACGCTCACTTTTGTAACAACAGGCATTTCACTGTACAGTCCTGATCCTGTCATCGGTTATTAAGGGAATATGAAGCAACATCTGCGTGAATAAAACGTACACTAAGCACATTTTTATGCCTTTTTTATGTCAATTTGTTACAAAAAATCCTTTTGGTTGAAGCCACATGGCGACATTTTTGGGGGTTTATTGGGTAAGTTTAGGCTTCAAGTTACTAAAAGGGGTAAGTTTAAGACTGAGGTTTGTTGCAGGTCAAGATTAACTTGTTAAACTCAAAGAAAATGTCACCACTGTAGCTTTAACCAAAATTCGTCTTTATTTTAGGTTTTGACTTTTTGTAACATATTGACGTAAAAAAAAAAAAGGTGTGAAAACGTGCTAATCATGCGTTTCTTTGTATATCTGTGTTTTCTCAGGAGACTGGCAGCTCAAACACACCTGTTGACTGCAATAGAAGCAGTCTCAGGTCACCTCAAAAGTAGTCCGCCTTAAACGTTCTCTTCTCAATGACTAAACTAGTGCGTGCACCTTAGATGCACAATTGGATGATTAAAATGATCAACAACACAATTTAAATTCAGTAGAGATCGACCATTATGGGCTTTTCTTTGGCTGAAGAGAAGCTAAACCCTAAAGCAACTTTTTTGAAAAAAACTGTGTATGTGGTGTTTAAGTAGCATTTCCGACTGTTCTGAGTCATATTTTGGCATTTTTAGATCAAACTGAGCAAATTTGCGAGTTTCAGGTCAAAATAGTCACAAACTGGCTGTGTCTCTCATGTTTTTTATGTGGCATCAGTGTGTATTGTCCACTCAAAATTGAACACTAATTGCACACACCTGCTGTCAATCCATTCACACTGCTGCTCTCCACTATAAGACCCTGCCTTTGCCCTTTCCCTAATGCTTTTCAATGAGTTTGCTGTGTTTGAAATGTGTTTGTGGGTGGAGTTTAGAGGGTGAGCTTTACTTAGAACAAGAATAAAACTTATAGACACGTTATTGATAAAATCAAAATTGTAGACTTAGAGATAAAATAAATCTTAAAGGAACCATATATAAGATTTTGATGTCAGATTTCGTAAACATGACCTATATGTGTCCAAAGATACAAGGTCAACAAGTCCAAATATACTATTATTTTTACTGAGAGTCAATGTAATTCTGAGTTATTCTTAATTAAAAAAGCAATGGACATGATGTCCCTTTGTTGATGTTTACATTATTATCCAATCAGAAAGCAGAATGAGCCTCACATGACTCTCCCAGTTGTGTTGCCAGTTTGGTTTCTTAGAACCTGAAGTTAATTTTGAACCATGAGTCAGGAACATGTTTGAGTTTGAACTGATGTTGTACCAGGACACAGACACAACTGTCTGTGATAGGCTCATGCACTTGTTTCTACACAGTTCTCATTAGGCTCCTCCCACATTGTGTTAAAAAGCTATATTTGGGAACAAACCATGACAAAGAGTCAGGAAGCAACTGACCAATCAGGAAAAAGATTTGCTGAATCATGGGTAATAGCCAGAAAGTCACTTTCCCGGACACCTATCTTCAATGTGTGGGCCATTTCACAATCTGGCAACCCATGTTTATCTGTGATTGTAATACCTTTTTAAAACCACTAGTTGTGCATCTTACATAGGGTTCCTTTAATGTTTGATCACTGATCACTGTGAGTCTGGCTGCACCAGAGAGGAAAAGTCCAAACAACTGCCTGATCAGATATTGGACCAAAAAAACTGCCCCAAAATATCTAAAATACATAATATAACTCTTGTTGCTACAACAATGCAGTTGTACTTCCGGGTCACAGATTTGATTCTAGTTTGTTTAACTCTTGGCTTTTCAGTTGTATAAAAAAAAAAACTGACATCCACATTCACATATGACAAGAATTACATGAGGATGTCTGAGTTTGATAAATTACAGGAGGTGAAATTGAAAAGCATCTTTACAGACATTTTTACAGACATGGACAATTCGCACTCGACTCTGAGGGCATCCGTAATTATTAGATCCCGAGGTAAATATCAAGCCGTGCCAAGAGGACATAACTCAAACACATCAACATTGCTCTGAGGCTATAGGATGAACCCAGCAGATAAACACATCAGTGCTGCTTGGACACACTCTGCCTACATCTGCTCCTCTCTCTCTCTTTATTATCTCCGTGAACTGGAGTGGAAGTAACGACATTTACTCATTTAAGCCCCGTATACCTCTGGCCCTGTGTCACTGCGAGGGTCTGTGCGGGGCAGGGACACGCCACAGATGTTTGACGGTCGTGTTCGGAGCTCTGACAGTAACGCTGATCGGACCTAATGGGAGTTAAACTGGACACGTACGTTTACATAAGCGTGAGTCAGAGCACCCACTCGTACGTTAGTCACCTCCGATTCTCCGGACAAAAACAAGTTGGTAAAAGAGAATAAATGTGCAAAATGCTTCGGCAGTTACATGTCTTTTGCTTGCTTCTGTTTAAAAAAAATATGATCATGATTTCAATTAAATAACAGTTTTAAAAATCAGTTTTCTTATTTTCTTTGGGGTGAATCAAACCAAATCATCCTACTGCAGCGTCATTGTTTAAATCCAGCTGTCACTCACTCAGACCAGTGTTGCCAGAGTGTCAGAGGCAACAAGCGGCAAGCTTGTGAAATTAACTTCAAAACAGGTCCTTCAATAAGAAGTGATCAGTTCATCAGAAAAGTGTGTGTTGTGTTTTATAATAAGAGGACTTAAATGAGTTTATATCTTAATGAGGAATGAATGTGTGAATTAATGGTGAATTCATAATATATTCATGCATTAGTTCACCATGAGTCATCAAGAACTATCGTGAATTCACCGTGAATTGAAGTGGTTTCATGGATGAATTTATTGAGTCATCAAACGTTTTCTTCACCAAAGATTCAAACAAAACATAATCTCAGTCGACATTTGAGCTGCTGTGGGAACCAGCAGACTGTCTGTCAGACTGTCAGAGGAACTTATCAGGACATTAGATCTGTTTATTTTGGTTTTATAAAGAGGGATAGAGATTTGGATAAGTTTTGACAAATTCAGAAACTGATAACATCTTTACGAGGATGAGCTTCTTTCTGTCACTGGAAACAAAATGTCACAGAACCTGAGTAATGATTGAGCTGTTTCTAATCCTAACCAATGGAGTTATAGAGGAAATCTTGAATTTTTATTTCAAAACCAAAACGGAAGCTCAAATGCAGCACAAAGAACTAAATAATGATGAGTTCATCATGAGTTTGTTCTAAGTTCTTCAGAACTAAGTTCTACTAAAAGACTAGATTATGTTTTGTTTGAATCTTTGGTGAAGGACATTCATGATGACTCATGATGTTCATGCAGGACTTTCAAAAGTCACGATGAATGACTATGTTTGGTTCAAATCTCTTTAGAACATGTATCCATAGGTTTAAAAGTCATGGTTAATTAACATGATTTGTGTTAGTTTATTAGATGAATTAATAATGAAAATCATGAATCCACTTGAACTCATGAGAATTCATGGTAAATTAAGGCATGAATACATCATGAATACATCATGAATTCATACAATAATTCCTTATATATTACATTATTCATGATGATAATCAATGAATTCATGTCCCTTATAATAAAATGTTACCAAAGGTTTTAGCATACTTCATTAGTATTTTAACATTAGAAATTACTTTTATATCTAGGACTGGACACAGAAATACAGTTCTCAGTCGGACCTGACCGAAAATGTTTGGGAAATACTGAAACCATTTTTCATTATTTAAAATTGTTAAAAGCTGAAAAAAAAAGTGTTTGATTTATGATTAACATTTGAGAAAAAAAAAAAAAAAAGCTGGAACAATAAATATATAATAAATAAATAAATAAATAAATACGTTCATCGTTAAGGAGTTTCTGTCCACATTGCCCATGCCCAACCCTTACATTAGTCCAGAGAAAACAGAATTGTTCACTGATGCATTCACAAATGAATTAAGACACAGTGCAGTTTATTACAAATTAATTCATCAAACTAAGTGGCAGCCTCTAATTGGAAAATAAAGTTAGTCTGTGAACACGTCCCAGTCTCTGAAAGCGGCTTCATTTGAACTGTCAGACTGTTTATGAAGTCAGAACAGTGTGGACTCATTTAACTAATCGTCTGATTAGTGACACGCATGAAGTCAGTGGGAATGAAGCCATGTTGTTCTAGTGTGCATCAGGCAAACCAGTTCAATAACCCTCTAGAATTGTTGTGAGAGTACTTTTTTTTTTTTTTTTTTTTTTTTTTTTTTTTAGTAAGACATAATTAACATGGATATAATGACATTTTGATTGGTTTCACCCAATTTGACTTTTGTGACGAGGCTTACTCTAGTAAATGTGACATATGTAGAGGTAATTCCACAACTGTTATTGAGCAACGTTATTGCAAATGTGAGCTAACATTCATGTAAATGATCTTGTAACACCTTGAATAAACTCCCAGGAAACTGTATCAGTTGGGGCTTTTTTTTGTTGCACTGTTTTTTCTTCACGATTTGCTACTTAACTGCTACAAATCTATGCTAAATAAGGACTTTCACGCCAAAAGATAAAATTCCTAGAGTGAGTTTGATTTTAAACTAACTCAACAGTTGGGGTGCACGGTAGCCAAGTGGTTAGAGCTCTGGCTTCCCAATAAGGAGGTCGTGGGTTCGACTCCCGGGTCGGACCATATCAACATCTCACGATCTCTCTGGGTGGAGTTTGCATGTTCTCTCCGTGTCACCGTGGGTTTTCTCCGGGTACTCCGGTTTCCTCCCACCTCCAAAGACATGCATGTTTAGGTTAATTGGGCATCACTGTAAATTGAGAGTGAATGTTTGTCTGTCTGACCCTGCGACGAGTTGGCCACTGTCCAGGGTGTTCCCCGCCTAAGGCCCAAAATCACTGGGACCCCTAACGGGATTAAGCGGTAGAAAATGAATGAATGAATCAACCGAAGTTACAATCCTGAACTTTGTCTTTAAAGGCATAGCAATTCTAATCAGGCTGGTGCCAGATAGGAAATGTTGAATTATCGTACCAGAGCCTCAAACTTATTGTATTTGCTAAAAAAAATATCATACACTTTTTCAGGGCAACTTGTATGTGATTAAAGACTTAATTAGACGATGCTAAATCATTCTGGAAATTAATTTTTAATTCTGTTCCAAGCAGTTGGGAGGGTGAGCTAATGAAGGTTTCACTTCTTCACACCCAAAATACATTTAAATACCAATAGAACTCAATCATACTTTATTATAAGTAAAATAAGCATTGATTCACTCACTCTTTCCTTTGTCCAATGTCTCCATTATTATTATGTATTTACGTTTGGCCTCGCCACATTGGGATAGACGCAGCCATGACAAACTATTGGTGCTGTTGACCAATAATATTACAGAATAAAGCTAAAGCTCACACTGTGTTTCTGTGTTTGCTGATCCCAGATCAGTTTTTTCGGTCATTTTGGTGAAGTTAGTCAAGACAAAGAAAATAGCTGTAGCTTTAAAATGATTGTACATTTACATAGAGTTTTAAAGTGACTTAGAAGTATTGATCGTACAGGAGATGAAAATATTATACAACATACGATAATGATCGTACATCTGGCAACACTGGCCAGAACCAACGCGAGTTAAGACAACAAGCTGCATATGTTCTCCTTCTCTGCCATTTTGTGTTTCAAACCACTTTATCTTCAGGTTTTAATGATCTTCTTTTAACTGTTTACTCTGGTTGTTCTGTGACTTTAGTTGGTTTCGATCTGTTTGCAGCTTCTTTTGGTACTGTTGACCGTTGTACTTGTTTTTGATTTACCAGCTCAGAGTTTAAGTGAAGTTAAGACATATCTTTCAGCATGTGACTTTTACTTGTTCATATCTTCTCGTTTAGATTACTGCAACTGTTTGGATCTTTCCACATGTGACATTCAAGTCTCTGTACCTCATTCTTTCATTGTATAACATCAACAGCTACAATCTAGTCATACTAAAAGTGCTCAAACCTCCATAAAAACCATTTGTATTCCAGTGGATTGAACAGGACATCCCACTCGTTTGAAGCCGTGATCAGAAGGTTGTTTGTGTGAGTCTGCGTCGGTCCAAAGTCCTGGTTTAGTTTCAGATCGAGTCCAGCCCCTCCCTCGGCTCGTTTCATCTGCCACGACACAAACACAATTACACAAAGTCAACCGAACCAGGCTGTGAACTACATACATGTGCAGCGTCTGCTAATGAACATGTTTGTCACAGGATTAAACAGACCATTAAATATTCAACTGAGGAATGAGTTCATCCACATGTGAAGGCGAACCAGATATGGAAATACACAGATATACACGACTATGGAAAAACAAGTACAAATGTGGTTGTTTTTACGCATTCAGTGTGTCAACGAAATGAGAGAAGAGGTTTGGAGTCTTGGTTGTCTTGGTAGATAGTGAATTGGTTGTTATATTCAACAGTAACGAAAAGGAGAGAGTTGGGTGAAGATTTGAGACAAAAATCAGATTTATCAAAAGTGTATCCATAAAAGGTCCAAAATACTGTATGTAAAACTTGGTTATTCTTAGTTAATTACATAACTTTAGGTCAAATATGTAGATTTTTTTTTAACCGCCTTGTGTGTGGGTGTTTTTTTTTTTTTTTTTTTTTTTTTTTTTTTGTAAAATTACATCACATAATAAGATGAATATATTTAACACAGTACAGAACAGAAACTTGCATTAGTTAAAAAAAATAAAAAAATCTCCCTGAGGGCCCCCAGAAACCTAAACTGGCTCACGCCAGATGGATCTGTGTTGAACTACTATCTGAGTTCTCACTATATCCATCTGGGACTTCACTAGCTGAAGCGTTCAAGAAAAGGTGGGGCGTTTAGTGAAATACTTTGAGCTGATTGGGTGTGGGGCCTAGAGGTAAGATCGGGCCTAAAAAATCTAGCCCGACCCAGCCCAGGCCGCTGGTATTAAAGCCCGACCCGGCCCGAGCCCGACCAATTACCTTGATTTGCAGGCCCGAGCCCGAAGCAAGCCCGAAATTTTTTCTATTTAATTTGTGAGGAGGAGGAGGGGAAGGGTGCGTTCACGTGCTCTAGCTTTGCGGCTCCTGTTTAGTTCAGCGCCTTCTCTCTTTTATCCAAATTATTTCTTTTTTAACAAGGGGCTACGTTCTGAAA
This sequence comes from Mugilogobius chulae, assembly GCA_038363315.1. NCBI lineage: Eukaryota > Metazoa > Chordata > Actinopteri > Gobiiformes > Gobiidae > Mugilogobius > Mugilogobius chulae. The sequence goes on from CM076402.1 coordinate 21,962,879, forward strand.
ACAACCCACAGAGTGGTCATGTTTATTTTATTTTTTACAGTAATTTCAGTAGCCAATAGACCGTTCACCACACACGTTACACTTTTCTCAAACAGGCGTTCACATTTTCTCTCTTGTTTAAACAAACAACGGTCCAAACATTCGTACACATTGCTCTAGTGATGCGTAGGTTCGGGTGGATCAAGTAGTGGCCAAGACGTGCGCGACCGCGGGGGTTTCCAGCGGCTGGACCATCCTGTTAGGACCGGAGTACGGACTGCACGGGCTGCTTTTGGACACGGTGAGCGGACACGGCTCTGCCAAGACTTTAAACACATGGACAGCGTTCGTTTTGTGGATTTTTTTCTTCTGAGAATCCCTAGTGAGGTGTCTGTGTGCGTAGCTGCAGCTCGTACGTGGATTCGTGCGTTGTGGTAGTTTTGTGTGGTAAATGCGAGGCTGTAGTGTTTTGGACACGGGTTGTTTGTGCGTTGTTGCTTCATGCTCATTCACCGCCGTGTCAGTGGCTCTTTGCACGGTCCTGGGATAGTCCTGGTTGAGTTCTCGGTTGGTCCTGGCTGAGGCTGCGTCAGGTCAGCTCCTCCTGATCTAAGCAGCCGTAAGTTTTCTAAAAGAGTTCCTGTGATGTTGACTGTGAATGCTGGTGCCTTGAAACGGTCCCCAAACAATGTGTTTTAGCGCTTGTTAACACTGCGTAGACCTGGACCAGGATTGCGCGCTGTACACTGTAAAAAACAGCGATATAGCGAGGGAACACAAAGTCAGCGAGAGAGAAGCAAGAGCCCGACCCAACCCGACCCGAACGTAATAATATACATTTCTGGGCCTGACCCGGCCCGAATTTCGGGCTGGGTCGGGCCCGGGCCTGGGCTCGGGCTTAAGATTTTACCTCTAGTGGGGCCTACCTTATTTGAGCTAGCCAATCACAGCAACAACTCGTAATGGTGTATCCAATGTCCGCGTGAGATAGAACAAGTACATGTCACACTTCTTTCAAAAAGAAATTACTCCGTATTTCTGCTAAAACCACATCAAAAGCAGCAGAAACACGAACATCGTACAAGCCGCCATCTTTGTTTAGCTTGACTGAGACTCAACGGTGGCGCCGGGGCACTAACAGCCGTCTTAACACCGCTGGTTCGAACTCTCAAACCAATCGGGCGGCTGGAAGGCCAGATGGTTTATCTAGTGTTTGTGAATTCACAAATACCGCAAGATAAACCATCTGGCTGGCCAGGTTACCCAGAAACCCTGATATACATCGACACCTTGTAAAAATGACTCCTGCCCCCTGGTAGTGACTCACGGTTTAGCTTTTCAAGGATGACAGCTGAACATTTCAGCTCTTGACCTCTGACCAGGGGGTTCTCCTCCAGTAATTTTTGGTGGATTTCAGATCAAATCCTCCTGCTTTTTTATTCAGTTCTGAGCTATGGTTACATATAAATCACCCAATATTACTGTACTTTAACAAGATTGATCACAGTCTTCAAATAAACTATGACGGTCTAGCATATTACCTGTTTGTCAAAGTTTGATCCCGTCAGATCTCAGAAGTGAGCAAGTTAGGGTCTGGTTAATGCTTGGGGATGGGAGACCACTGGAACACCAGGAGCCACAGTGGAACGACAAGAGTGGATTGTCGTTGTGTCCTCGGGCAAAACACTCAGAAAAACACATTGCCTCAGTGTCTGCGTACACTGGGTGAGTGGGTACATTGTAAAGCGCTTTGAGTGCCTGGAAAGGTAGAAAAGCGCTATATAAATAGAGCATTTTTTAGAGCATATTTAAGTTTTAAAACTCAGGCTAATTATGCAGGAAATGTGTTTGAAGCAAGTTGTTTTCTCGTCAGTTGCAGATGAGAAAACTGTCATGTTTTGTAAATGTGGCCTTTAATTTCCTCTCATGCACAAACCTCAGACTAATATCTGCAACTTTTGTTTTTGGACTTTTCTGTTTAAAATAATTCACCAGAAATGGGCCACACTTGCCCTTGCTCAAAACGTCTCTTTATTACAGAAAGAAAAGCGTACACATTCACTTCAATAACAGACTAAATTATCCCTAACACACCACACAATCGAAAACCAAACGCATTACAAACTGTTCTCCGCGTGCCTCTCTCCTCCCTCTAATGAAAACAAACGTCTTGCTCTGCCTCCGGCTCCAGCTTCTGTTCGGTGAATAGACAGTGAAGTCTTCATTCAGCCGGGCGGCCATGACAGTCACACACACGGAGAGGAGCGCGGCGACAGCTACGTTACGCTCTTCAGGACACATTATTGCGTGGTGTGTCAAACATATGTGTGTGTGAGCGTGTCCCGGGGCGATAGTGAAGGCTAATGCAGCACAAAATGAGCTCTCACATAACCAGAGAATCAGCGTGTCGAATCAGGGCGACACGCAAAGATGTCTGCTGCGTTACGGTCGTCGCTGCTCAAACACGGCCATTGTTTTTAGATTCAGAAAGACGGAGCGAGTTTAAGCCAATGAACTGTGAGAGTACAGCTGGACAATGGATGACACTTTGAATCATACTGTGAAGGTTTGAAGACAGAGAAAATTAAATGTGCATATATTTTTTTTATAAAGCATGCCAAAAAAGAGCTGTGTTTAGTTTTGAGGTCCAATACAAAAACATGTATTTAGTGTCCCTTGATTCTTATTCATTTTCACCACTCACTGCTGACATTACATTCAGTTTGTTTTTAACGCCAGAGTTTTTCAATAGGTATGCAATTCTGTCAATGCAAAATCTTAAAGGGAACATTCAATTCACCTTTATTGTCATTGTCACAAGTACAACGACATTTGTTTATGCATCCGTGGTGAAATGCCCTGTAAACATTCATTCAAAACATGCAGTCATTGTTGTGAGTTCAGTTCAATAATGGCTCTAGGTACAAAGCTGTTTTGGAGTCTGGATGTTCGCGCTTTAATGCACCTAAATCTGCGTCCAGACGGCAGCAGAGAGATGAACTGATGACACGGATGGTCTGGTCCTCCAGGATGGTGTTAACTCTACGGAGGCACCGCGCCCTGAAGATGTCCTCCAGAGGTGGCAGTGACCTCCTGAAGATCTTCTGTGAGGTGTTGACGACTCTTTGGAGGGATTTGCGATCTGCCTCTGAACAGTTAGCATACCATGCTGCTAAGCAGTACGTTAAAATACTTTCCACGCAGCAGTGATAAAAGGCTTCCAGCAACTCTGCAGACAGATTGATGTTTCTTAATGTCTGAAGAAAATAAGTCGCTGCTGCGCCTTCTTCACTATGGCAGTGGTGTTTGCTGTCCATGTGAGGTCCTCAGAAATGTGAATCCCCAGGAATTTAAAACTTGAGACTCACTCCACTTCTTCTGTCTTGATTTTAATCGGAGAACAGGACCTTCATCCTCTCCTAAAGTCAATCACTAACTCTTTGTTTTTTTTTTAATATTAAGAGTTAAGTTGTTAGTAAGCATTATTGTCTTTTTGAGTGTTTAATACTGTTCTAAAATCACTTCCACATCAAAAACGCTGCTTAAGTTTTGTGCTTATCCTTTGTTCCCCCAAAAACATACTTCTGAATGTCACTGATCATCCACACTCATTATGAGCGTTTTTGCAGCATTAGCATATCAGACAAGATCAGTTTGATTGTCTACCCTGTGTAATGTCCTTTGTAGTCAGTAGATAATAAAAACATATGTATGTCATGTGTTCTTTACTACACTTGTTGTATGGTTCATGTTCATGGGATTTCAAAATGGAGTTGCTCAGGAGCAGGTTTAAATGCATCATATTTGTCCTTTAAAACTTTCACCTGAAGAAATTAAACGGACATCTCTTTGTATTTTTTTTTTAAATAATTAGGACTTCGTTGATTTTTCAGCTTCAGGAGATCTGAAGGCTGAAGTCAGAGAGCCGGAAATGACTTGGTGCAGAATTGCTACTTTGACGCTTAAAGGGGTTAAGTTTTTAATAAAGCAGAAGTCAGGTTCAGAGCTTTGGAACCATTGACTCAAGAGGGTGGGACCTGTTGTCGTGGTGACTGCGGTGGCCATTTTGTGAGAGGATGGACAACAAAATTTGAATTGAAAATAATGTAAAAACAAATCCAAATATTCAATAGACAAAAGTGATATAATTATTAATTACAAATAGCATATAATTATTTGTTTATGGTCAAAATAATACTGAGCACCAGGACAAGGGTGCACCTGTCCTACAGTGACGGGTTTTGTCTTTGTTGTGTACATCTGCCACATTACCACAATATGATTATGCTTTGTATTTCCATTATATATTCCCTACACCAGGGGTCCCAACCACCGTCCGCGGGCCATTGGCTACTGGGCCCCAGAAGATTCTTCAATACTTCTTTTATTTTATTTTATAGTATATCACTACTTCTTTGTGCTTTACTATGACAAAATAGTGCCACTTAATCTTATAAACAGCATATTCAAGCAATAAAAGTATACAATAATAGGTTCTTTGCATTTTAAATTTTTGTTATCGGCGCTACAAACCTCGACCCTCGTCCCTGGAAAAGAAATATGTGACTTTGCCGGTCCTTACAAGAAAAAAGGTTGGGGACGCTGCCCTACACTGTTGTCTACATTTGGTCTGACATATTTAAGATTTTTTTTTTTCTAGCACTCGTTAAATAAAGCACTTCCATCCTTGCAATGTTAAGCTTGTGTGTGTGCACAATTACAGCCTAACAGTAACACACTGATAGCCTTCTTAACATGACGGAGAAGAGGAACCTTGCAAACCAGACTCCCAAAGGTCCTGAAGACTTGTTTAGTCCATTTAAATCTATATCCAGAAAAAAAAAAAAAAAAGAAAGTCGGAAGCACACGTAGGCTCGATTCAGTCCCCACACAGGCTGAAATCTGCTCCTCGACCACTGGACTGGACTCTTGTCTCGTCCTGCTTCATTTTTTACTTTTCTGCAAACTGCACAGACCTAAGTACAAGTCTATGGTAGTTTTCATAAAGCTGTTATGATAATGAATGAATACCACTTTTCTATTGGGTCTAACTTTTCTTTCTAAATAAACAAAAGTTCAGATCAGTTTCGGATCAAACAAGTGGACTTTGGTGGTCTGAATACACCCTTAGTTGACCAAATTTTGTATCATTCTTTTATTTAGGATTTATTCAGAACAACAGAAACATAAAATTTGAACTTTTTGAACTTCAATGCATTTCAGTCTTCAGTGAGATTGATATTTCCAAATTTTCTTTAGTCAACTACTTCTTTTCTTGAGTGAACTGCCCATTGATTCCTGAAGTGTCACGTGTGCATCAGCCTGATAATCCTGACATATGTTGTTGTGTTTGTGTTTGCAGGAGGCTGTACTTTTGAAGAGTCCTACAGCAGCTGCGGCTACAGCGTCTCTCTGGGCACAAACGGATTTACCTGGGAACAAGTCAACTCGTGGGAGAAGACCACCATGGACCCAGCTCTGCCCACAGGTACGGCTCACACGTCTTAGAGGAATGACACACATTCTTTACATCCTTCTGGGACTCAGTCAGAATGTCTGCATCGTCCATTTTGTCACAGTTATTGGGATCTGAAGTTTTTGTAGTTGTCATACAGTAGCTTTGTTTTGATGAGTCATTTCTGATCCCTGTACGACAAAGTTAGATTTTGGCTTTAGCGAGGCAAGTTCTGGGTTTAACCTGGTCTGGCGTTCCTTCAAAACTGGATCACTCGGGGCAGATCTCTATGGCAACAAGCGGGAAAGTCATAACCTGCTTCGCACCAGGTTATGTTCGCGAATATTGAATGTTAAAAAGTTTGTGACGCGGAGAGAGAGAGGGAGGAGAAATGAGGAAATGCAAAAGTCACAGTGTTTTTCTTTATATCAATGTGATGTGCACGTAACCTGTTTATAAAGAGGAGCTATGAGATCTTATATATAACTGTAACTAGACTGAAGTATCCAGTTTAATCTATGAGTAAACACTTTCATTGTCATAAACATAGAATGACATTTGACTGTGGATCTTTACCCATCACTTTGACTCAGACAAAAGACCTGTCTGAGCTAAAGACACAGCTCATTCAGACTAAGTTAACTATTAACTGTTTGGTGATGTTGCACATTTGTGTTTTAGTCTGTTGTATACATGCAGGACATTTAAATGAACTCTGTAGCGTAACTTCTGTGTCTGGGATTGATCTTAAGAGCAGACTTCACTTGAACCTGTAGCGTGTTTCCTTTGCTTGGATCAGGTATGTTCAAACTGCGACCCGGGGGCCAAATGCGCTTATTGAACAGTTTTTTTTTTCAGCTGCATTGACCAAACTTGCAAAAAACTCTAACCCTAACCCATAGTTTTTAATTTCAAATTTGAGCAATTTTGCTATCACAGTCAAAATAACAAACATTTTGATGTTATGTAAACCCAAATGAAAGTTTAATGCCTTATTTCAGGAGTGGGCAACCTTTTTCAGTCCGAGATCTACTTTTTAAGTCGGCAAGGCTCGGAAATCTACCAGTAGATTTGTATTATCGCGATCGCTGATATATACAGTATCTTTTATTATTAATGGTCTGCCCTATTATTTCAACGAAGTATGTATTTACAAATTAATGTAATTATTTTTTCATCATTAAATTAGCAACAAAATGGTAAGGGGACATGTAGATTTTGATGTTTCACTAAGCCTATTTTACAATTACTGTTTTAACATCACTACATGAGTCATTTTATACCAAAGTATAGCTTTTTTTTTTAATTATTAAAACGCCCAAAGTTCTACAGCTACTTTCTGTTGTAGTCAGTTCTGTTTACCTCAGAAGTTTGAACTAGCATTACAACAAGGATGAACAGAGAAAGCAGGTAGGACTACAACACTCCTCACCTGGCTCCTGTGCTCTCTCATTCTTTTACTCTCCCTCTCCTTTTCTTTTTCTCCCTCGAGTATGTGTAGGCCTAATCTAGATCTGTTTTCCTCCTTTCCCTTGCCTTTCTCCTCGCGTACTCCCTCGCGCGTACACGACCGCTATCGTGTGTGCGAGCATCAGCGATGAAGCAACGTGCTCCGCGGTAGCTGCGTTGCTGTCTCCAGTGGCTTGTGCCGCTGTTTTGAAGACAAATTGGCTGCAAAAACACAAAATCTGTTTATTATCACTGTGGCTCGCGGTAGAGCTCGCGTATATTGCACTGTATCCCATGTGCATGCTGCAAGTTGTTCTTTGTGTAAATAAAAGTTGTGACGGCAGGTCTACGGGATCTACCAGTTTTGACGTCGCGAGCTACTGGTAGATCGCGATCGACTGGTTGCCCACCCCTGCCTTATTTAAAGTGTAGTGGTTGATTAAAATGAGGTCAAATGCAAGTGCAATATGGCCGTCTGTTCCATACAAGTTTCAAAATGTGGCTGGCTCACTGTGCAAAAATTTTGGACACCCCTGACTTAGATTTTAGCTTTTTATTCCTTGTATATTTTGCTTCATGATTGACGTTTCTTCACGTTTAAAGTCCGCAGCTGGGTTGTTCTGATTGGTCAGTTTGTGCTAACCCCGCCTCTGCTCTATGAACGTGCACAGCTTGACTGAGAAAATCCAGAGTTAACAGATAAGTTCAGCGATGGTCGTATCACAAGATTATCACAAGCTTTGAACTATATGCACTGATCCAAACGTTTCAGTTCTGATACAGATTTCAATACTATGTCATTAAAGTGACCGCTAGTGTAGATGCAGTTTTCATGTAATTGCATACACTGTAAAAAATCCTAAAGACAATATGTTCAATTAACTTAAATATTGTTGTTGTTTATATAAATTAACAATTTGAGTCAAAGATTTTCAACTTAGACTTTTAAGTTATGAGAGAGAAAGAGAGAGAAGGAGAAGAAAGAGAGAGAGAAAATAGAGAGAAGAAAGAGAGAGAGAAGAAAGAGAAAAGAGAGAAGAAAGAGAGAGAGAAAAGAGAGAAGAAAGAGAAAGAGAGAAAGAAGAAAATAGAGAGAAGAAAGAGAAAAGATAAAGAAAGAAAAGGAGAACAAAAGAAGAGAGAGAAGAAAAATAGAGAGAAGAAGAGAGAAGAATGAGAAAAGACAAGAAAGAGAGAGAGAAAAGAGGAAGAAAGAGAAGATAATGAGAAGAAAAGGGAGAGAAAGAAAAAAGAGAAAAGATAGAGAGAAGAGAGAAAAGAAGAAAGAGAAGAGAGAGAGAGAAAAAAGAGAGAAGAAAAAGAGAATAAAGAGAGAGAAGACAGAGACAAAAAGAAGAAAAAAAGTGAAGAGAGAGAAAGAGGTTGAAAAGAAAGAGAGAGAGAGAGATAAGTGAGAGAAAGAGAAAAACAGATAGAGGCAGAAGAGAACGAGAGGGAGAGAGAGAAGAGGGAAAAATGAATAAAAGAGAAAAAGGCAGAGCAAGAGAAATGAAGAGAGAGAGACAGACAGACTCACACACATGAGTTTAATCAGCATAAAACTTTAAGGCAGAAATTGTACTTGCCTTTTTAATCTTCTATAAATACAAATTGCGCGAGAGAAGAATCCCTTATGTTAAAGTCTCTGTAGCGTTCAGAATCTGTTGCTCCTCCTCTTCTTCTCCTCTCCTCATAGCTCATCATCATCATCATCATCATCATCATCAGCAGCAGCAGCAGCAGCAGCACCAGCAGCAGCAGCAGCAGCAGCAGTAGCAGCAGCAGGCGCCTGTCATGTCAAAGCTATAACATCTCAATCTGTGGCACATCAGAGTGAGCGCTCTGTCTCTGTCTCGGTGCATCTTTAATAGTGTCAGTTTATCTGTGTGCGGTCATCTGTCTGTCTGTCTGTCTGTCGTCCGCGGCGACGCTTACAGGCTGATGCGCCGAGGCTGAGCGCAGATGAAGAACTGTAGATACAAATGTGTGTGAGGGAAATGTAGAAGTAGAGATTAGGTTTGGAAGTTGGTAGAATCATTTAGTCGTTAAAGTGTGGCTCAAAAATTGCAAGTATTTGAGTCATCCATATAAATAAAAAAGCAAAGAAAGATTTCAGTGTTTTTTTTTTGTTTGTTTGTTTTTTGAGTTACTTTTATTTATTTTTTTGCTTTGTGGTTTTACTGTTCAGTATTTGTTTAGGTATTTATTTGTTTATTTTAGTTTCAAGCAATATATTTCATTTATTTTTTTTCCAGTTGTTTTTTAGTTACTTTATTTTCGTTTTTTTAATTTATTTTTTTGCTTTGTGATTTTAATGCTTGTTTGTTTGTTTATTTTTTGTTTTGTTTTTTTAGTTTTAAGCAATATATATATATATATATATATATATAATATATATATATATATATATATATATATATATATATACTTTCTTTTTTATTTTCTTTTTTCCAATTATTTTTTTAGTTACTTTATTTTTTTATTTTTTTGCTTTGTTATTTTATGTTTGTTATTTTTGTTTACTTTTTTTTTAGTTTTAAGCAATTTATTTTATTTTATTTATTTATTTATTGCTGACATGATGGCAATTTTCTTATTTTCTTTTCTTTTTTTCCCAATTTCTTTTCTTTTTTTTATTTGCTCGCGCATTTTTTGTTTGTTTTTTTTGTTCAAGCGATTTTCATTTTTAAAACAAATGTAATGGCATGCTTTTGATTAAGTTAAGGTTAAGGTTAAAGTTAAGGTACACTTTATTGTCCCCGTAGGGAAATTTGTCCTCTGCATTTGACCCATCCTTCAATGCCTCTGGGGCATCTCCTCAGGAGCAGTGATCGCCGCAGTGCAGCGCTCGGGGACCCATCTCCAGATGTTGTTGCTAGGCTTGGTCAGGACTACCGTAGCTGGAGGATATTACCCTAACGTGCATGTTATTGGTTGGTGGGGGAAACCGGAGTGCCCGGAGAAAACCCACCCAGACACGGGGAGAAACATGCAAACTCCACACAGAAAGTGGAATCGAACCCACGACCTTCTTGCTGTGAGGCAAGAGCACTAACGCTCAGCCACCGTGCCGTGATTTTAATACTGTGTTTTGGTTTGGTCTATTTATAATCTTCTAATCTAACAGGCAAATATCAATTCACCCCCAAAAATTTAATGTACAATGACAACTTTTTAATCAACTAAAACTACATTTTCCTAAATGTTCAGAAATATGTAAAATCATCATATTCAGTTTAAATATGTTTATAAAACTAAAAAAAAAAACTAACTAATATGAATAAGCTCATGGAAAAAAAAAGAGAATTGTTACAGAGAAATCTTGGGAAAAAAAAAAACCAAAACGTTATGTCATGAACTATAAATGTAGAAGTTTGAATTCAACATTTGACATCATATTAGTACCTTAAGTAGAAAGAATCTTTTTTTTTTTTTTTTTTTTTTAAAGGAAATTATTTTTATAATGCAGAATTTGCACAACAAAATGGAAAACAAAGACAAACACATTCTGTCCGGCTGGGAAAGGTAATTGCGGTCTTTGTGATTTGATAATTGTGACCATTCAAACTGCAATTTGGATTTGATTGTGATTCATTTTAATAATACGCTTTTCATCTTTCACAACGCTCTACCTGGTTTCATTTATTTGATGGTTTTGTTTTGCTGCTTTTGTGCCGCAGAAATAATGGGTCACTGTGTAACTTTTGTGTTGGTTTCCATGGAGATGTCACTGCTTTGCCGGTTTATTCTTTACTGGAAACAGGATTGCTTTTCCATTGATCTAACGAGTAACTCACCTGGACTTGTTGATAACATTTCATATTTACCATTTACAGTGCCTTTTAACAGTGTTTCATAAGCATGTTTTTACTCCTTCGTTGTGTGTCGTCTCTGTGAAAAAGTTTCAAATAGAGACGCTGTTTTCTTAGCGTCCAATAGGCAGGTGTTATGTAGAGACAGTTTTTGGGGGATTTACAGTTTTTCTCAATCGCTTTGTCACATTTTTTGAAACCTGGTTTAGTTTGATCACTTGATTCCAACATTTATCTGAGTAAAAGCTGAGATACGCAGAACATTTGCCACAATTTGTATTCTTTCTCACAGTTTTCAGATTCTTTCACAGAACAGCTCACACAGTTCTCATTTATAAACTCTCATGTTCAGTGAGTTTAGTTTGTTTTTCAAACACTACAGACCTGTTCACACACAGACCTGTTCACACTACAGACATGTTCACACACACTACAGACATGTTCACACACACTACAGACCTGTTCACACACAGGCCTGTTCACACTACAGACCTGTTCACACACAGACCTGTTCACACTACAGACCTGTTCACACTACAGACCTGTTCACACACAGGCCTGTTCACACCAACACAGACCTGTTCACACACAGACCTGTTCACACTACAGACCTGTTCACACTACAGACCTGTTCACACACAGACCTGTTCACACACAGACCTGTTCACACTGTTGTGTTTCCATCTGTCATGGGGACATTACATTGACTTACATTCATTTCATGGACCCTTACCCTAACCTTAACCTTAGTGGCTACTTGCCTAAACTTAACCCAACCCTCACCCTAATCCTAACCTTAACCTTGTTTGAACTTAAAACCATGTTGCTGACCTCATAATGAAGGATTTACATCATGGGGACCTGCTTTTTGTCCCATAAGAAAGGCAGGTCCCCAGAAAGTGAGTGTGTATACAACTTTTGGTCCTCACAAAGTGATGAATACACGCTCGCACTAAAGATCTGTTCACACTACAGACCTGTTCACACACAGACCTGTTCACACTACAGACCTGTTCACACACAGACCTGTTCACACACAGACCTGTTCACACACAGACCTGTTCACACACAGACCTGTTCACACGCAGACCTGTTCACACTCCAGACCTGTTCACACACAGACCTGTTCACACACAGACCTTTCACACACAGATTTGTTCACACTACAGACCTGTTCACACTACAGACCTGTTCACACTACAGACCTGTTCACACACAGACCTGTTCACACACAGACCTGTTCACACACAGACCTGTTCACATCACAGACCTGTTCACACTACAGACCTGTTCACACCAGACCTGTTCACACACAGACCTGTTCACACACTACAGACCTGTTCAACACAGACTGTTCACACTACAGACCTGTTCACACAGACCTGTTCACACTACAGACCTGTTCACACATGACCTGTTCACACTACAGACCTGTTCACACTACAGACCTGTTCACACACAGACTGTTACACTCCAGACCTGTTCACACTACAGACCTGTTCACACACAGACCTGTTCACACTACCAGACCTGTTCACACACAGACTGTTCACACAGACCTGTTCACACTACAGACCTGTTCACACACTGACCTGTTCACACTACAGACCTGTTCACACACAGACCTGTTCACACTCCAGACCTGTTCACACACAGACCTGTTCACACGCAGACCTGTTCACACTACAGACCTGTTCACACCAGACTGTTCACCACTACAACATGTTCACACACAGACCTGTTCACGACTACAGACCTGTTCACACACTGACCTGTTCACACTACAGACCTGTTCACACACAGACCTGTTCACACTCCAGACCTGTTCACACACAGACCTGTTCACACACAGACCTGTTCACACACAGACCTGTTCACCACTCCAGACCTGTTCACACTCCAGACCTGTTCACACACAGACCTGTTCACACGCAGACCTGTTCACACTACAGACCTGTTCACACGCAGACCTGTTCACACATGATACAGAACTTTTGTCTCAACATTGTTAGTTTTTATCTACAAACTCACACATCACAGCAAAATCTCAAATCACATGAGCAAAAAGATCAAACAACTGAGCAGAAAACACAGACTGTAGATACGTTTAAATAAACTAAATGCAACTGATTTGTTACTCACTCCAGGAAAAGGTACATATTTGGATAAACTATATAAAGCACAGTTCACAAATCATAAAGTAAGTCTAAATGTATACACGTTTTTTTTTGTTTGTGTTTTGTTTTTTTATTTACCAATATAGCAGATTTTAGACAAATATGTTTCTGATAATTAAACACACTAGAAAACATCGACCATCTTAAATGAGAAAACAAGCAGATTATGTGTGCCTAAAATTAGCATTTAACATTTTTTTTTTTTGTGGTATAAAATATCAAATTTTCCGCATATTGTGTTCTTGATATAATAACAAAATGTACTTGTTCTACATTATTGTCAAACCTGCTCAAATCAGGTTAAACACAAACGTCATTTCAATCAATTTTAAACTGATTTGAACGTTTAAGGTTGTCGTTTTTCCTTTGTAACTCATTTGAACACAGATTTGAACACATTTAAGATAAGAATAGGCACACAATGTTGAGCTTGATCTGTGTAAATACATGATCTTTGTGTTTGATCTGGAGCGGTGTAGAGCTGTCAGTCTCTTTTGACACTGAACCAGTTTCCACGTGGCACCGAGAGCGAGAGATAGATAGGCAGAGACAGAGATGATCTGATTGGTCAAACGGCTTTGTGACAGGAGCAGATAGAGCTGTCAGCTACACAGATAAGAGCTGAGAGAGACAGAGGGAGAGAAGGAGAGAGAGAGGAAAGAGAGGGGAGAGAGAGAAAGGGAGAGAGAGAGAGAGAGAGGAAGAGAGGGGAGATAGAGAGAGAGAGATGAGAGAGAGAGAGAGAAGGAAAGAGAGAGAAGGAGAGAGAGAGAGAAGAGAGAGAGTGAGAGAGAGAGGGGGGAGAGAGAGAGAGAGAGGAGAGTGAGAGGTAGGAGAGAGAGAGAGAGAGAGAGAAGGAGAGAAGAGAGAGAGTGAGAGAGAGAGAGGGGAGAGTGAGAGGTAGGAAGAGAGAGAGGAGAGAGAGAGAGAGAGAGAGGAAGAGAGGGGAGAGAGAGAGAGAGAGAGAGAGAGAGGGGAGAGTGAGAGGTAGGAGAGAGAGAGATGGAGGGGAGAGTGAGAGGTAGGAGAGAGAGAGAGGAGAGAGAGAGAAGAGAGAGGGGAGAGAGAGAGAAGAGAGAGCGGAAGAGAGGGGAGAGAGAGTGAGAGAGGGGGGAGAGTGAGAGGTAGGAGAGAGAGAAGGAGAGAGAGATAGAGAGAGGAAAGAAAAAAGAGACATATAGAGAGGGTGAAGAGACAGTGAGGGAGAGAAGGAGAGAGAGAGAAAGAAAGAGAGACAGGGAGAGAAAGAAGAGGGAAAGGAGACAGAGAGAGAAAGAGAGCAGTAGGGAGAGAGAGAGAGAGAGAGAGAGAGAGAAAAGATACAGAGAGAGAAGAGAGAGGAGTACACAGAGGAAAAATAACAAAAGATAGAGAAACAAAGAGGAAAAGAAGAGAGAGGAGTAAAAAGACAAAAATGAAGAAAAAGAAAGAGGAGAGAGAAAGAGACAGAGAGAAAAAAATTAAGAAAGAGGGAGAGGGTAGAGAGAAAAAAAAAGAAGAGAGAGGAGAGAAAACAGATAGAGTGGAAAGAGAGAGAAAAAGACAGAAAAGAGAGGGAAAGAAAGACAGAACGAAAGAGAGATCGAGGGAGAAGAGACAGAGAGAAAAGGAGAAGAGGGAGAGACAGAGAGAAAAGAGATATAGATAGATAGATAGATAGATAGATAGATAGATAGATAGATAGATAGATAGATAGATAGATAGATAGATAGATAGATAGATAGATAGATAGATAGATAGATAGATAGATAGATAGATAGACAGACAGACAGAGAAGAAGAGGAGAGGGAAGAGAGAACATGTTTGAACAGTCCAAATAAAACGTGCTAAACATGACAAACACTGGTCCAGATTTATATTATGACAGACAGCTTTTGTGGTTTATAAAGTCAATCCTCTGCTCTCTATGGCCAAGCTACTGTGTCTATATATATAAGTGTGTTTGATTAAAAAACTAGAAACTATCCGTGAACCGTCCCGGGACCAGTGTGAGCGAAGGAAGCAGATACAGAGGAATCATTCATGTCACTTTGGGAATACCGTTTTCACTGTTGGCGGAACGATCTCCTCGATTAATGTTTCATACCCGACAGACGATAAATAGGTCACTTCGTTTTCTTTGGATTTGTTGAACCCGCTAGAGATTGATTTTATAAGTGTGGTTGGAAAGTTTGGACGTTAAAAGCCGACGGGAGGGCCGAGGTGGAAATGCAAATCTGAATCAATAATGAATAAACGTCGGAGAAGTTTTCGCAGACACGGCGTCCTCCTGGGTCGCCGTCTGTTCAGGCTCTGGTTTTGAGTTTTGAAACTGAACATTCCTAACACGTATTTAAAGATGTTTTGGATCGTCCCCGGAGGCAGATCATTTTAAAACTTATTTTAAAAGTGTCAACATTTTCTAATCGTGAGCGTTTGGCTTTTTTAGTAGCTCGAGTTTGTTATGGTCGACGTGGTTCTTTGTGAAGGGGCCCACAAACTTTGAAAGCACAGTTTTAATTCTACTAAGATCCATGAAGATAAGTTTTTATTTGTACAGTTCAAGAGCAGCAGGGTTAAAAAAGAATAATAATAAAACCATGACATAAATGCAAGGGCTGTAGGGTTAGAGAGGGCTGTGAAGGGATTTGGAGGGTTGAAGAGGGCTGTGAAGGGTTTGCAGAGGTCGGGGAACTCTCCAGAAGGTTGTGAAGGGTTATGGTGGAGCTTTTGAGGATGTTGTGGAGGCTTGAGGAGGTTTGTGGACAGTTGAGGAGGGCTGCAGAGAGTTGAGGAGGGCTTCAGAACGTTGAGGAGGGCTCCAGTGCGTTGTAAAGGGTTGAGGAGGATTGTGGATAATGTTGAGAATGTTGTGGAGGATGGGAAGAAATTGTGGAGAGTTGAAGAGGATTGTGGAGGGTTTGAAGGGAATTGTGGAGGGTTGAGGAGGATTGTGGAGGGTTTGAGGAGGATGGATGAGGTTGTGGATATTGTGGAGGGTGAGGAGGACTGTGTAGAGTTGAGGATGTTGAGGGGAGGGGAGGGAGAGTTGAGAAGTTGTGGAGGGTGAAAAAATTGTGGAGGAGGAGGATTGTGGGGAGGAGGGTTGGAGGAGGAGATGGATAGGGTTGTGGATATTGTGGGTGAGGGTGAGGGAGGACTGTGTAGAGTTGAGGATGTGTTGTGAAGGGGTTGAGGAGGATTTGTGAAGTGGTTGTGGAGGTTTTGAAGGAGGATTGCAGAAGCGTTGAGGAAGGTCATGGAGGGCTGGTAAATGGGTGGGTTGGAGGGCTGCAGAGTATTTTTGTCTATACTGTTAGCAGAGGGCGGCGGAGGAGGAGTTGCGAAGGGCTGCAGAAGGGTTGCAGAGGTTTGTGGAGGGTTGAGGGAAGTTCTGCAACAGGTTGAGCAACGTTGTGCCGAGGCCTGCAAAAATACGCATACACAAAATACACATACACATGTCTGAGTGTGAGTGGCTAATGAGCCTCGTATTAAACCCAGTTTGGTTCCTTTGTAGGTTTGGTGTAATTCAGCTTTAGTCAAGATCTCTTTTTCTCCCAGGGGTCTTCAACCTTGAACAGCAAAAGAGCCACATTTGCCCAAACCCAAATCATTCCAAACCAAAGTCAAACTGTGTTTAGTCTAAAAGATGTTTTTTACTCAATATTTTACAAAATTAAACACTGAGAACATTGTGTAAATTCACAAATATGTTTTTGATGGCAAGACAAAAGAGTTTGCTTCACTTAGCGCTTCTTTTTGTGCATTTTTGAAAGAGATAGATAGAACTCCAGCTTCGGCCATCATTACATTTTGAACTGATGAAATAGCTAGTATACACACACCAAACCAGTGTGCCCGGGGACATTAGTGTTTTATGAGATAAAACCTGACGTGTCTTGAAAAAATGAATCAGTTTTAAATAGTTCGCTTTATGAAATCAGATTCAGCAACTACAGTATTTAACCATTTAGATGTGTCCAGAATATCCTTTTAACTAAAAATGAAAAACAGACACTAACGATTTCCGACTTGTGTGCCGTGACTCTAACAATTTGAGAAACAGTGCTTTAAATAACTGCTTATTTAAATAGATATGCTAGAATAATAATGCATGTTCTTTATCTATATTATAGTCTGGTTAGAACAATCTAAATCAAATCTCAAAGAGCCACACTGATGTCTTAAAAGAGCCACAGGTTTCAGACCCCTGGTTTGACCTAATGCTGGTTGTCACGACCCTTTTCGTCCCAGAAGACCCGATCCGTCCGGAAGTTCCCTTTTTTCTAAATAAAACATAAATGAAGGGCTATTTTTTGTTGTTCTTTTTAAACATATAATACCATCGTCATCCACAAGCTCTATATTCTTTACCCACAGCCTTTATTTGCCTTTTAGCAGTTTATCTAGCATAATACAAGAGTTTGATCTTTCCGTTCGACCCTTGAACGCATCATCACACATGACCTTACGTGTCTCTAAAAAAATTTGGGTTTTTTGGCCGATTTCCTAAACAATACTTTTCGTTATTTGTTCAGAAACAGTTAAATAATTCACGGATGAAGACTGTTTAGATTAAAAACAAGCTTGAAAATTTTGGCAAAACTGGACACGTACTGTGACTCTCTGAAAAATCTTGCTTCAGGAAAAATGAGCTGAATAGCCGTGATCTAATGAATCGTAGTTTTCACATTAGTACAGTCGCTACTGTATTGACACACTTCTCTCTTCATATGCATAAAACAGCTCTCACTAATCACTAATTACTCACGCTGAGCCGCTCTGTAAACACTGGAATCAGTCACAACTAACAGCTATTATTAACTATTCGCTATCAATATTTCATGGGGCTGTTTTTTTTCTGCCTGTGGCACTGTGAAAGGATGTAATTACCCACAATGCTTTAGTGCTCTCCGAGGCCACCGCAGATCCCTCACTCACCGCAGTCTCAGGCAAGTGTGTGTGTGGAAGTGTCCTGTGGGATTTCAACCTGCAACCTCGGCTCAGAAGAAGAGGCCCTTATGTGATCAAGAACGTTCTTCTGAGCTATGAGTTTGAGCAGAATTAAGATCCACATATTATGCTTTCATGTACTAAGATACTTTTAGCAGTAAACGTGACACTTTTACAGATCCATTTGCGTGTTTGTAAACTTTACGTCGAATTCTGGTGGGCGGAGCTTAGCCGGAAAGCAGAAAAAGTCATTGCGTCCTTTTTAAACCAATGTAAACTAGCACGTTTTTGGAGAGATTCTTAAATACAAAAACAGAAAAAATGTCAGATTCTGTTAGGAACTTTCATCATGTATCGTGACTTACTCTGTGGGACCTGACACTGACTTTGGTGAATTATTTCTGACATATGGAAGTATTTTGTCTGCGTTTGTTTGATTCATCAGAGGATCTGCTTCTGCTCTTTGCACGTGGCTGAAAAGATATATTTTTACATTTGTTTCAGGTTTGTTTTGCTTTGCTAGACCCACTAGAGGCTAAAACACTGTCTTTTAACAGTTCATTCATGTCTTGAAGCTAATGCTAAACATGCTAATGTGTGCACCTCCCATTAGTGCTTCAGAGACACAACATTTATTAGTAATTATTTTATTATTAACTTAATTTTGTCCAACAAAGTTGGTTGCTTGTAGCCCTAAAACTCTGTTAGATCTGGTCAAAGGCTTTGCTAAAGCAGGAAGTAGTTGGTGTTCAAAAACTGAACTAAACTGAATTTAACTAAATTTGTCATGTAAAAATATTCTAGAGGAGTTTTGACTCAATTTATTGCATGGTTGATGATGTCAGCATAAAGTATATACTGTGATTTCTGGATTACAAGCCGCTACTTTTTTCATGAGCTTTGAACTATGCGGCTTATAAGGCAATGCAGCAAAATGATAGATTCTCATAGACTTACTATTAACAAGTGCGGCCTATATATGTACTTTATCATTTTTCTTACTTAAATCTAGTGGGTGTGGCTTATATTCAGGTGAGCTCAATAGGGCAGAAATCACAGTATTTGTTTATGAACAGGAAATACAATTTGAATCAAAAAGATGCCTAAACTGGGATATATAAAAAAGTTAATTTTCACATTTAGATTAGAACAGCTTCCTCTCCTAAATCCTTCAACACATATCAACATGTATTCACATAACGGCTTAAAAAGCCATAATTGTATGTAAAAATGTCTTTTTACAAACAACAAAGTGAAACTGGAAAGGAGGAGAGGACCACCAAATTACAGCCAATCAGAGCGCTGCATTCAGCTCCTGATGAGAACAAAAGTTCATTTATTATTCAGTTCAGACAGTTCACAGTGGTCTCATGTTATTCACAAAGAGCGGCATTTATTAGATTGTTTTAGTGGAAAACACAGCATATGTTATATGTCACTAAAAAGTGACCCCAACTTGAAATTATTGGATCATGTTGTTCATCTGATAAAATGTGAAACACTACAAGACAAGGACACGTCAAGACAGAACAAAACAATCAACAAACATTACAGCACAACAGAGTAAACATGAACAAGGTCTTAAAAACTACTTTTAGTTTATCTTACCTTCAGCTCTTTGTCATTCAGGCCCAAACTACAGATACTAGCTTCTACTTCTCCTCATTTACCAGAGAACACTTTGTTTTTCCTCTGTTCAAAGCAGATCCTCATAATTAACAGTCAGTACATTCAAAAACTATAAAGCCTCACAAAGAATCAGCTTTGCTTCAGAGGATCAGACACAGAACTGCAGATACTTTTAATCAGCTGTTTTAGAGGAATACACAGCTAAATATGTAAAAGTGAAGAAAAGCCAACGTGAGTGAGAGAAACACCACGGCCACTGACTTCAGAGTTTGGTGAGTGTAACGTTTTAGACTCGTTCTTTGATTTGTTTTGACGTGTTTTCCTCTGTTAAGTTTGAAAACAACACACTTATCCAATTTGCAGACAAAATGTGTAATTAGTGAAAGAAGAACATCACAAGCCTTTTTTCTCTGAGGACAAAAAGAGAAACTCTCAAAGTAGCACCTACACAAGCCAAACTTTCATCATCAATCATTTACATTTCAATAGTAAAGAAAGAAAAAAGGGTCAATGTATGGACTTGTTAGTAAGAAACAGCCTTCTCAAGTTTAAAATAGTGTAGCACATTTCTTCAACCTGGTTTTATCCTTAACACCTTGGCTTTCACAGGCTTAGGCTCAGAGATGACAAAGGTCAACATGTCTTCAGTCCATTAGAGGGGAATAACAGCCCTCAGGACAAAAGACAAAATATTTTTAACAATCTGCTAATATTTGTCATTATGTAATATACTTTAGAAGCTTACGTATTTTACTGTTTCATTTGAACACACTGCACTACTCTCAGCTGGTCACGTGAAAAGTAAAAGTTTGATCAAAATTGACTTTTGTTAAACATGCGGGTCAAATACAATTGACACGCACAGATTCATAGATTCACATAGATTTATGTAACTCAAGCCTTATGTTTGGAAACAAACTAACTATACATTTGTTTTAAATGAGATCATTTCAATGAAATGTATTTGGTAGTTTTATTTTAAAGACTTGAAAATAAACTAAAACCAGAGGACTTGCCTCATTTTGACTTAAAACTTGACTTGGACTTGTCTCTAGTAAGTAAGTAAGTAAGTAAGTAGTCTTTATTTGTATAGCGCATCTCACAGACACAGAGTCACAAAGCGCTTCACAGTGAGATGAACCCCTCCCCTCCCCACTCAGTGGTAGTAAGCGCCCTGGGGCAACTCAGCAGAGGCGATTCACCTAACACCTGGCGCCTCAACCTCCGACTACCACCAAGTGTTCCCTAACATGCATGTTATCAGCTCTCTTTGACTTGGACTTGTCTCTCTTTGACTTAGACTTGTCTCTCTTTGACTTAGACTTGTCTCTCTTTGACTTGGACTTGTCTCTCTTTGACTTGGACTTGTCTCTCTTTGACTTGGACTTGTCTCTCTTTGACTTGGACTTGTCTCTCTTTGACTTGGACTTGTCTCTCTTTGACTTGAACTTGTCTTTCTTTGACTTGGACTTATCTCTCTTTGACTTAGACTTGTCTCTCTTTGACTTGGACTTGTCTCTCTTTGACTTAGACTTGTCTCTCTTTGACTTGGACTTGTCTCTCTTTGACTTGGACTTGTCTCTCTTTGACTCGGACTTGTCTCTCTTTGACTTGGACTTGAGGCAAAAGACTTTAGTCTTGCAAAACAGTGACTTGGTCCCACCTCTGATTGCACAAAAATGTTCCAAAAAATAAAAAAAGAACTGCAAAAAAACTGCAAATTATAAAGTTTTAACTCAATACACACTGTTTGATTGATTGTGTTTAGTTTCACTTTAATATACAAATCATTTTGTAAATCAAGTTGAAGCTTTAAATCTTTGTAATCGTACAAGGAAAAAAAAAGTAATGCTTACTCATTTAATTATTTGTTTAATTTTCTGGGAATACTCATAGACGGTCCAGGGTCAACTTTCTATGTGGAGTTTGTATGTTCTCCTCGTGTCTCCGTAGGTTTCCTCCTGGTACTCCAGTGTCCTAAAAAAAAAACATGTCCAATGTGCCTCCCCTCTCCAGGACGACAGATGGAAATTAGCAGTAAACTAGAATCTGGTACAAGCATGTTTGCCATTGTGCTTCATGTAATTGTACATTGTCCTTAATAAACATTACAATAGTACACATCGTTTTAAAGATCAAAGTTATAATATTTGATACACTGTGAGCTTTTACTTATTAAGTCTTTTGACTCTATTCTCAACAGGATTTTCTCATAATATTGCTTTTTTTTTTTTTTTTTCTCGTAAAGATGCACCAGTAACTTTATGTCCAAAAACAGGCTTGAAAAAAAAAACAAAAAAACAAATAAGCACATTTTTGCCTGTAGATTTATTTGATGCACTAAACAATTCATAAAAACCTCAGTCTTTACTTTGAACAGGCTTGCAATGCCACAAAATGGACTCTTAATTGTCTCAGAGGAGGATTGCTCATGTTTGTTTCTATAGAAAAGTGGTTAGTGTAGCTGTATTTTTTAACATTGTTTCATAAAATGTATTGAGCCCTATTCAGAAGATGCCAGCGTATTGTTATTGTGCAGTTGACTTTTCACCTCGTCAGCCGGGCTTTGTGTTTGTGTTTGCGTCCGCTCTCATTCTGTCACCAGCCAACGATACTCAGCGTGACACCTACAGCAGATTCAATCAGCTAAGAATCAATGCTCCAGCTGCTTTCTGGAAGCTCGGACCCACAAACTCATTTATTTGTGAATGCCATCTTTCTCCTTCGTCACAAATCCAGTTACGATCTACTTTCCCTTTGCTTCTCTCTCTGCTTATGCTCAGACACAGAACCATTAGAGACACGTTTCACTTTCAGCACGAGCCCGGGACAAAAGCTTTTAAGAAATCACAACTAATTCATTTTTTGCGCTATTGGAAACACAAATGGAGCAAGTGGTGGGTCTGACTGCTGCGGCTAATGTGTGAGAGCTTTCAAAGTTCCGTAATGACTTTAGTCATGTTGTTTTTTTTTTTTATTTGAGTATACACAAGAGTGGATGTTTCAATTCATTTGGACCGGACACAAAAGCCAAGCGATCAGGGCGTTTTGTGGAAAGTGGAGATTGTATGACAAGTCGTGGAAAGCAATGGAAAAGCAGTTTGTTGTAAATGTATAGACGGTGTGCTGTTGTATTTATGACAAGATATTACACACAAACAGTAATTTTTTTTTTTATTATTATTTTATTATGGCTGTTCTAGTGCTAACGTCTCTCTGAATGTAGCTGAATTCACTCTTATAATAGTGCCTCAGATCAGAGGAGCTGTCCAGTGCTGAATTCTCTCTAACAACACTGCTCCAGATCAGAGGAGCTGTCCAGTGCTGAATTCTCTCTAACAACACAGCTCCAGATCAGAGGAGCTGTCCAGTGCTGAATTCTCTCTAACAACACTGCTCCAGATCAGAGGAGCTGTCCAGTGCTGAATTCTCTCTAACAACACTGCTCCAGAACAGAGGAGCTGTCCAGTGCTGAATTCTCTCTAACAACACTGCTCCAGATCAGAGGAGCTGTCCAGTGCTGAATTCTCTCTAACAACACTGCTCCAGATCAGAGGAGCTGTCCAGTGCTGAATTCTCTCTAACAACACTGCTCCAGATCAGAGGAGCTGTCCAGTGCTGAATTCTCTCTAACAACACTGCTCCAGATCAGAGAAGCTGTCCAGTGCTCAATCTTCTCTGATAACTAACTTAAAACAGAGGAGCTGTCCAGTGCTGAATTCTCTCTAACAACGCGACTTTAGATCGGAGGAGCTGTCCAGTGCTGAATCTTCTTTGATAACTTCGACTAAAACTGAGGAGCTCTCCAGGGCTGAAAATGCTCTAATGGTGCGTTCACATATGGAGCCTCAAATTGGTCATCACATGGTCGCTTGTCTTGAAATGCAAACAACTTTTAACTTTCAAGTGTTAACTGCAGCGTAATCATGAAACTATAGTATCTGTGACACTCATGTAGAATGCAGGATTATTGAGTGGATTGTGCACAAGACTCTGGTGTGAATGATTATACTTTTATAATCCTACTTTCTTTACAAACACATTATGCTATTGTTTTAAAAAGGGAATGCTTAATGCATATATAAAATCATTAAAATAAATAAAATAAAATCATGTTTAATCATTTTTGCTTGAAATTTAAATGTTTGTATTTTTTTTTTTTTTTTTTGCTTAATACTTACACCAAAAAATAAATGCAAAGATCTATTATTGCACAAGCTTCAAAAAGCACGCCAAACACCTCAGTTCAGTAACTTACCAAAGCCTGATCCCATCAGGTTCAGAAGCTAAGCATGTTTGGTCTTGGTAGTACTTGGATGGGATAAAATCATTATTTCTAAGTAAAGATTACTAATCATTATAAAGTATAATTCAATAGTATAATCAATATACGATTATATTTTTTTTTATTGGAAATTAAACAAAGCCTAAAAATGTACTGAATAATACGTACATGTAAAATATTTTCAACTTTTTTTTTCAGTGTGCAGAAAGAAAGAAATAATTACAAGGAATTACACACTATGCCATCACGGGAATCAGTTAAGACTTGCTTTGAACATAAAGTTCATTCATTGTATTTTAAGGTCAAAATAGCTTTGTGTATTTAACCAGAATACAGGAAATTATGAATTATGGACATTGACAGCACAGGACACACAAACAAAAGGAATCCTTGGACTAAGTTTTGTGAATACAAGTTTGTTTTGTTTTTTTTGTCCTTTGCGGAGCTACCACTTTTTATATTGCTGTTCTTTCTGTTGAAAGTTGTAGTACTGGTCGTTTTGAACCACATGTTGGTCATGCATAGACGGTCGTACCGCATGCATCTTTCGCTGCGCTCCACTTGGGTCGCTCGCCAACAACCCTCCACATAAGTCTAGCATTGAAAGAATTTGGATGGTTGTGTTATAGGTGACCACACCATAATAATACTATCTTAGAGCAGAGAAGCTGTCTGGTGGTGAATTCCTTCTGAGAACAATGACATGGAACAGAGGAGCTGTTCAGTGCTGAATTCCTTGTTATAACAGTCCTTGCAGCAGAGGAGCTGTCCAGTGCTGAATTCTTTTTGACAACAGTACCATGCAGCGGAGGAGCTGTCCAGTGCTGAATTATTTCTGATAACAGTACCTTGCAGCAGAGGAGCTGTCCAGTGCTGAAGTCTTTTTGATAACAGTACCATGCAGCAGAGGAGCTGTCCAGTGCTGAATTATTTCTGATAACAGTACCATGCAGCGGAGGAGCTGTCCAGTGCTGAATTCTTTACCATCACTGTGTCCGTCAGCCGAGAAGTTGTCCTGAATTCCATCTGCTAACAGTGTCCTGCAGCAGAGGAGCTGTCCAGTGCTGAAATAGAGAACAGGAGTCTGATTTATGGCTTGTGACCTGGATTGATTCCTCATGATACCACGTTTTATTTGCCATAAGTCACTGTCAGAGTGTCCCATTACAGCAGCTTGACCTGCTGAAAACTGGGTCACCAACATCTCACTGCAGTCAATACACTTTTTTTCCCCCACATAAATTTGATTCTGTTTGTTTCAGACTATTCCAAGTTTTAAAATGATGTGTTTCAATTTTGTGTTTGTTTGACATATTAGTTGACCATTATACTTTTTTTTTTTTTTTTTACCTCGTCTACAGTAACTATTACATAATTTAAATTGCGTTCAGCCCATTGTCCACAGTTAAAATGTTAAATAACCCCAAATTGATCAAGCCACAAATAAAGAAATAAAAAAAAAAAAAATGCAAACACAATCCAAACTCAGTAACACAATGACGTATAAATGGCAGAATTGTTCAGGGCTTTTGTGTGGGACAGTACGACATGACCTAGAATCAACAATAACCTGCAGCTGTGGCCCCATCAAACACACTAAAGATAAATGACTGGAAATAGCCTCGCAAACGTACACTTAACCCCCATCGCGATAATGCGGAGCTAAAGCGAAGCAGGTGTACAGTACGAGGAACAGTGAGCAGAAAAGAAAAAAAAAAAAAACAGGTCAGGAAGGGGTTAATGAGTTTATTTATGTGTGTATGTTTTTGAGTCAGTTGTATTATGGGGACCTGTGTGTGAATTAAAGTCAGGTCCCTACGTTTTTTTTTTGCTTTATAAATGTGTTATCATTCTAATTACTGAGAAAATATTGTAAATAAAGCAAATGTATTTATAAAATTATATAAACAAATACACTAAATATTTGATCAAAAGACAAGATTTTAGAAAGATTTATCAAGATGTGCTATATAGTCGGTAGGCCTATATATATTGAGAAAAATAAATAAACATGTATGTGCTATTTGTGAAATCTTTACAATTAATTTAGTATGAGAACATGTATACAGTACATAACATATTGCGGTGTCCCTGAAGGGTTAAACACTGAGGCGCATTTCAAAACATGCACTAAAATTTTAAAACATGAATTCAAAAACATGTACCAAAAATTGAAAGAACAAATTCAATAACACACACACAAATTTTAAAAACATACCGTAAAAAAAACAACCACAAATGCAATTTCAAAAACACACACCAATATTGGAAAACACAAATGCATATTCAAAAACATGCACCAAAATACAACTAACTACTACAAGAGTTTATTACTGTGTGACAAAAAAGTTATCCTGCTAAATTAACATTTGTGTTGAAGACATTTACACGTTACATTCAGGTGAGTGAAAAAAAAAAGCAGAGACAAACACTGTCTCAGCTTCAGGAGACAGACGTCTGTCAGACCTGATCCAAACAGCTGCTTGGTCCTGTTTTGTTGTTTTATTCAAGAAGTTTCCCCAGCCAACTAGACAGACAGCATCTCTCTCTGCAGGTGACATGCACAGTAGAGCGGAAAGTGCTGTCGAAGACCAAGACGTTTCGACTCTCATCCGAAAGTCATTTTCAATCTGAATTCATCAGACTTCTACTATGGATCACTCCTGGATGAATGAGGACTACACCGTCTCTCTAAAAGAAGACATGGGCAAACTATGGCCCGGGGGCCAGATACGGCTCTCGACCAGTTTTAATTAGTTAATAATTATTTGAAAATAAGTGGTAATCCTTAAATTGCTTTTTTTTATTTATTTTTTTACTTAATTATTATTATTATTATTTTTTTTTTTTGATTGATCTAGCTGTTGTGGTCTTAGTACATTTCCCATAATATACACATTTTCTATTTTCTTTTCTTTCTTTTTTTCTTTTTTAATATATTTGTTTGTTTATTAAAAGAAGTCGGCTTGTAATAATGACAAATTGTTACACAAATGATTGCAGTCCAGTCCTCCACCACTTGGATTAGATTAGAATTAGAATACGGCCCAGGGGACTGTACATACATGCAGCACATTCGCATACAGACTCACAGTACAGACTGTACACATGATCCGTTACTAAAAATAAATCTGAATAAAACTTTAGCTGTTCTTTGTGTGAAAAGTTTAGGATACACAGCACTAGTTTGCTGTAAATCTAATATCTGCTGTAATCCCAGACGCTGTAGTAACACTCTTCACACCTCTCCCTGTGTCAGCCCAGATTCATCCCTGTGAACCTGTGAATCTGAGGGCACACATGCTCTCACTCTCCTGCTGTGAGGTCTGCCCGACGTGAAAACAAAACACACAGATGCAGCGTTCAGGGACGGCAGAAGAACTAGGACATGTCAGCCTCACACGGGACCTGTACCGCTGAGGTTCCACTGTTGTTTTTCCCAAAGACATCAAACCCACGGAAAGGCCTCAGCGGGTTTCACAGCGAGAAGCTTCTGGAGTGCCTTTGAGCAAAGTACTTTTGGCCCCTGCTGTTCTTTCTGCTGCAGATAAAAAAATAAAACAGAACCAGAAACAGTAGTGTGCTTTAGAGTCAAAATAAACTTTATTTTACTTGGTGAAGGGAAAAGATGTTTTGATATGTTGTGTGCAGCTAAACATTTTATAACTTTTGACATTTGTTCACAATGATGGAGCTATATCTCTTTCTCTATTTCTCTTTCTCCTGAAATTGTCAAACTATACTAAAATGTATTTTTTTTAGAGATGATGTAAAAATAATTGTATAACAATGAAGTATTAGTTTAGGATTAATTTGACACATGTTCCATTATCAGTGAGAGGTAAAGGGGGCGGGGCTGGAGTGTGAGAGGCGAAATGGGCGGGGCTTAGTATGTGCAGCAAAGGAGCAGAGGCACAGCTGCACAGTATATTTTTTTAGGAAATTAACCTAACTTTTCACAGTGATCATAAAAGTTCTAAACATAATTCTGACACCCGGACAAAGAGCTGACATTTTGCAGTGTAAGTGTGTAAAAGAGCAGGTCTCCAGGTCAAATCCTCTTACAGTAGTTTTACAGAAGTTTTGTTTTGTAGCCTTTTCTTCTGGCTGTCTTAGTTGTTCTCCGGCACTGTGCATTTCGTCATTTTAAAGATCAATATCTGCTCTAAGCTTACGAAACAACATTTTACATTCAAGATATTTTAACACACTACAAACAAGCGGTTTCAAGATTCAGTAAACAACATTGCCGATGTTTTATCATATTTGTCATACAAACTCCCATCACTCGCCGGTGTGACTCCTTCTCAGAGAAGTGAAGCTACAGGCTCTACTTGTTTTTGGTGATGTTTATGTCCTTTGTATGGTGTTTTAGTAACATGTGAATGGGGATGTGTAGGGCCATTAGAGTCCTAAATGACGCACAAGAGTGAAATTGGCCTCAGTTGTTTTCAAATCAGGAATAGACTTCACCAAGGGACCAAAGTGTGTTCATTAGGCTCGGGAAGCGTCTGAGGTTACCATGGAAATAATTAGACAAACGATTAACAAAAGTGAACAAAACAGCCGTGGAGCAGCCCAACAAGCTGCTGGGTCAGTACTGGTAAAATGTATCTATCACTATTCATTCATTCATTTTCTACCGCTTAATCCCGTTAGGGGTCGCGGGTGACTGGAGCCTATCCCAGTGACTTTGGGCCTTTGGCGGGGAACACCCTGGACAGTGGCCAACTTGCCGCAGGGTTAGACAGACAACCATTCATCTCTCATTCACTCGCTAAGGGAAATTTACAGTGATGCCCAATTAACCTAAACATACATGTTTTGGAGGTGAGAGGAAACCGGAGTACCAGAGAAAACCCACGGTGACACGGGGAGAACATGCAAACTCCACCCAGAGAGATCATGAGATGTTGATATGGTCCGACCCGGGAGTCGAACCCACGACCTCCTTATTGGGAAGCCAGAGCTCTAACCACTCTGCTACCGTGCACCCCATCTATCACTATATAGTGTCAAAATGTGATTTAATAAACGCTATTTTCGGTATTTAGCTATTTAAAATCTCCATTGGTTTAACATTAGACCAACTGAACATTCTACAGCTGTATGATGTCACGATCCCGATAAAAGAATGTTTTTTGTGTCTACATGCTAATGCTAAAGCTTGACAATTTGAAAAGAAACATCTCACACACACAGTCAATTCTCTATTTGTATTTTGGGCCTGATTTATCAAGCCAGGTGCTAAATTGCGGGTGCAAAAATAAAACAAATCATGTGTTATTTTGGAGCATTTTACACAAACTTTAATATTGGAAGATGCACATACAAAATACTAAACAAAACAGATATGAACCACCTCAAATTTTACGATCATTCATAATGGCCTTTCAAGAAACTAATATTATCAATGTTGTCCCACTGGGGAAACAGTTCTGCTCCATAATATGTGCTCAATAGGTTCGTACCAGCTGACACTCCTTTGGCTTCTTCAGATCCTTCTTGTAGCTAACTTGTGTACTTTGAATTGAGTGTCCCGGTTTACATAAGAGCAGCTGTTTCCTTTCTGCCAGCGCTGTTTTATTGGACAGTTAAGTGGCGTCTATGGAAGTCTTACACAGCAGATAAATCCTGCGTAATAAAGTGCAGAGGCGTGTGAATCCGTCCTCCTGATTTACGCCGACGTCTCGCTCCGTCTCCGGGTCTCGGATAGAGTCGCGGCGGTGGGCCAAATGAACAGGGCCCGGTCGTAAAGAAAGAGCCCGTAAAACACACTCAAACACACTTCAGCCAGGACTCAAGTCTGCTCACAGGACGGCTCAGGATCAGTGGAGATACAGCAACAGTTCTATTCAATTCAATCCAATGTATCTTATATAGCCCAGAATCACAACAACAATTAAATACAAATACAAATACAAAGAGAACAATAGTTAAAATAATTCAAATGTCAGTCTTCCCCACCCTTTCCACAATCAGCTAAAAATAGTAATAAATAGAAAAATATTGATTAAAATAAGAGTAAAAAAAAAAAAAAAAAAAAAATGTGTGATTAACTATCCTGATGAAAAATAGTATGGTTACATGCTTATGACTGATTGATTTTATTAAAAAAAAAAAAAAAAAAAAAACAAATACAAAACACATTATGTATTAGAATTTTAATGTATTATTTAATGTATTTACTTGAATACTTAATTTAGCTATTTTATTTATTTATTGCTTTTTATTTATCAATACATCAAACATTCAAGTGAAAAAAATGAAAAAAAAAAAAAAAAGAATAAATACATCAAACAATCAAACGTTATTTATGAAGCACTTTTCATAATAAAATGTACCACAAAGTGCTTTACAGTGCATTAAAAACTGTCCCCATTAAAATATATTTTACAAACATTAAAAATACATAAAAATACAGTACATTAAAGGAAAGTACGACAATAATTTAAAATAATTCAGTTAAAAGCAATTAAAAAATATTGTGCTAATATAGTTAAGTTATTTTTTTATTTATTTACATATTACGTAATGCATATATGTAAATAGTATTTATTTATTTATTTATATTTACGTTTTCATTTATTAATTTTTTATTACAGTATCATTTTATTTATTTATTTGCTTATTTACTTAATTTATCTTTTTAGCTATATATTTATTTATTTTATTGTTTACTTCATTTATTTTTTATTATTCACTTTATTTTATTTTTTAATTTTATGTAATTTTTTATGTTTTATTATTATTATTAATATTATTTATTATATTGTTATTATATTATTATTATTATTATTATTATTATATGTATTAATATTATCATTATTTATTATTATTTTATTACTATATTGTATTAAAAAAAAAATTTATAATATCATTCATTAATAGTAATATTTCAAATAATCAGTTGCAAAACTTAAGACTAATCGATTTTTTTGCAACTTAAAACAATTTCCCCCAGCACTGATGTCTTGTTAATGTATCATTCAGGTAGAAATTAGTCCTCAAAGTCCTGTCTATGACTAATAAAAATTCCGTTTTGTGTCCAATTTTTGTTGTTGTTGTTTTTAGCATTGTGGCTAACTGTTGTTAGCATGGAGACTCACCTTGTCGCTTACAGATGTGAAAAAAACATTAAAACACCAGCAGTTCTAATGCTGTTAACTATCCAGATGAAATATTATGGTTACATGCTTAATGATTAATTGATTTTATTTAAATAAAATAAATACATACATACTGTTATGTCTTTCAGTTAAAAGTAATTAATGTTAATTAAAGTACTAAGTTCATATTTGCTCAAATATAAATTAATTTCATGTTTACATATTAGTTGAAAACGTTTTCAGGAAAATTGTCAGAGTGAGACATCTTTACCTCTAAGGATGGTTTGAGTTTCAGTGCAGAGTGAGCACTCCTGTTTGTTATAGACAAGCTATGATGTTTTTCTCGCAGTTGAGAATCAAGCTAGTTTAGCAGAGAAACGTGCCTTGAAAATCACTCAGTACACGGCCAATGTGCTTTATTTGTTTGAATCTTGGGAAACTTTCGTCTTTGTGAGTGTTTTCGTGTTCACAAGCCCCTAGTTCTTACATATAGTTTGATGTCTGTATTTTGATTGTTACGATGCTAGCTGTAACTACCTACTGCAATGCTAGTTACCTTGAACTCTCGTAGCCAAAGTTGTTGTTTTTTTTACTTGGCCCTAATACTCTGATTTTCACTCTGACTCTAGGCATTTCTAGCAATTCAATTTATTTCACTCAGCTTGTCCTTGGGAACGAGAACAATAGCAAAAGTTTGAGAACCACTGAACTAAACAACTAAAGAACTACAGCCCTTCTTAATTCTGTTAACACTGAGCTGTGACTGTTCAATGTGTAGTTCTCTTTTTGATCTGTACTATGTGTGTGTGTGTTGTGTTCAGGCTCGTACATGGTGGTGAACGCTTCGGGCCGAGCGTCGGACAGAAGGCTCACCTGTACTGCCCACCCTGAAGGAGAACGACACCCACTGCATCGACTTCCTCTACTCTCTGTCGTCACGGGACGGAGCCAGTCCTGGGACGCTCAACGTCTACGTCAAGGTCTGTGTGTGGAGAAAAAAAATAAAATAATAATATTGATATCTAGATGCTAATCGAGGCTAAATCTGGCTGTAGACTCCAGAGTTTCGATCAGGGTTGTCAAACTCAGATGGGCCAAATTGATCAGAGTAGGGGCTGGTTGAGGGCCGAGGTTTAAAATACAGCTATATTCAAGTATGGCAACTACAGTACTTTTGTTGGCAGCACGCTTCCTGTTTAGCTCAGAACATGCTAGCTTGAGTGTCTGAGGGACAAACTCAAATTATATATAGCAGCAGCAAATGACTGAATGCTACTTGCAAACCACAACAAACAGAAATTGCACAAAAAATGGATGGGGCAGATTAAGGTGATTAGAAAGTTTTAATGAACCTTTACTATAAGTCCAGAATCATATTGTACACATTGCATTACGTTGCTCATTTCAATACAAATTTTGAACTTTTTATATTTCTATAAGCTTATTATTCTGACCCATGTAGCAACTCTCATCAGTGCTAGGCCGCAGTGCATTCTGGGACCTGTAGTTCAAACTGTCACATGCTTTTGTCAGGGAACCACTATCAATAATAATCAGAAATCATCCTCTATCTGTGTGTCTTTCTTTCTCTCTCTCTCTCTCCTCTGTCTCTCTCTCCTCTCTGTCTCTATGCTTTCCTCCTATCTTTCCCTTTTCTGTGTCTTACTCTCTCTTTCTTTCTGTTATTCTCTCTGTCTTTCTCTCTATATGTTTTTTCTCTTTGTCTTTATCTCTGTCTGTCTTCTCCCTTTTTATGTGTTTCACTTCCGTGTTTCTCTTTTTTGTCTCTCTCTCTCTCTCTTTGTCTCTCTCTTCTCTCTTTCTTTCTGTCCTTCGGTGTGTTTCTCTCTCTTTCCTTTCTCTTTTTTCTTTTACTGCAGTTTTTCCATCCTCTTCTCCTCACTCCTTAAACACACATGCACATTCTCTCTGCCTCTGTGTTTCTCTTTCTCTCTTCTGCACACATTTTCTCTCTTTCAATCTACCTTTTTGTCTTTTCCTCATTCGATCCTATTAGATTTGCGCTTCACTCATTTATACCTTCTACTTTCAACATCATCCTTTTCACATCCAATTCTTCACCTTAAGTCATGTAATTTAGCTCTGACTGTATTCTTTAAACCATTGAGTCCCCTTTCCCTCCTCTACACATGTGAGTCTATCTGCTGTAGCTGATCCTGATCCTGACAGCCTGTCTGCTGCAGCGCTGACACACAGATGGTGCGTGTCCGTGTCGCTCCAGTCACAGTGAATGAACCGGGACGCCTCTGCTTCTGCTGCTTCTGTTTCAGGTGAACGGAGGAGCGCAGGGCAACCCGGTCTGGAACACCTCCGACACCGTCACTGAGGGATGGGTCAAAGCCGAACTGGCCATCTCCACCTTCTGGCCCAACTCGTACCAGGTAAAAAACACAGACCAATAACATCTGCACTGGAGATCTATTGTGTTAAATCTATGTTTTAACCTTGTCATAACTGTCTTCTTTCATCATTAGTTTACTCAACGTTTGATTAAGAATGACTCCTGCATGTTTGAGTAATCACTATTGCAAAAAAGCAATAGGGTTTGAAAAAGAAAATAGAAAATGTGGTCTATTTTAAGGTAAAAAATAGGCCACATTTAGGTTAAGGTGCCAGTGAGAACCTTTGACTAAGATAGTTGTTTTCAGCAACAATTATGCTTAAAACAGAAACACATTTGCTTAAAATAAGTTTTTTTTTTTTTATCTAGATAAGGGTAAATCCGGAGAAAATATCTTAAAAAAAATCAACCTTAAAACAAATTTTTGAAGATGAATATGCTGAATTTAAGTAATTTTATCTAGGTTTGATTTTTCTTTTTGCAGTGCAGCTGATGATTGAGGCCCAGAAAAGCCCTGTTCTCACCTACCACCTATCCCTGCCCACTTGTCTGCATTTAAAAAAATAAGTCACATAACCACTTTGCAACAATACAAAATAAACATTTAAAATCTGCTGCTTGTTACAGTCAAGTTTGACGAATAAGAGGTGGGGCTTATCGCTATATAGAGGCGGGGCTTATCACTAAAGAGGCGGAGTTTATCACTTTAAAGAGGGCTTCTCAGTTCTGCAGTTTGATGAACCTCTTTCTGTTTCTGAGTTGTTGTTTTTTTATCAATTCCCTTTAAATGGACTGTTTGTTTGTTTATTTGTTTGTTTATTTCGTTGGATCAAAAGGTCTGTGACGGCTGCATGTAGTTGTGCGGATGTTCTACTGTTTCTACTTTAGTGCAATGTACTTCTGTCCCGCTGCACATGGGGACGTAAAAAACATGTCGAGATTCTCTCAGTGTGAGAGGACTAGACATGGTTCAGTTCTACTACAGTGTTCTGTCTGTTTGTGGAGACAGAAAAAGAGAGAGAGAGAGAGAAAGAGGGAGAAAGAGAGAGAGAGAAAGGTATGGGGGAGACAGAGGGAGGGAGAGAGAGACAAGGAGGAGATTAGGGGAGAAACAGAGAGAGAGGGGGTAAACAATGGAGGGGTAAAGAGAGAGAGAAAGAAAGAAAGGAGAGAGAGGGGGTGAGGAGAAAGCAAAAAAGAGATGAGCAAGAGAGAGAGAAGGAGGAGGAGAGAGAGAGACAGTAAAAGAGAGTAAACAAGGGAGGGAGAGAGAGACCAAAATAGAAATAGAGACAGAGAGAGAGGAAGAGGTGGGTTATTTGCAAGAAAGATAGAGACAGTGAGGAAGAGAGATAAGAAAAGAGAAGAGAGAGAGAGATGAGAAACAAAGGGAGAGAAAGAGGGTGAGACAGAGAGAGAGCAAAAGGAAGGTAGGGAAAGAGAGAGTGAAGACATGGAGAGTACCAAGACAGAGAGAGACAGAAATTATGAAACAGTAAAAGACAGAGAGAGGAGCTTAAGAGAGGGAGAGAGGGAAAGAGAGAGAAGAGTTAAAGCAAGAAAGTGCTGACCCAACATTACTGCAGCAGGAAAGAGAGGAGAACCAGAGAGAGAGAGAAAAGAGAGAGAGAGAGGACAAACAAGAGCATGTAACAGTTTAACAGAATCTCTCAAGACACAAAACGAATCCGAGTCAAGCTGAAAAACCCAACAACAAATCAGGAGTGAAGGAACGTCGAGCGAATGAAAAGTTGAGCGATGAGGACCATATGTGCACGGCAGATGGAGCGGGACAGGCGGATGTTCTGATGAAGTATTCACAGTGTGCTCCCCCCCCCCCCGAGGGTCCCGTCCGGGATGTTCCACGGGCCCCGGAGCTCACACACGCTCAACCCAAATGACTGCAGCGCTATTTACCGACGGGAAAGTCAAGCTCCCGAAAGAAATGCATGATAGGGTGGGGTTGAATCTTAAACCAATGGCAGCCCAAGAGAAAGAGGGAGAGAGAGGGGAAGGGTGAGGAAGACAGGTCAAGAAGGAGAGGGAGTGAGAGAGAAGGAGAGGGAGAGAGGTGAAGAGAAAGAAAGAGAGCAATAAGAAAATGGGACAAAGAAACAGTAAAGGGAGAGAGAGAGAGAAGAAAAAGGTAGAAAAAGAAAGAGAGAAGTGGGTGGTGAGAGAATGTAAGACAGAAACACAGAGAGAGAGAGAGGTGATGGAGACAGTAAGAGTCAGAAAGGAAAAGAGAGAGAGAGAGAGAGAGAAGAGAGGGGGAGAAGGAGAAGGGAGAGAGAGAAGAGAGCAATAAGAAAATGGTAGAATTGTACATTCTCCTTAATGAAAATGTCTAATAGAAGAGAGCCATAAGGAAGAGAGAAAGGGTGAGCGAGAGAGCAGCAAGTGTCTGAAATAGAGAGAGAGAAATAAGAACGAGTCGGACAGAGAGACAGTCAAGAGAGAGAGAGAAGAATAGAGAAACAGTGATAAGGAAAAAAGAAGGGCTAGACAAGAGACACGGTAAGAGAGAAGGAGAGGAAGAGAGGGGAGAGAGAGAGCAATAAGAATGAGAGGGGCAAAGCAACAGTAAAGAGAGTGAGAATAGAAAGACAGCAAAAAGAAAGAGAGAAAGGTTTGGGTGAGAGAGAAGGAGAGGAAGAGAGGGGAGAGAGAGAGCAATAAGAATGAGAG
This sequence comes from Mugilogobius chulae, assembly GCA_038363315.1. Taxonomy (NCBI): domain Eukaryota; kingdom Metazoa; phylum Chordata; class Actinopteri; order Gobiiformes; family Gobiidae; genus Mugilogobius; species Mugilogobius chulae. Next base: position 21,998,759 of record CM076402.1, read on the forward strand.
GGGCAAAGCAACAGTAAAGAGAGAGAGAATAGAAAGGCAGCAAAAGAAAGAGAGAAAGGTTGGGGGTGAGAGAGACAGTAAGAGAGGAGAGGGAAGAGAGGGGCGAGAGAGAGGATAAGTGGGACAAAAAACAGTAAAGGGAGTGAGAGGAGAAAAGAGAGGCAGAAAAAGAAATAGAGTAGGGGTGGTGAGAGAGATTGTAAGTAAGTAAGCGTGAAGGAGCGAGCAAGAGAGACAGCGTCAGAAGAGAGAGTATTCATGTACAGGCCTCCAGAGCTCACATACATTCAACCCAAAACCCTGTCTGTGTTTCAGGTTATCTTCGAGGCAGTGTCGGTCCAAGGTCACCCCGGCTTCATCGGGATTGACGACATCCGTGTTCTGGCTCATCCCTGTCGTAAGTTCGGTTTATGTTTGACTATTCTAACATCATTTCCTCATCCAAAACACACGCTGTGTCTGAAGGTCCACACTCGTTCTCTAATCACTCAGACACTACATAGTCCTGCTCTGTTCAGTGGACTTGTCAGTGACTCATTCATCTGACCGCGGATCACATGACTCTCCCGCTTGAATGAAAAAAACAAAAACAACAAAAAAGTCAGCAAAAGTCCAATAAAACCGAAGTTTTTTCATAAATGGGTATCAAGTCTATCACACATTTATGACTACCAATCCTAATAAGACTAATTGACTAGAAAGGTTAAGCGTGATTGGTCGAAGAATAATCAAATGAGAAGTTGGGGTAAGACGAAGCCCTTTTAAACTTGTGTCTCTACAACACATAAATGTAAAGTATCCGATTTTTCACCGGTCTGTTCTACATCATTCCCGGTGATGTTCTTCTGCCTCGGGATGCTTGTCCCGTCGCCTCGGTACACTGTGTCAGTCCGGGAGTGAGCTGTAGACTACCCCTGCCCTGCTTTGCACACGGACACGCTGTGCCCTCCACTACCACTCCAACAGTGCACAGATTATTATCTATGCATAGCTGTGCGCTTTTGCACCATCTCAAAGCGCACAGCTACGCATAGATCCGACTCTGTGGATCCACACTGTTTTTTGGTGTTAAACAGTTTTACAGCGCGATTTGTGGGAGAAGGAATGAACGGAAAAGACTGGTCTGTGAGCAGGGCACAGTGAGTGATATGTGTGGAAGCAGGGCTTCGAGTTGATTTGTGTTTTAAAACGCACTGACCAGACGTCCCACAGTTCAGTTTGTGTGTATTCATTTCATTTCAGAGCATTAAGAACATCTAATGATTTCTGATATGGTCAGTATTAGTAAGCTGTTTCTTACAATTGTCCAAGCAAAATTATTACACTTTTGGGTTTTGTTTTTTGTTGATGACGTCATTAACTAGTCGGAGTAGATGCAACTAACACTCTCCATTCTTCAACCACTAAAATTCAATAGTCATGCAAGCCCTAGTCATACAAGTTTTATTTAACTTGAACCCAACATTAAACAGCAAACAGAAGGATGAGAGAGATTATACAGAAAAAAATACAAACAACAAACAAAGTGATAATGAATGACACAAGCAAAGAAAAAAATCGGTTAAATCCAAATTAGACACCAGCACAAAATATACTCCTATTTCCATCCATATTGTCTGTCAGATTGTCTCTTTTCCAGTTTGTTAAATCCTGTTGTGTTGTGGTGTTTTGCAGGTAAAGCTCCTCACTTCCTCCGTCTGCAGAATGTGGAAGTGAACGTGGACAGAATGCTACGTTTCAGTGCACAGCAGGAGGAAAGTGGTCCCAGAATGACAAGCTCTGGGTTCAGGTGACTGACTCTGAATGTCAAATCATACATGTTCAAAAACACACAGCACACACAGCACTGGGTTTAGTCTGGATTTGAATTTGTATTGTGCTTGACTGTCATGGGTGACTGTAGGCATTTCAGAATAACATGATGATGAAGAAGGATTTATTTCTGCTGAAAATCTCAATTTTGTATGATAATGAAGCTTAGTCTGTTGCATCACTGGGGTTCGTAATCAGACAGTCATTGTTTACAAATCTCAGCACCTTTTGCGGATCAAATTACATCCCTTGGAGGGCTGAGTATGGCCCCCCGGCCCCACTTTGGGCACTACTGCTCTATGGGGAAAATGTTCTTGGACCCAACCGCTGCAGTTCGCCTAAGGAAGAGGCGGAGTTTAATCAAACTCTAATAATACATCCATGGACCTGACCTAGTAGCTCCAATTAAATTGAATGAAATTGGATGCCTATGTTATTTTTTGGCTAAAACAAACCCCTTAAAAATGCTGTTTAAAAATCAATTCATACTCAAAACTTACAAATAAAAAATCCCACAAATTTAATTGGACTTTTTAATGGGTTTTGTCTTTTTTACACAAGTATTACAAGTCCCTAAATCTCATTTTCAATGAAATAGCTTCAGCTTTGGAAAACGAATTGTCAAAACCAACAAATGCCAGCACACTGTCATTCTGACTTAGTAACTTTAGATTTAGGTGGATTTTAAGAGTCAATGGGCCCCATTCATGACACATTCTATAAAACAAATTTGTTTATAAGGCTCGTCCTTACCAATAGAGGTAAGATCTTAAGCCCGAGCCCAGGCCCGGGTCCGAACCGGCCCGAAATTCGGGCCGGGTCGGACCTAGAAAATTACGTTTGGGTCGGGTGGGTCGGGCTCGTGCTTCTCTCTCGCTGACTTTGGTGTTCCTCGCTATACTCGTGTTTTTTACAGTGTACAGCGCGAGATCTCTGGCTCCATGGTCTACGCAGTGTTAATACAAAGCAACATTGTTTGGGGACCGTGTTCAAGGCACCAGCATTAACAACAACAGCAACAGAACTTGAAACTCTTTTAGAAATACTTACGCTGCTTAGATCAGGAGGAGCTGACCTGACGCAGCCTCAGCCAGGACCAACCGAGAACTCAACCAGGACTATCCCAGACCGTGCAAAGAGCCACTGAAACAGCGGTGAATGAGCATGAAGCAACAACCACAAACAACCCGTGTCAAAACACTACAGCCTTGCATTTACCACGCAAATACCACAAGCACTAATCCACGTACGAGCTGCGCTAACCACAGACACTTACCTCACTGAGAATCCCTGTCACGCTTGGCACCTGGCTTCTCTGAAGAAATAAATCCACAAACGAACGCTGTCCATGTGTTTAAAGTCTTGGCAGTGTCCAAAACAGTCCGTGCAGTCCGTGCTCCAGTCCTGACCCGATGGTCCAGCCGCTGAACCCCCGGGTCGCGCACCGTTTGGCCACTACTTGATCCACTACTTGATCCACCCGAATTCGCGCATCACTGAGCAACGTGTACGAATGTTTGGACCGTTGTTTGTTTAAACAAGAGAGAAAATGTGAACGCCTGTTGAGAAAAGTGTAACGTGTGTGGTGAACGGTCTATTTGCTACTGAAATTACTGTAAAAAAACAAAAACATGACCAAAAAGAGCATGCCCTGCGCACGTGACGCACCCCCCCCCCTCCTCTCCTCACATATTAAATATAAATTTAGGCTTGCTTTCGTCCTCGGGCCTGCAAATCAGTTAATTGGTCGGCTCGGGCTGGTCGGGCTTAATACCAGCGGGCCTGGGCCGGGTCGGGCTGAAGTTTTTAGGCCCGATCTTACCTCTACCTTACAAACAGTTTTGGCATTTAAAATTTTTTTCTTAACTGAAAAAGTTCATCTGTAAAAACAAATCCTAAGAACACTCAGGAGCACTCTTAAGAACAAAAAATCTGCTTTTTCAGAATGTTATTTCTTATATAATCAGTCAAAAAATTGTAATTCCTACATGATTGTAGATTATGTTTATTTACAATTGAATGTATATAAAATAATTATCAGTTAGGCTAAAAAAAGACCCTTTTAATAGACCTGCAGCAGCCTGTCCACCCAGCCAGAGCCTCTGTGTTCTAACCTCCACCCCCAGGACCAGAGCCTCTGTGCACCCACTGCCCACTGCCCCGTGCCTGCACCCCCACACGCTCGTTGTACCGCGACATGAAACACAATATAAACAGCAAGATCAATCCATCTGTGACTTGAACATGTTTCCTCTGAGTGTGTTTATGTGTTTGGACATTTTTAAAAGAAGCTGAAGTTTTTAATCAGCGAAAGTCCAGAGAAACACTTGTATTTCTCCTTCAAGTTCTTTGGGAGAAGTCCTGTGACTGGCCAACATTTGCCATATAAGGATGTAGCTTTGTTAATGCGTTATTAATTTTTATGTAAATAATTGTTTGTAGCTGGAGTTTGGTGAATTCGGCCGTAAAGGCTGTTCAGACGGAGTTTGTCTTCTTATGAACTCGTCGTGAATCTGACGTACAGTTTTCTCAACAGCTTCTTAAAGTGGAAGTTACGCACAATTTTAAAGAACAATTTCATGAATGAGGCCCATGTATGTTTGTCAGTTATCAGAGACCAAATGTACAAAGACTCAGCTTCACTAATAGTCCAGCCATTTGTTTGTGCTCAATGCTGATACAGTTTCACCTTGAACTTTAGAACAACATTTGAAGAAAAATAGCCCTCCTGAAAAGATTAGAATCATAATGTATCCTAAAAGCGACATATTCAAGCCAATGCTGCTCAAATTGTAACATACAAAGTTAACACAAAACTTAATTTATTTGTCTATTCCTTTCTTTACACCTGACTGTAAAGTGTGTATGTGTCTTGGTGTATTGCAGCAGTGGAACGGGAAAGACAGCGCTCTGATGGTGACCAGGGTGGTGAACCATCGACGATTCTCGGCCACGGTCAGCGTCGGAGACACGTCCCAGAGAAGCACCAGCAGATACAGATGTGTGATCCGCTCGGACGGAGGCTCCGGAGTGTCCAACTACGCAGACCTCATCGTCAAAGGTACAGACAAGAAGTCAAGTACAAGTACAGCGCGTCATGTTATGTGTCACTGAAATGTCATCGTCAAACAGAGAGAGAGAGACAGAGAGAAGGTCAGAAACAGAGAAAGATAGATAATTAGGGGAGGAGAGAGAGAGAAGAGAAAGAGAATTGGGAGAGGAGAGAAAGAGAAGAGAGACAGAAAGAGAGAGGATGGCAAAGAGAGAGAGAGAGTGGGAAAACACAGAAGGAGGAATAAAGAGGGATGTGACAAGGAGAGAGAAAGAGAAAGAATGGGAGAGAATGGAGGAATGGAGAGGGAAGATGGAAGGTGACAGGAAGAGAGAGAGAGAGAGACAGAAGAAAGAGAGAGAATTGGGGGAGGGCAGAAAGAGAAAGGGTGGCAGAGAGAGAGAGAGTGGGAGAAATACAGAAGGAGAAATAAAGAGGGATGTGACAAGGAGAGAGAAAGAGAAAGAGTGGGAGAGAAGGGAGAGATGTTTAGGGAAGATGGAGGGTGACAGGGAGAGAGAGAAGAGAGAAAGACAGAGATAGAGAGACAGAAGAGAGAGAGAGAGAATTGGGGGAGGACAGAAAGAGAAGAGAGACAGAAAGAGAGAGAGAGAGAGGTAAAGATGGTGACAGAGAGAGAGAGCGTGAGAAATAGAAGGAGGAATAAAGAGGGATGTGACAAGGAGAGAGAAAGAGAAAGAGTGGGAGAGAAGGGAGAGATGGCGAGGGGAGAGAAGGAAAGAGAGAAAAGGGGGTGACAGAGAAACAGAAAGAGAGAATAGGACAGAAGAGAGAGAGAAGGAGAGAGAGGGACAGAAAGGGAGAAAGAGAGGAAAATGAGAGCGAGGTGGAAGAAGGTGGGGAGAAAGAAAGAAAGAAAGAAAGAGAGAAGAGAAAGAAAGACAGAGAGGAAGAGAGGAAAAAGAGAAAGGCAGAAAGAGAGAGTGGAGAGAAGACAAAGAGAGAGAAGAGTGAGAGAGAGGAGAAAGAGAAAGACAGAGCGAGAGAAAGTGAAAGGGTTTGAGAGACATAGGGGAAAGAGAGGGGTGAAAGACAGAGAGAGAAGAGGGAGAGAGGAGAAAGATCGATAGAGAGACCAAGGGGTAGAGAGTAGAAAGAGAAAGGGTGAGAGGAGAGAACAAAGTAAGCAAGAGAAAAAAGAGATGAGAGGGAGAGTGGGAGGGGGAGAAAGAGAAACATAAAAAGAGAGAGAAGAGAGTAAGGACAAAGAAAGACAGAGAGAGAAGGGAGAGAGGAGAGAAAAAGCAAGAAAGAGAGAAAGATAGTGGGGGGTAAAGGGGGAGAGAAGAAAGAAAGACAGTAGGTCAGAGGAGAAAAAAGAGATGAGAAAGAATGGGAGGGGGAGAAAAAGGAGGTAGGAGGGAGGAGAGAAAGAGAGAGGAGAAAGAAAGAGAGGAAGGGAAGAGAGATGAGAGAGAGAGAGAGAATGGCAGGAGAAGGAAAAGAGTTAGAGGGGGAGACAAAAGAGAGAAAGAGATTGTAAGAGAGAAGAGAAAAGGGTAAATTGAAGATAATGTGAGAGGGAGAGAAAGGTGGTAGAGGGGGAGAGAGAGAGAGAGAGAGAGAGAGAGAGGGATAATAGACAGACAAAATTTTAATTTCATTAACTAACAGGCTATAGGTTTGATTCCCGTGACATCCCAACATTCCACAGACCATTGATCCAACTACCAGGCCTTTTACAGCGGCAGCCTTGGTTCTGTTTTGTGTAGATTAGAGGCACGCTGTGGGACTCCCAGTGTGAGGAGCATGTGTTAGGCTGGACCGCAGAACCTCCTGAGGGTGGAAGTGTAGGGTCTCTGGTGTCCTGCTCTGATCTGTGTGTTTATGTGTGATGTATGTGTGTGTGTGTGTGATGTGTGATGTGTGTGATGTGTGATGTGTGTGGAGGAGCTCAGGTGTGGGACTCTGCTCTGAGCCGGAGGAGGGATGCAGAGCTGGGCAAACTCATGGGACTTTTCATCGTGCGCTCGTGCCAATGCAAACTTCAGACGACGACTTCAGACCAGGATGTGCTTTGTGCGGGCCTGGGATCAAATAAATCCATTCATTTGTTTAAAACTTGATGATGTTTTGGATATTTTTAGTAAAGATGGTCCTGTTGTTGTGTAGAGGAGCTGCAATTTGTCTGTGATCTTGGAACTGAGAACAAGTAGCATAGACATTTAGGTAATCCACCTTCAATTTAGCGTATCACAGGCTCACCAAACCCGGTAATCAGTGCGCGTAAGCGACCTAACCCCTGCAAGTGCGGTGTGACAAGACTTAGAAAGTGCCTAATATCAATGTGCCCTTGTATACAGACCTTGGAGCATGCAAGTGCACATTCGAGAGTCGCGCACATGTGTGGAAAGAATCATAGAGAGTCTGATGTGACTTTTAAGTCATAATATGAGCAATCTCGTCGGAATCCACATGAATCCATGCCGTTTTGGGTAAACACAGACCACAGTGGACTGCAGTTGTGTACAAGAAACTTCGCAAGAAACTCTGAAGTGTCCCGAACCAAACTTGCCTCGCAGTCAGTGTACGGGAGGCGTAAATACTCCTTAAGGTGGATCTCTACCTTGACCAGTACGTACTCAGTGTGGGCCTGGTATCAAAGTGGGGAGTTAATAAAAAAAATAAATGTACTTAAAACATGATGATCTTGTGGAGATGCTTACTAGAGATGGTCCAGTATCTCTGTTGTTGGGTCGAGGAGCCTTATCTTGTCCTTGATCTTGGAGAGTTTTTCTGTCTGTTAATTATATGAACTCCGTCTTTGGGAAGAATTGCATGTGGAAATTAATGAGCTGAAAGAGAACTAGCAAATTGTTTGACAGAATTAAAAATCTATCTGCTGTTTTGCAGCATAAAAATCAGGTACTCCACCTTTAATCTGGTAATTTGTGCTGCTTGTGCTTGGGTCCACCCTGGTCTGACCAGCCAGTTGTAGTAGGTTCTTCATGGTGATGCTGCATCAGGTAAAATGAAGCACAACTCTGGGCTGCTCCACACTTTTTAAGAGCATTTTATTGCCTCCTCATTCTTTGATACAGTCGTAAAGTCTCCAGCCTCTGGTCTGAAATGTTCAATGGCCCATCTTGAGAGTGCACGGTCACAGTGATCCAAAAAGTGCAGAATGGGCCGAGGCTCAAGCAGCCACATCACCATCCTGTGGGTTTTATCTCTGCTGGTGGGACACAATACATTCACACTGGAGATTACAACACAATAGAAATTCTTTTGTACAGGGCTTATTAAAATTCAATGATTTTTGACAAAAACATCCCTCATCAATAACTCCATATTTCCTTGTTGCTAACAAAATAAATAGTCTATTACAGCTCATACATGTATCATTTTTAAGAGGAAGGTTGATAGTCTCTAACATATACTGGACTGTATAGCTAAAGGATTTTTATTGACCTACCATGAGTACCAATACATGTAAGTCTGATGGTCACAGAAATGCATCTAAAATCTACATGTTCATTAGCAAAAGCAGATAAGTCCTATTAGCCTTAACCTAATAGTTATACTTTAGTTTTAGCACCTCTAATAAAAGCCCATCTTAAAATTTCAAATGTTTGACGAGTTGTGCAAGCCCAAAGTTGATTTTAAATCTGTCTGAGGAGTAAATGAAAGTGTCCCTCTCCTTCGGTGACTCCAGGCCTGAGCTGTAAACTCTCTATTGATTTTGTTATCAGTGAGCGGACAGATAGGAGATGGTTTTGTGCTGAAGCTCTCTGGACCCACACACATGGACTTAAAGGCACTCCTGCACCAGCAATAGCACAGCTGGGGCTAACTCCCATACTGACCACCCAGAGTCCAAACTGTTCCTATGTCACAAACGGACAGATGTGAGCTTATCTCCAGCTCACAGAAACACACACATACAACAGGACAGGACACACACATAACAGGACAAGACACAGCAGAACAGGAACGCTCACAGAATGCACACACAACAGGACAATCGCACAGTGAACTTTTTCCCTTCATGTGGGTTTATGTAGATGACGTCACAAGATTTGCAATTTTAGCTGTGACAAAGTGTGACAAAAATGTTGACTTTTTTTTTGACTAAGAGCTCCAAACACAAACAAATAATGAACTGCTAAAACAGTCTAATAAAGTCTTACTACAAACATAAAATCTACAACACTGCTTTTCAAACTGCAAACACGATTTAGGTCTTAAATCTGACAACTCTCAGATGGACCGAACAGGCTACATCAAGTGGTGTAGCAACCATACACTGTAAACATGAATAAGTTAGCAGTACTCAAAAAAATTTGAGGGAAGTGATTGCTTCATTTTTTTTTGAGTTGATAAAGTTAGTAGTCACAATTACTGTAACTCGGGTATTACCAGCTAGTATAATCATAGGTTTTAGCTTGATTAACTTAGAAGTCACAATTAGTGTAACTTAGATATTACCAGTTCTCATAACTCATAGATTTTAGGTTGATTAACTTAAATGTCAAAATTAGTGTAACTCAAATATTACCAATTAACTCAGGTTTTAGTTTGATGACTTAAAAGTTACAATTAGTGTAACTCAGGTATTACCAGTTCGTATAACTCATAGGTTTATAGTTGAAGAACTTAAAAGTTGGCGACACGGTGGCACAGTGGTTAGCGCTCTGGCCTCATAGCAAGAAGGTCCTGGGTTTGACTCCCGTTTGACTTTCTATGTGGAGTTTGCATGTTCTCCCCATGTCTGCGTAGGTTTCCTCCGGGTACTCCGGTTTCCTCTACAACTAAAAACATGTCCATTAATGCCTCCCCTGACCTTCCCCAGGACTCGCCTGCAAAAGAGATTCTGAATCTCAGTGGGACTTCCCTGGGTTAAAAGTCAAATAAATTAAATTAAGTCACAATTAGTGTAGCTCAGATATTACCAATTAGTATGAGTCAGGTTTTAGATTGATGGACTTAAAAGTTACAGTTAGTGTAATTCGGGCATAACCAGTTAACTTATAGGTTTTAGTTTGATGGAGTTAAAAGTCACACTTTTTGTAACTAGGATATTACCATTAGTAGTATTCAGGTTTTAGTTTGATTAACTTAAGAGTTACAATTAGTGTTACTTAGATATTAACAGTTAGTGTAACTCAGACATTTTTTTATTTATTTATTTTCAAATTATTAGCATTTTCTTATTACCAAACACAAATGTATATTTTTCAATTTCTAACTTAAAACAGGGAACTGTCTGCCTTGCAAAATGAAGTGTCAAAAAAAAAAAAAAAAAAAAAGTAACAGATGTTTTATTCTGACTAAACATCTAATTCTCAAGATTAGCTCTGTAAAAACATGGTTTACAACACATTCTTGTTTTAAGTTTGTCATACTTCAATATTTTTTGTCAATTCTGTTGAACTTTCTTAAAACAGACTTTTAAATTATAATATAATACATTGTACAGGGACACTGTTTTTTAACAGAACTAAAGATTAAAAATAAATAAATAAAGACTTTGCTGACACAGTATTAGCGGTGGAGCAGCAAGTTCTCATCCCAGAATAAAGTTATTCAATAATATATAAGTAAACTAGGCTTATTACAGTCCTTTCTTATTTTCTTTGAACATGACTTTTGTCTCAATTTGAGGAAAACAAAAACTCCACAGATAAACACAATAAGACAAAAGTAGTATTGCACATTTTATCAGTCGATCTTTCTTAACCCTAGAACACTATTGCTATAAAAAGTTACACCATCACTTTTGTCGGGTAATTTTCACCCGATATAATATACCCAAAAAAAGTACTTGTCATAAAAAATAGATCAAAATATGACAACACTTGATACATTAGAGCGGTTTTCTTTTATTTTCAACTGTGATATGTGTAACAAAATGGAAAATAAAAATATAGGAAGATCCTACAAACATGATCGAAAATTACTGAAAATTTGGATTTTGAGAATAAAAAATTCCCCAAAAAATACATACTGATACAGGAAACTTGGTGTTTGGTCCAGCCATTGAGACAGTAGACTCCCTGTGAAGCAGACTCCTTGACGGCAAACAACTACAGGAGAGAGAAACAAAAACTTGGTATTTTTTCAGTGTGAAAAATGACTATAGAGGATTAAAATATTGTTTTCACCATATGAATTCACTTTAAAAACACCACTTTGTGATATATATTCATAATTTATATAAATAGCTAGCTACATAATGTAACTTTTGGCAAAAAAAAAAAAAAAAAAATAAGTAAACGTACATAACCCTCTATCACTATTGCCGGGTGAAAATCACCCGAAAGCAAACCTGTGTTCCTGCTAGCTGAGATGTCAGAGACACTAATCCTGCTACTGAATGAAGCTGTAGGTGAGGAAAGTAAATATGGTGAAAATATGGTGAGCCTGAATGTTTCACCTTTTACTTGTGGCAGGATCGCTTGATTTTAAACACTAACACTATTGTCGGGTGAAATCTACCCAAAACGTACATTACCCTCTTTCACTATCGCCGGTGAAAATCACCCGAAAGCAAGCCTCTATGTAAAAGTGGGCTTTGGGCAGGGAAACACCCACACCTTCATAGAAGTCAAAAACAATGGTGAAGCTGCCCAGGGACTCATGACACTCAGAAAATGCAACATATTGAAAATCATGTAAATACATTTGCTCGGGTGAAATTCACCCGGCGATAGTGCTCTAGGGTTAAAAAAAAAAAAAAAAAAAAAAAAACTCACTGTAATTTCCAAAGCATGCCTTCAAAGTAGTCCTTGATTTGTATTTTTGTTTTGTTGTATAGAAAGTAGAAAACGGTTTTGCGGGCCACCACTCACAGGTTCTCGACCCGGGGAGAGAGCGTCGTGTTGCAGCGCGATAGACTTTGTTCATTACTATTCCGCGGCTGGCTTTTCGTCATGTGCCTTTGTGTGCGTCTGTCAGCCGGACACTTCACACAGAATACCTGAGCGGAGGTATCAGTAATGCATGAGCAGATAGTGAGAGTATGAGCAGAGAGAGAGAGAGAGAGAGAAGACCGGACGGAGGTGAGGAGGTGGACCAGGCAGAAGCACAGAACAGGGAACAAAGAGCAGCAGATTTACCAGAGCAGAGCAGTATACAACAGCAGTATACTTCTGCATTATGCATGTGGACGGTCCAGAAGTTCGGCGCTCTCGGGGAGCCAACTTTTTGACTTGTGTTGTTGTCGAGGTTTGTCTTTACTAACTCAATAGTAGATCATGTTAAAAGAAAATATGATTACACATGAAAGGAGTAGGGATGTTAAGATTATTAGGTTAAATGTGTATACCTGTTTTTTTATGTTCTTTTCAACTTCCTACATTAGTCATCTTTTGGTCACTTACCTAATGCATTCTGAGCCTCCGAATTGTTCACCACCATGTGTGTAACGTAGTGCTGCCCACGTTAAACTTTAAAAGAATAATGCTGATTGGAACGGACAGTATGGACAAGGTGATTCCGGTCAGAGAATCAGGAAGGAACTTGAGAATGGCTTTATTGTGCAAACTTAGTTGCAATAAAAACATTAACTCAAAGAAAACATAAAATATACATATTGGGTTTCATTAATTAGAATTAAGTTATACATATGCGCTACTGTTCTATTTAGCTAGCCTATTTGGGGGTGTGGCCTGCTGAGGGGAAAAGCGTCTCATGCCTTACCATGTATAAGTGTGGGAAGCTAAACTGTTTACCTCTTTTAAGACTTTTTCTGGTAAATTAAAGGTGGAGTTGCTAACTTTTTTAGTTGTGAATGAGTAAACTTTGTGTTTCCACTAAAAAGTATGTAGTAAATACAGCACTTTGTGAAAAAATGAGACCTCTGAGTAGTATTTGAACTTAATAATAAAGATTTTTTGCTCTAATCAGGAGCTGAATGCTGCGCTCTGATTGGCTGAACTTGGCGCGGTCACTCCAGTTTCACTTTGTTTTTGTAAAAAGAGGTTTTTAAGCCATAAATGCAACCAAAATGAATACATCTCGATATTAACCATGCGTCGAAGGATTTATTTAGGAAGTGGTCAGATTAAAACCTAAATTGTGTTTGCAGTGTGAAAATCACCTACCACACCTTTAAGTGTATTTTTAGCAAAACTTCAAGTCGAGTTACAACCGGATTTAAATAGAGGTTGCTGGTGTGACGTTATATCAGAAAAGTAAACAGAAAGTTTAAAAAAGATGCTAAAAGACGACAGGCGGGCGCTAGCATCACGTTAGCATTTAGCTCGCAGCTACCGTTAGCATTGTTAGATATATTTACATACTTGGAAGGTTGAATCACTTTATTTATCACATGTCTTCGTGTCTGTATTTGACACAATATATCTCGTAAAGTCCACATTTGCTGTTGTAATTGTTGAGCAGTGACTCGTTAACTTTCCCCTCAAAGGTCGTTAGCGGGCAGGCCTTTGATGCCGACTGTATATATACAACCTGGATAAACTAGTAACTACAGAAACAAAGATCGGAAATACATTCATGTACGACAGTTAACTTTTATAACAAAAAAACGCACACCAAAATGGTGCTGCTTAACAGGTAGCAGAAAGGTAACAGTTAACAACCTTAGAGAATTTATAAAACATCATGGCGCACATCCAGAAAAGTGCAAACAAACTGTAATTTGATATATCACAAGTTTGAGCATTTTAACTTTCGCAGTGCACCTTTAAACCTGCAATCTCCACAGACAAAAACACCAGGGATTGCACCGGAGTTCTTCAAATCATATTGGACTAGCTTGGATGCTAATTGCTTGATAGCATCAGAGTCAAACTGCTTGTCTACTACTTTATATAATATGTCTGTCAGGAATTCATCATTTGACAGTTGTATATTTGTAAATCTGAGTAAAAACCATTTCCCAAGTAACTACATTTTAAATTTTCAGACGAGTGGCAGTCATTTCCGCTTTCAAACTCTCCGACACACTGTTCGCTCATGGGACAGGCTGTGCTAAATGCCATCTTAGGGCAAATTTCCTGCCACCAGAGTTTGTGCGAGCTAAGAAGATGAGTGTCTTCTCTGCTTGGTTGCTTCCTTATCAGTCTGAGCTGCTCACTAGTGCAGCCTCCGTAAGCCGCTCTGAGGAAGAGGTTTACTGTCAGTGTGAAGGAGGAGGCCACGACTGCTGTTTGACACTTTACGGAAGGATTAATTTTCTTCATAGTTGTGTTTTTTTTTCCAGCGGTTATGGTTGCTTTTTGCCACTCTTACTGCTTTAGCTTTTGCAGGCCGAATCGAAGCTAGCATCAACCAAGTCTTCAGGATTTCAAGAGAGATTGGCTGCATGCATAGACTTATAGGCTAGTTTAGTAGATGAGTCCATGACACTATTGGACACTCTAAGATATAATTTGGTAAGTCGTAGTATAGATAGGCATTGCAGAGAGATCATGTTGTTTATTAAACGTAGACAGGACATTGAAGACTCACTTCTACCTGAATAGATATTTTAACAAGATATCTGAAATAGATTTTAAGGGCATAGCACCTTTAATAATTATTGTTGTTAGCAAACAAGTGTCCTTCCATTCTCATACTGCCCTACAAAGGAAAAACATATCACCTGTTACTTACGGTCAACGTTTTATGGCTCAACTCTGTATCATTTTTTAGAAATATTAATGTTAAATCTGCAGTAACTGAAAATTCCTCAGTAAAACAGAGGAAAAGTGCAGTAACTGTTTTTGAAATCATCATTCAGAGCTGCAGTTTCTGCACTTTACCTTTGTTTTATTGAGGAATCTGGCTCAAATCGCAGTAACTGCAAAATGTTTTTATGTCTCATTTAAAAATGAAAATAAATATAAACTTGAAACTTTCACAATTTATTTTTTAACACACACATAATAATACTTATCAATTTGGCTGGTAAACAATCTCCACAAATGTGTTTTCTCAGAGGACCTCATTTACTGTTTTTAAGTACACATTTTGAGCTTAAAGGTAAAATTTATTTGAATGGTTTTTAGTTGCCAAGTATTTACTTGTCCTAAGATAAAACATAAACATTCCTTTGTAGGGCAGCATGGTTCAAATTTTTTGTCTGAAAAGAATCTGAATGTATGTCTACACAGGTGCAAAACTTTGTCCACCATCTCATTAAAGCAAACTGTCAAGCTCCCTGAAATGTAAAACAGATGTCAGAACGATTTTGACATGAATCAAACAGTTTGATAAGCCCCTTGTCAGTCCTCTAATCGATCCTCCAGTCAGATTTAACAAGGTAACTTAGTTCTGCTTTGACATCTAAAATTTTGACAAAATTTTGTTCTTTCTTAAGACAATTGCACGATTCTGTTGCTCTTTCCATTATACAAGCAGAATCCTGATTATGAAACAACCTTAAAAATCATCTTAATTGACTCTTATGCATGTGCTCTGTGTACTTTGTTCCCTGCCTGGAGTGTGAGTAATACGGCAGCAGGTGCACGCCACACTGAGTTACTGTGAGGAGGGAGTGCTCACATCTTATTACCCATGATTCCTTGCTGCCCCGCGGGTCTAAATGTTGTTATTTGGTGTGTGTGTTTTTTTTCTCTGTGCCGTTGGGTCTGGAGTGAAGCTTGTTTTTGATTAAAGATGGTTGTGGCTTGGTGAATTCATTACCCGCAGTAACAGACCTCAGGGACACTGCTCTGCGCTCACACATCACACACACATAACCACACACACATGCACACAGTCGGTCAGGAGTGCAAACTTAGCAATAAGTCAATCTGAACTATACATCTTTGGAAAGAATGTGCTCTATTGAGGAAACCAAACAGAAATCAGGTTAACAGCAGGACTGTCCCAGGTAGGGTTGGGTATCAAGCCCCGGTTTCATAACAGCCCTGGTGCTGCGCCCAGCCCTATCGGTCCTTTTATCCGTCCAATTATCAGTCCTCTTGTCGGTCCTCTTATCAGTCTTCTTGTCAGTTCTCTTGTCGGTTCTCTTATTGGTCCACTTATCGGTCTTCTTGTCGGTTCTCTTGTCGGTCTTCTTATTGGTCCTCCTATCGGTCTTCTTGTCAGTCCTCTTATCGATCTTCTTGTCGGTTTTCTTGTCAGTTCTCTTATTGGTCCACTTATCGGTCTTCTTGTCGGTTCTCTTGTCGGTCTTCTTAATGGTCCTCCTATTGGTCTTCTTGTCAGTCCTCTTATCGATCTTCTTGTCGGTTTTCTCTTGTCTGTCTTTTTATCGGTTCTCTTATCGGTCTTCTTGTTGTTCTCTTGTCAGTCCTCTTATCCGTCTTGTAGTTCTTTTGATGGTTTTCTTGTCGGTCTTCTTGTCGTTTCTCTTATCGACCCTCTTATCGGTCTTCTTATTGGTTCTCTTGTCAGTCCTCTTATCGATCTTGTCGGCCTTCTTGTCAGTTCTCTTGTCAGTCTTCTTGTCGGTCCTCTTATTGGTCTTCTTGTCAGTTCTCTTGTCGGTCTTCTTGTCAGTTCTCTTGTCAGTCTTCTTGTTGATCCTCTTGTTGATCCTTTTATCAATCCTCTTGTCGGTCCTCTTATTGGTCTTCTTATCAGTCTTCTTGTCGGTCCTCTTAACGGTCACCTTGTTGGTTCTCTTGACGGTTCTCTTGTCAGTTCTCTTGTCGGTCCTCTTGTCGGTCCTTTTATCAATCCTCTTGTCGATCCTCTTATAGGTCTTCTTATCAGTCTTCTTCTCAGTCCTCTTAACGGTCACCTTGTTGGTTCTCTTGTCGGTTCTCTTGTCGGTGTTCTTTTCTATCCTCTTGTCGCTCCTTTTGTCAGTCCTCTTGTTGGTCCTTGTATCGATCATCTTGTCAGTTCTCTTATTGTTCTTTTTGTTGGTCCTTTTATCGATCTTCTTATCAGTTCTCTTGCTGATTTTCTTTTCGGTCCTCTTACCGGTACTCTTACTTCACCATGCATTTGACTGTAGACAAAGTTAGCACGTGCATCAGAGAGCCCGACATCTAATAAAATACAATAAAAGTCCAATGATTAAGAGTAACATCATTGGCAGAGTTAATAACTGCACATCAACTGCAGAAGTAGTGATTGCAGTTTTTGTATAAGCACCATTATTCATCCAGACTTAATGTTTGGACCACAACAGTTGGTTTAGAGGGTCTTGAGTCTGTCACATCTCAGCAGCACACTCAGTCTGACCCCGTTACCAGCCCTGAGGCTCCGCTTGTCTTTCTATCTGAACATTTCACACTCCGAGCAGACTGTGGACAAACGCTGAGAGACAACTAAACTCATCTGACAGAGAGAGTTAAACTTTAAACGCGGTTCTCAGCGTGTGGAGCAGGAGCAGGTTGTGTGTCTGTGGGAGGACTGTGTGGGGTCTGTGAAACTCCAGGACCTAAGTGAGGAACAGAGAGGAGGAGGAGGAAAACAGTGGAAGGAGAGAGAGAAAAGAACAGACGGAGAAACTGTGACTGCACCAGTACAAGCTCTTCTCCCGCTGAGAGACTCCGCAGACATGTGAGGTGATGAATTACGTTTAGGAAAAGTCTGGGATCAACTTCAAGCACAATTAGCTCACGACTGGGGCATGCTGTAAGCTTTCTGTAAACATGTTTTTTTTTTTTAATCTCAAAAAGTTACTATACCTTTGCTGTTGTTGTAAAAAGAGCTATATCATTGTAGAAAGTAATCATTCTATACAATTTGCTCATTTACCCAATGCATTGTGAACCTCATATCTTTGTCTTGATCTGGAGGTTGGTCAGAGTCGGTCTTGTCTTGGACTCAGGGTCTAACACGTTTCATTACCTCCATGCTCTGCCAAACTTGCTGCAGGAGTTCATGACCCAGTACGGTGACACAGGCACAGTTTGTAATAAGGATTGTGTGTTCACAATACTAAAATTTCAAACTCATACCGATGCTTAAAAAATTATAATAATAATAATTAAAAAGAATCAGTATCAGTTTATGATTTATAAACATTTGGGCTATGTTCCATTATCTAATTATTAGAGATTAGACTAGAATAGACTACTGCAATGCACTTTATGTGGGTGTTCCCACTGAGTCACCTTTAATTTGTGCAAAATGCTGCAGCTAATTTTTTAACTAATACATCCAGACATCAGCGCATCACCCAGTCCTTTCTGAACTTCACTGGCTTTCAGTGTCTTTTAGAATTGATTTTAAAATTTAAATTTTGTTTTTAAGGCTCTTAACGACCTTGCTCCTTTTTATTTGACTGAACTTTTAAATGTTCAAAATTGACGTCAACAAATCAGCTCCTGCTTTAGGTTCCCAGAACCAGGCTGAAACATGGGGATTTCTCTGTGGCTGGTTCCATAATAACACCGTCACTGACTCTGGCCTGTTTAAATCAAGGCTCAAAACACATTTGTTTAGGATGGCTTTTAACATTCAGTAATGTAGTAACTATTTTCTTTTACTGTTACTGTGTATTTGTGTTTTATTGGGAAGCACTTAGGTCACTTATTATGTTTTAAAGGGCTATTTAACTAAATATTGGGTTGAGAGAAAGACCAAGGCATGAGCCAAAGTAAGAGGTGAGCAGAGGCGAGAGAAACACTTATAAATGTGGTTTTGAATTGTTTTTCATTCAGACATACATGAGGGGAAAAAATCCATTTGTTTTTATTCTATAAAACAGGAAACTGGTCGTGTATGGTTTTGTATTTCCCATTTCAAAATGAAAATCAAATGCCCAGCTAGTACACGGACCAAGAACATACAGTCTGCTTGCTTTTTCAACTCGGGATGGTCACAGCTTTACCTCTGTTTGCTGATTGGCTGATGGTACAATTAGACAAGGCCTGCATTCTAATCATTCAGATTTACTGCAGGAAGTAAATGCTCAACATTATAATGAATAGAAATAATGATGTACATCCAGTCAATATAGTCTAAGTTTTCTTTTCTTCTCCTCCAGCTCCTCCCACTCCCATCGCTCCTCCTGAGCTGCTGGCCGTCGGCGCCACCTACCTGTGGATCAAACCCAACGCCAACAGCATCATCGGAGACGGGCCCATCATTTTAAAGGAGGTGGAGTACCGCACCACGTCGGGAAACTGGGCGGAGACTCACGTGGTGGATGCTCCCACGTACAAACTGTGGCACCTGGACCCTGACGTGGAGTATGAGATCAAAGTGCTGCTGTCCAGACCAGGAGAGGGAGGGACCGGACCCCCGGGACCACCTCTGGTCACCAGGACCAAGTGTGCAGGTAAGTGCATCTGTGCTAGAAACAGTTTTGCTTTGTCTTATGAGTGAAGATGAGCAATGTGGACATTTGTATCGTATATTTGTGACAGCAATATTCAGAATATATCAGGGATCACTATTGTTGTAGTTTTTGTCTTGTGGTTGAAGAATAGACTGTACAGTTAAAAGAACCATATGTAAGATGCACAACGAGTGGTTTTAAAAAGGTACAACAATCACAGATGAACTTGTGTTGCCAGATTGTGAAATGGTCCACACATTGAAGCCAAGAAGCTTACTGACTAATCGGAACAAGGTTTGCTATGAATCATGGGTAATAACATGATAGTCACTTTCTCAGACGCCTGACTCATAACATTTCTACACAATGTGGGTGGAGCCTGATGAGAACTGTGTAGAAACAAGTGCATGAGCCAATAACAGACTTTTGTCTGTGTCCTGGAGCAACATCAGTTCAAACTCAAACATGTTCCTGACTCATGGTTCAAAATCAGCTTCAGGCTCTGAGAAACCAAACTGGCAACGCAAATAAGAGAGTCATGTGAGGCTCATTCTGCTTTCTGATTGGATAATCCTCTTTAACATCATTGCCTTTTTAAATTAAAAATAAGTCAAATGTACCATCACTTTCAGTAAACATTTGATTATATTTGAACCTTGTATCTGTGACAACTTAGGTCATGTTTATGAAATCAAAATCTTAAATAGGGTTCCTTACATGAAGAGTTGTTTCTTCGTTTTGATGATTGTGTGGATAAAGTGAAGCTAGACAGTAAACCTGGCAGTTAAACTGTGGTTGCACAGCACTGCTAGCGCTAGTGCTACTAATGAGAGTTTCAGTCAAATAGTCAAAGTGTGTCTCGCTGCAGTGGTCTCTATCAGTACAGTAGGCAAGGCAAGGCAAATTTATTTGTATAGCACAATTCATACACAAAGCAATTCAAAGTGCTTTACAAGGCAGGAAAATGCATCAAAATTACAATACAACATTATTAAAAATATAAATAATCAGCATAAAATTGACTCTAAAAGAAGTAAAGAAATAAAGAGTGCAGACAAAGTATTTCAGTCATATGCACAGACAAAAAGAAATGTTTTGAGCCTAGATTTAAACATTGTCACAGTGGAGGCCTGTCTTACATCTTCTGGAAGACTGTTCCAGATCTTAGCTGCATAAAACAGTAACATCAACCCGGATTGTTTGTGGCTGGAGATTGAGGGTTTAGCAGGGTTAAGGCAGTTTTTTTTTTTTTCTTTTTTTAATAATGTATGATGTTCAAACGTGCCAAGGGCCTAACCTAATATAATTCAATTGACTAAATCATCTTTTTTTTTTAGATGTTACACTTGATTTGATGTCTTTTCAACACAAATATTAAACTTGGCACCATTTTTCAGGCCAAATTACATCCCCTTGTGGGTCGAGTTTGGCACCACTGACTTAAGGAGTCATTACGAATTTGGATGACACGATGGCTCAGCGTTAGCTCTTGCCTGAGGTCCAGGTTCAACTTTTATTTGACCCGGGCCTTTCTAGGTGGAGTTGCATGTTTTCCCCTTGTCTGTGTAGGCTTCCTCTGGATGTTTTAGTTTCTTCTATCACTAAAAACATGCAAAATAAATTCTGAATCTCAGTGGCACTTTTCCTATTAAATAAAGGTCAATTAATTAATGACATAATGAAATATGTAAGTGTAATAATAGTGTTTTATTAAGTATTTAGACTAATAAAGATACTTATGAAAACAAATGAATTTGGCCCTTATTAGGACAAGGAAAATGGAAGCACTTTGAGTACAGATGAAAATGCAGACTGATGCAGACATGGGCATAACTACTCATATATGTAAGTTTAGTGTGTCACAAGGTGGAACACTTTTCAGAACGACAGAGGAATCCAGCCTATATAAAATACGTAATTTGTGTAAATGAAACACAACACGACTCCATCCATGTTTCTGATGAGTAAACAACATTACAATATGAGAGGAAAAGCCTTTTATACAAGTCAATATTGGGATTTGTTTCGAAGAAGTCACAGAAAAGTAACAGAAAACCTCAAGCTAGACCCTTTTCAAACTCTCTGTATAGTTTCTGTCTTTGTTGCTGCATTGACCCGTCAGCAGCTCAGCCATGACACAAAATATGACTGGGCTCATTTCTCCTAAAAATGTGTGTGCAGTAGCTCCGGGGCGTCTGCGTTTAGCTTCTGTAGCACATTTGTGAGAGCCGCAGGAGGTCACCGAGGAGGACACAACCCTGAGAGCCATCGATTTATCGTCAAACGCTCCACAGCTCTCCTGTTTACGACTTTGTTTCTCATTTTTGTCTGACCCGGTCTTCCATCATGTAGGCGCTCAGTTGTTTGTGCTTGTTTATTTTGACAGTGGTGAAAAAAAAATTCTCGATTTTGTCACTTAAGGCAAAGCAATTTTTTTCCATTAGAAGTTTTTTTTTTTTCTTTTTCAGTAAATAGGTTTTAATGTGGTAACAACTAAATAGTTTATTCTGCTTTTAAAGATGTTGTAGTAATGAATTTAATTTAATTTAATTGAATTTAATGTATTGCACTTCATTCATAAAATTAGTTTGGAGCATTGTAACTTTCTTTATCTCTAAATGTATTTTGCTTTAGGTCGTCCATATGAGCCCTGAAGTAGCTCATACACACTCCAAACTGCTGTAATGTATAATTCTAAACTTGATTTCTAGATGTTTAAAGTACAAAGACCTCTGATCGGTTTAAAGACCAGAAAAGGAATGTTTTTGTTTGGTCAACATTACTGTTTGGATCAGAAATATGGACTCTTTCAAAACAAATGATAATGAATGAGGACCGTCTGAGAGCATTTGAGATGTCGAGTTATAGGAAGATTCTTAGGATCACATGGATGACAGAGTTACCAACAAGAAAATCTAAAGATTAATTTAATCTGAAGAATATCTTCTCAAGAATATTCAGAAAAGAAAACTGAGCATTTTAGGCCGCATTATTCATTACAATGGCTTGCAAAGAATCCTTTTAGAAGGAAAGATGGCAGCAAGACTTCTCTATCCACACACACTTCCTCCAGCTCTTCCAGGAGAATCCTGAGGTGTTCCTAGACAAGTCCCTCCAAGATATGAGTTTATCCTGAGGTCTCCTCCTGGTACAACATGCACAGAACACCTCACCAGAAAGCTTTGTCCAACACACATCCAAACACACGCCGAGCTGCCACAGCTGGATCCTCAGCTCTGCTCAGAGTTCCTCCTGTGTGACTGAGCTCTCTATCTCCAAGCAGCACCCTGCGTACAGCGGAGGAAAATCATTTCCATGCTTGTATCCGCAAAACCACCCAAAGCTCATGACCATTGGTCAACTCTATTTTACCTAAAGAATACACAAGATATCCAGAATCTTTCAGTAAAAACCTTGCATCTAAAATGTCAAACATCAAATATTAATTTTGAACTTAGCTTTCTTAATTTTTCCTGATTTGGTCATTTGTGCACACATAATGCCTTTTTTCTATATGAAATATGACCTGATAAAAAAAAAGCCTGTAACATATTTTTCTTACATTGACTTGTTTACCCAAAATTACATGGAATATACTCCAGTCAGTCACCTGCCGCCCCAAACAAGAGCAGGAGGTAGAACATGAATAAATGGAGAATGAATGAGTAGTGATAAACAAAGAATTTGTTGCAAAAAGAGAGAAATGTAATTGAAATTTTGTGTAGATGTCTTGAAGTTTACTCTTTGTATAACATTTCAAAAGCCACAAATATTTCAACCCTCCTTAATAAAACCCACTCAACATTATTGCATCTTATAATATTAGTTGAAGATAATAAAGGTCTCTATTTACACATCGCTTTTCTAACTTGCCTAGCTTCTGAGATTTGACGAGAGAAGATTTTGACAAGCCGGTACAGCCAGATAATCGTGTGAACAATTTTTCAAAATGTATGCACTTCAGATGTACTCAATGATAGTATTTTGTATTCCACAACCTTCATTTCTGTCTTTAAAATCCCTCAATTCTTTCTCTCTTCTTTACTCTCAGCCCTTGAACATAATCTCAGTTCTTGGCTCTTCTCCACGTCTCTATAAATATTCTCTTTTAACGTAAGCCTTACCTTTTCTCCCGCTGTGCAAAAACACCATCCATTCCCCTCACCTCTTCCTTATAAATTACACAGTTTTACACGGCGAGTAATAATGTAAGTGTTAAGCTCATAAAGATAGACTTTCGCATCAGCCCGTGTCCGTAAATCTCCCTCTCGTTCTAAAGCAGAAGTAATTAATGTGCGGAGGACCTAATTCCCCCGAGGTTGGAGACTTTGTGGAAGCGCCTTCTTAAATTCAAAGCGTTTCTGGTGAGCTGATGTTTATGTGACAGGTGTTAATGTGAGCGTGGCTAATGCTCGGGCCTGTATAGATGGATTTTTAATACACCTGTCGGGTAACGTATAGTGAATTGGCTGACTCCGCTGTTGCTGTTATTTTTGCTGAGCGAGGCGGTTTGGATGGAGTGAAGAGAAGAGACGACCCTTTCCGCTTCAAGCTCTAAAAAAGATCAAAGACAGATCCCTGGTGGCTTTTGTCTGGAGACCGTGCAGCCCCTTATGTTCGTGAAACTAACGAGGAACAAACCATAATCATAAAAATGTATAGTGCTGTGGTTGTTGTAAGCGATCGCAAGATGCTGAATATTGGAAGAGGCTTGTCATTCACCATTATGAGTCATTTGTCAAGTTTGAGTGCTTGTTTTTTTTAAGTTGCTAGAGATGGTTGCAGTCTTACATTTGCAATGATATGAGTTAAAGGTGATTGCCATCTTCGCATTGCTGTTTTCCGAATAATGTTTTCTGAGGTAAGAAGACGAAACCAAAGTTTGAATGGTAATTTATTGTTGTAGATATACTAAAACATAATAGTTACCAACAGGAATGGCTAACAAAGCTTGTGTTGTGTGCGATAAACTTTGGTATTTATAATTGAGTGACTGTCTTACCTTCTAATCAAAATAAATGCCTGATGAACGTCCTGTTGATGCCCAACAAAATTCAGAGATTCCTCCGTTCTCAAAAGTCTAACACGCCAATCCCACTACATACAGCTCCGCTCCGCTCCGCCCCGCCCAGCTCCGACCGTCGAAGTGGCTGCACAAAACTGTTGTCAATGAGGACCGTTCCACATGCTGCGCGTCCGCTCCGCAGGAATCCGCCCAGCTCCATCTCTCCGCCGCGGTACGACCAAAATACGGATCAAGGCTATTTTCTTCTCCGCCTGAGTCCGGCCAGGTTTGGCCAAGTCAGTCTCCGCCAATCAAAACGCACCAAACAGGAAAAAGAAAGTGAACTATGTCCGGATTACAAAGTAAAATCACTCCGCACGTACTTTGTATTGATCAGATAACAAAAGTTCATAGTTTACATAAAGTTTCTTTGATATTTGGACACAGCAGACTGTTAACTACAGACTATGTCACTGACACATGGACAGAACAACGTTATTGAGTTCGTGCTCGTAAAAGCCTCTTTACCCTCCGCGGAGGAAGAAAACACGTCCTACTGTTTCACAAACTCGTGTTTGTGAAACAGTAGGACGTGGACTGGAGCGGAAACAGTGGGCGAGGGGTCTGCGGCAACTTTCGGAGGCGGACCGGGGCGTAGCTGCATGTAGTAGGATTGGCGTGTAATGCTACTTGGATCATGGACCTGCATCAGTCGGCCTCACGCGTTGCTCTTTAGCAGCACTTGTAATGACCCTTTGTATCTTTGTTTTGCGAAGACAGATTTAATTAAACAAACAAAGAAGATAGTTTATGCCAAATAAAATAAAATAATTGAAGTGAATGAGGACACACATTGTGTCACTTCTGCCCAAAGAATGTGACCTGAGTCACTCACATTCAACACGCTGCCAAGAATATATAGTGCACATTCAGGCCACTGCAATGGACTGTAAAATGATCGTCTAACCAGCCAGCACCTACTGCATTCTGTTTGAATGCAGAAGGTTCTGAAACCAAAGAAACCAAAGAATTGGACAGTCCAAACTCAAACATCCCTCCTCTTCATCTCCCCTATTTTTAACAGTTTCAGAACTTTCAAGTTGGCAAGCAAAGCTCATAGATTTTTTTAAAAACTGCCTCCAGTTTTGAACAATTAGGAACATAATACTTTTCTTAAATTATTTCCTTTGACCTGAAATTAGGTGCAGAAATCCTGAAAGTGGCAATAGATCAATTTCTTTCTGTAAAATGTTTTAAGGCAGACCTAGCAATACCTTACAGCACACTGGTGGAAAACCAATGCTGTAAATACTATATACATCTGTAATCAAGCAATTTCCATCCATTTTCCCTGTGACACACTAAAAAGGGCCTGGTCATCAACATCAACAATGATCTTTCAAATGCTTCTGTGCTCAAATGAACCTCATACAACTTCAGCTGAATGAGTCAATGTAACATGAAAGCTAATCTACATTCTAATTTTACCAAGAATCTTCCTAGTAACAGGCTCTATTCTGAGGTGTGACATGTGCCACGGAGCAGCACAAGTGAAGATGGAGGTGAGAAGTTTGTCTGTCTGCGATGAACAAGTGTGAACTGTTAGAGAAACTCAGATACTCAGCACATGGAGTCAGTTTCTCCAACAACAGAAGGCTGTGCTTCAATGGTCACATGGTCAGGTGCAGTGTTGAGAGTAACAATGATTAAGTATAGCGTTACAGATCATTATTTTGATTCATTCAGAGGAATCAAAAGGAGCTGACAAGTTTGTTTTGTAAAGATAGAAACAGAGAAGAGATGCTGATTGGCTACAAACTACGATAGCAGCCAATCAGAAGACATCTTCGATTGGTTGAGCTTGACTCAAGTCTTCTTTGCTCTCTTTCCAAAACGTGACAAGGACATATGCTCAAACAAGTTCATTTAAAGATATATTTTGTTGTTTTTACAAATTAATACGTGGAATTAAAAACAGATGATGGAGTTACAGACTGACTCATCTATTTGGAATTATTTCTGTCATAGTTATCACTCATTTATTGTCTATTTGCCACAATTCATTGGTGTTTTAAGCATGACAATGTTGATTCTTGTCTGATGTCTATGTGTTTGGTTATTGTGCTCAAACCATATAGTTCATAACAGTTATAATCTGCAAGGTTTAGAAAAGTCCTGCCCTTTGAAGTCATCTCCTTGAAAAGAGGATGACTTAAGCAATACTTATGTCTATGTTGTCAGTGTGCTGGAGGAGAAAAGTGTACAATAGCTGCTGGTTGATTTTGGTGGTTTGCCACCAAAGTTGGCTATAGCAATGTTTCTCAACCTGAGGGTCAGGACATTTTTTTTCAGGGGGTCTCCTCTTCAAATTTGGGGTAGCTAACTTTTTTACTTGCAAATTAGTAAACTTTGTGTTTTCCATTAAAAAGTCTATGATAAATGCAGCACTTTGTGAAAAAATTAGACCTTTGAGTCATGTCTGAATTGAAGAATGGACATGTTTAATTCTAATCAAGGAACCAAATGCAGCTCTCTGATTGGCTGAGTTGGGGTGATCCTACAGTTTCACTTTGTTGTTTGTAAAAAAAATTTTATAAGCCAAAATTGCAACCAAACTGAATCGATATTAACCCTGTGTCAAAGCATTTATTAGAGGGTTGTCAAGTTTAAAACCTAAAACGTGTTTGCTGTATGAAAATCAGTTACCCCATCTTTAAACAAGGCTTAAAACTCTTCAAATGCAGTGATATAGTAGATGTAGAATCCTATTTGTTGGTATACGGATGATATAATCTAGTCTTAAGAGACAACTTTATCACTCTGCAGGTCAGCTACTTTTTGTTTGTGGGTCGCAAATGCCTATGGTTGTTATTTTGGGGATCAAAACTGAAAAAGTTTGGGAACCACTTTGCTATAGTAAAGTCAAACTTGTTTATTCATTAGTATTGCTTAGGATATTTCAGGTTATTGTGCTTTATTTAGGAGTTACTTTACCTGGTAATTAGCTATTTCATCACTGTTACAAACTTGAAGGTGTAGCAGATAACTATAACTGTTTACTTTTTGTGAAGGTACTCGCCCAACATAGGTCAGGTGTGTGTTGGCTGATTGCACGTGTACATTTCCATTGATGCGCAGTGTGAGTGTGGCAGCAGTAGAGCGCCTGTAATCAACACTTTGAGAGCTGTGTGAGGAGGCAGGACGAGTAACACCAGGGAGCTGACAAATATGGGAGCGCATGTGTTTTCATCAACACCCAGGGCTTTTTAGACCCAGGCAAATGTGGAGCTAATCACCGGGCAGAAATGGAAGTGTTCGAAGCAAACGTTGTACTGTATGTTAAAATGTAGGCCAGTGTTTCTTAAACTGGTAACTGGTACTAGGATGTAACAATATGCAAATCACACAATGCAATTTCTTTTTTTCAAGATGAAGCTCACCATATAATATTTATCACAATATGGATCACAAAACATTTGGATTAGCCAAATCACATTAGGGTATTATTCATCGTCTTTTCTTCGGCATTCAACACAATAAAAACAGACTTTCTCCTTTCAAAAAAAAATCATAAGCTTGGAGTAAATCCATGTGTCATCCAATGGTACCACTCCTTCCTCACAGACTGATATCAGCTGGTCAGGGTGAATACAGAGCCGGATCTAACCTTTTGGGGCCCAATGCAAAAATCAGCTTTGGGGCCCCTCCAATCTTAACCTTTATCAGTCAAGCCAATTCAGCGTTTAAATGGACTTTTTTCATGATACTTTATAACTATACGCAATGCGACAGACAAAAATAATTGTAGACTAATTTTTTATTTTTTTTTCTCACAATAAAGAGATAATGTAAGATACTGCCTCCAGAAACATTTTCCCTAAATTTGGAGTGGGCTATTTTAGACCAATTTTAATAATATATGATTACACATCTCCTCAAGTTTTACTTGGGGGTCAGTGTTTCCAAATGGGGCCCCAGCACTGTTCCTCCCCCACACTGGAGGCTTTGAAGAGCCACATGTAGCGCTATAGTCGCAGGTTGCAGACCCTTAGAATAGTCTGATAGTTAGTTTTTTTGCCGTTGTTTTAAACTACTGACAACGTGCGTGACCAAGACACATCTTTGACTTTGGTCTCATAACATCGTGAGTTTGATCTCAAAATGTTATTGTCGTAGCCCTATGTTTTGTCTCTTATTTTATGCATTTCTGTTTATCTAAAACGTGTTGGGGGCCTGATTAAAACATGTCGCTGGCCCAAGTTTGCCCATTTTCTGCATTAAACCCAAAGAAATTGTCACCAAATGGCTTCAACCAAATTTTATGTTTTTTTTTCTTGTTTTGGTTTTGTAGCATACGGACATAAAAAAAATAAATTTTAAAAATGTGAAAACGTATTGTACTTATAGCATAGCTACGTTTTCTTGGAGACTGTGTTCTCTTAAAAACATGAATGTGCTGTGATCAACAGCTTTAAATAAATCTGTGATTTGTTGATGAGGAGCTCTCCAGTCCAGACAACAGACAGACTCAGCAGCAGCAGCATTAGCCTGTTGTGTGTGAGCACAAGTGTCAGCTCTGACTGAGCAGGACCAAAACAGGCACAAACAAGCCGCTGAAGCCGACTCACAATTCCTTTTGACGAGCAGACGTGCTGTTTAATATTTTTCAACTGACGATCTTGTCATGTTTTGGTTGTTTTTGGTACTTGAAATAGTCTTGAAATAATCTCATTTTAAGCTCTAAAAGACCTAATATAGTGTGAGTTTTTATCTGGAGATACTTGGAGAACCAACTATAGTAATAGATTAAGTGGGAGTTGGTGCGAAAAGTTTGAGTTACGCTTCTCACAGCAATAAAAAATATATATAGTTATTTTTTCTGACAAGTTCATGCTTTAATGCAGCCATGAAATATTGACAGCACAGTTGTGTAGGTGTGGAGTCCATATGTGTGGAGGAGGCCAGCCTAGTATTAAACACAACTGAAGAGTTGTCAACAATAATTCACATTTTACCTCAAAATAACTCACGCGCTGTATGAACGCGAGACACTGCAGGTGGATAGGAAAACAGAAATACATATAAAGCTTTCAATGTGCTGCAGTTTACTTAATGTGATGTCATGTTTTATGTGAAAACTTTGCACATAACAGCGTCAAACTTTGTGTTGTTCTCTGAAATGCACATGATAAATGCAGCACTTTAGTTCTAATCTGATTGGCTGAACTTGGTTTGTTTGTAAAAAGAGGTTTATAAGGCCATATGAATACAAGTACATATTAGCCATGTTTTGATACATAGTTGTAATGTAAATAATGATGTATATGCCATACATGTGTTTTATGTAGTGTGGGTACCCACTTAAGCTAAACATTTAGTGGACGTCCTCTACGGTATGTCAGTAAGTGTATTATATCTTGCTGGGCCTGCGTAGATCCTTTCTACTTTATGTCCCATTCTTCATATGTATTTGTATTTTGATTGTAAATATTTATTGTCATTGATGTGATATGGTTTGGCGGTTTTATGGTTCATGTGACCATCCAACATCACATGACCATCTCACATGACTAGTATTTAAAGCCACCTGGTGCTATTCAATGTTTTAAGCCATGATGAAGACTTAGACGTGGTCGAAACGCGTCGCTCTGTCCCTGTAGCTCAAATAAAGGACTTTTATTTTAAGTCAGTGTGCCTCGGATCTCCTTTTCGTCTTCTCATTGTAAGTTTTTGCCGTTTGATCCTTGAAGAGCACCTGCAGATCTGACTTTTGGCCTGTAGACGCACTCACTTCCTTCTTCTTGTTTCTACATATTAGCCATGTGTCGAAGGATTTATAAGAAGAAGTTTGTAATGTGGAAATCAGCTACCTTAGTGTTAACAAAAGATGAGATGATTCACTTAAGTCAAAATTTATTCAGTTTTCGATTTTGCAGTGACAATTTTTAATTTGAACAATTTATCTTTTAACATTCTTTAAATCACAAAATAAACCATATTAGATGAGATTTAAAACAAATCCACTGTTGTTGTTGCTCTGAATTATTTTTGTTATGAACAATTGAACAGTAAACAGTCATATTTAGAGCTCCACCATTAGTTGTTAACGCAACATAAAAATGCACTTTCAGTCAGGTCTGGCACAAGTTCACACTTTGTTTCTTCACACATCGTGGCTGTTGTATTGTATTATTATTTGTATTATACAACTATAGAGTGTGTAGGTCATTGGCTGCATAAGCAAAACTGATCAGTTCGGTCTGTTTGATTCAATTGTTGCATACTTTAATATTTTTTCAGTCTTTTCCATCCCAAATATGAACATATCCTGCTGAAAAAAACATCCAAATCTGAAAACAGTCCAAGACTGTAAAGAAGAGGTGTCCAAACATCTCCCACAGGGGCCGCATTTTGAAACATGTATGACCACATAATGAAGTAGATTATTAAAATGTGCTATTTGATTTAATTTAGATAAGTTGTATTAAGGCTTCACATATTAAAGTTAGGTTTTAAATATTAATACACATGTTTGTTATTTCAATTCTAACAGCAGACCCATCCAAATTGTACCAATAACAGGAAGTGTGAGGGCCAGCAAAAACTGGTCCAAGGGTTGGAGTGGGTCTCCAGGCCACAGTTTGGACACGCCTGCTGTGAAGCAGTGTTTTTCCACCAGAGGTACCTGGGGGGAGGGGGCCTGGGATGATTGCAGATTGAAAAAAAAGGAAGAATTGCGAGTACTGTTAGCTAAACATGTTATTTGCAGCACATTTGACATGTTAAGAGGCACTTGTTTGAGATATATAAAAACAAAAAAATACAATAGATGCAAATGAAAATATATGAGTAAAGATAAAATTTCCCCTAAAAACACATGACATAGGGGTACTCTGTGTGTGAGAGCATCTGTCTGCACTTGTGTTCTTGGTATCACAAAAAATATCCTGTTTTTTAGAAATGTGCTTGCAATAATCACTAAGGACATACTTGTGATTGACTCTTCCTCCGCTCTAGCTTTCTCTTCTCCTCATCCAGGATCTTGCCTTTTGTCAGTTAAAGGATCAAATATCTGCTCTAAACTCACTCAACAACATGTTCAGTCCAAGCCCTTTTGCCTGTGATCAACTTTAAAGAGCCAAGACTGCACTTTTCCTCATGAACAAACTCAAAACAAAGAGCTAAAGCTGCTGTTTTTGTTTTTTTTTCTCGTAGGCTTTGTGCTTCGGCGGCCTGTGGAGTCCGACAGATCAAGCCCGTTTAATACAACCCATCTCCTTTAATTGTGCTCTTTTGTAATTGGACCATTGGGAGAGCTTTGCATTGTTTCCGTAGCAACAAGCCTTCTTTGTGTGTGAGAACAGCAGGAGAAAAAGGGTGAGGAGTGGGAGCTAAAAGGGCCTTTGGGTTTAAGGAAAGTCAGAGATACAAAGATTAGTGAAGAGAGGAGAGCTGAGTTTGAGGTTAGAGAGGTTTGCAAAGGGCTGGAAATGAAAATGTAAGAAACGGTTGATCTAATGAAACACTCGACATAAGTGAGAAATGAAGACTCACAGTGAAAACAAACAAAGAAACAAACCAAAAAATGGAAAAGGAAATGCAACAATTTTGATTTCAATAGAATTTTGAAGAGTTGGAAGTTTAGGATAATAAAGATAAGATAACACCCTTATTTGCACCACAACTTGCTTTGTTTTGCACGTAGACAGATCGCGATGAAATAAAATGCAGTTAACTTACCCCACAGCACAACTTTCTCTTCCTCCAGGCAAAGTCATTTTGCTGTCTCTGTACTCCTCTGTTGTTACGTTGTACAGCAGTGGTTTAAACACAAAAATGAGCATGTTTAATCCCTTCATGTGAGCTCGTGGTCAGTCTATATCATGTCCCGTATTGTTTGTTTTGCTAGGTCAGATTTTCAAAGCAACACGCGACTAAGCTTTAGAAAAAGGTGATGAAGGTTCAGCAGTGCTTAACTCGGGCGTCGATGCCTGATGAGGCAGTCAAATCGTCCGCCGCAGGTTGGAGTGTCTACTTCATCAGAAGCGGCATCAGCAGATGAATAAACAAGCACATTTCAACACGCTAGATGCAAATTCAAATCGCAAATTTGCTAGACGCCTCAAGACACAGGTTTACATTGACTTAACTTGTAAACGTACACTCCAACGCTGTACGATCTGAACGCAGCAATAAACTCCAACACTTTAGTTTTTATTGCAACACCTTTTAACTGGATCTAAAGCTTATAAAGCTATTTTATACGAAATTAAAGCTTTTTAAACCAAAACAAAAGTTTATGACGTGAAAACTGTTCAGAACAAGATTGAACCGTTCATAAAGCTGTAGATGCTGTATCTGCTAAACACATGCTGTTTGAGTTTGTATTATTGCTCTAAGGAAAAAAAAAGGTTTCAAGCCTGTAAAGGGATTTTCCCTCTGCAGTAACAATGGAGCGATCACTGCAGCTCATCTGCAACAGCTACAAGCTAGCAATAATGCATCCAGTTTTTTATAAATGTACATGATAAAAACACACGTGGAAGCCCTCCGCCAGGACAATTAATGATCCATTGTGTGGCATGCAAGCCCACTCGAAGAAAAAACACAGATTTGTATCATTTATTTATATTTAGCACAATATCAGAATTACTAAACCTGCTCTTACATAGGTCTATTTTTGTTCCAAAAGTTGCACAATGGGCCTTTAACATGTATATTATTTTACAAAGCAAAATGAAATCCCTGAATTTATGTTTATGCAGTGACAACGTCATTATTTCATCTTTGATCCTTTCTAACATTGATACAGTGAAAGAAGGGTTGTTGAATGGCAGCACTGTGATCTCCCTGCTCTGACTGAACTGTATCGTAGATGAACGGCTGTCCTGTGGTATTCCCCTGTCTCCTCTGCTCTGACTGAACTGTATCGCAGGTGAACGACTGTCCTGTGCTATTCCTTGATCTCCCCGCGCTGGCCGGAGTGGATTAAAGGTGATAGACACGGCGGGCTCTCGGCAGTCAGAGCAGAGACGTTGTGACAGACGGGAGGGACCGCTCGTGCTCATTTGTAACAGATTCTGACAGATGTGAGCTTCAGGAGGTGATCAAAGAGCGGAGGATGATACCTCTGACGCTTCACACTTTACTACAGCTCTGATCACACGAGCTTTCATGTCCACTGCACCATCCGCACACAGCAGCAGTTAGTGGGGTGTTTGTTTGTGTTCTGTTTGAGTTCAACGCTTGTGTGTTTTATAAAACTAAATACATTTTAACTCTATTTGGCGGTAACTTACAAAATATGGCTAACAATCTTGTGAGACGTATTCTTCTTGTGCTGTATATATGGAATGGCCATAAAGATGTTTCTTTAGCAAAGACCACACCAGATATCAGTATCTTGTTACGATACTGTGCGCACACGTACAGAACTATCTAGCAAGATGTTTTCCTGATACATAGGCAACTGGGAATGGTCATGTTTTGTATCTTTGAGCAGATGCAGTAAAAAGTCTCCTCCACACACAGACTTATTCTGACAGAAAACAGTCTAAACTCTGTTTTTATTTTGTCAGGAAAGGATCCATATTAACAGAGATAATGAGCCCTAAACATTGTAAAAGTTAGCGTGAAAAAATATATAATATGTACACAGACATCGCACACATGTTTAAATGTTTGTTTTTCACATTTAAACATAGTTTAGTTTAGAGATAGTTTGGCCTAAGTTCTCAATAACTTTGTAAAAAGTAGAAAAGTCTTTATCTCAAACTGAGATGAAGACTTCCGATGACATCGGGTTGTGGTCTGGAGAACGATGGGGTTTCCACTCACAAAACTCAGTTAACATATGCTAACTTGTGCCAAAAGTTGTATAACTTTTAACAGCTAAAATGTATTTGTATGAAGCAGTTGTATTAAATAGTATTTGGTTAATGTTAACAATTTCAAAATCTCATTCCAAATCAAAGTGGCTCAGCGTGTCTCGTGAAAATGACCTTTGTCACATCACGTATCAGTTTGATCTATAACGGAGTCTTTTGAGATTAAAACAGTGGCCAAACCTGCACACTAGAGACAAGATAAAGCTGTGATTATTTTTTGTATCTGTACGTTTCGTTTGTTTTTTACTACAAAAAAAAGGTAACACTTTAGAATAACTACAAAAAATTAGACCTAAAAAAAATCATTAATAACACCTTAATAAAGACTTAATTTATCATGAACAAATGAATAATTAATAAATGAAAAAGTTTATTAATGCTTAGTAACTACTTAATTACTCCAATCCTGCTCCTAACCCTAAATTCTAACCTTCGGTCCTTAGTTTATTATTACTAAGCATTAATAACTTTTTCATTCATTAATTCACATTTGTTAATGAATAATTAAGGTTTTATTTATGCTTTATTCATGGTTTACTAAGGCCAAATAAGATGTAGTTATTATAAAGTGTTAACAAAAAAACCAAAAACATCAGTACAAATACAATGCACATGCAGTATAATAAAAGATGACCACTCATTGAACCACAATGAATCATCCTGACAATAAAGTGTATGTTAACCTAACCTTAACACGAGGCTCATACAGTGGCACATTTATAAACCCAGAGACTGCAGACCTGGAGGGGCTGAAGGCCGTCCACACCCATAAAGAGTGTGATTTAGCTCTGACAGCTGCACAGCTCTGTCGGACCAGACTGATCTCACTGTGATCGTACATCACCTGTGTGTACGAGCCCACGCAGACCTGAGCAGCAGCAGGTACAACACCGGGATGGACGCAACTTGTGACGAATGATCCCAACTTTCAAAGATATGAGAAAACGGGCTATTTCGTTGTTGGATTTGCTGGTTCAAACGTCTACACTCATCCTCTCAATCACTAAGACAATATTTGATACCACTGCATCTAAACTTGGACGAGATCAAGTCTAAGATAGAGCTAAGAATGAAGAATAAGCCTAAAACATGAAATAAATAAAACAATCACAGTTTTTTGGAGCCAGGTTATGATTATGATATCATGGTTCTTGTAGACTATTCTCGATTGTCTTTGAGGTAAACCAAATCATCTGCTTTATCAGAATACTCCATACTTCACTGTGGCTGTTAATCCAACTGTCTTCACTCAGAGCAGGACAAAGACTGACCATGTTGCCAGATTTTCAGAAAGAAACAACTAAGCACTAAGTCCAAAACAGGTGACCTCAACTCATCAACAAAAATTAATCACTTCATTAAAACATAGTGTGTTGACGTTTTTTTTTTCTTTCTTTTTTTAATCCATGTTTCAGTCATAAATTGATCTATTTTGTGGGTCAGACTTGAAAGAATTGTATTTAACAAACAGTGAGCTGAGAATGTTGTAATATGCAAGCTAACTAACACTCAAGCAACACGTTTCAACACTCCCTCTCAGGTAAACTCTTCTCAGATCCAATTCTTCACAAAAAATCTAAAACTCCAAACATGTCTGTACTGAGAAAACCAACTTTTGTTGTTGACAACAAGATTGTCCTCCCTTCTCCACACTGACAATACATAAAAGTCCTCTTTGTTGCAGGCTTCCTGTGATAAAGTTATTTCCTTTATGGTGTTAAAACCGAGCGGAGTATAGAAGACGCGTTCAACCAGCTCTGAAGCAAGAGGCGATGGGTACTGCAAGATCAGCAGACATGCGCTACAAAATAATTGTCAGCCTGGAATAACTAGACACATCTGTAGATTGGCCATTTGGGGTTGACTGAGTCATTGACCTTTAGTCACACGGTAGGTTAAGTGGTTAATGAAATCGACGTTTAAAACTTGGACATTTTCTGGCACAATCCACACTTGAAGTCACCACTCAGGAAACTGCTCTCTTGCGGCTCTACTGTTACCACACACAATGAAGCACGTGCTGGCCATTGTTCGGACCACACAAGGATCAATACTTGTGTCGCTTGAACGTCTTTTGTTGCAAAATCTTTTGTGTTGAAATTGGCCGCTCGACCGCGGGCTGACTTCGGAGGCAGAGCCACATACTCATACACTGAAGTGTATTGTTCAATGCAGTCGAGTTACCTCGTAACTGCGCGAGAGAAGACGGTATCACAACGATGTTGAGCTTGAAAAACAAAGAGTTTGACTCGAGAGCTGGTGGTACGTGTAGCGTGTTTCTGGCCATCCCACAAAAGTTTGGATCAGAGAGTCTGTTTTTTATATGTGCTGTGGTGCTTGTGAATGCAACTATCATAGATCTTGAAAGCAGCAGACTTGGCTCCCCCACACGCATTCACATGTGCTCACAATTTAGCAGACACAGCTGTATGGGCACGGGAGCCTACTCTCTCACTCTCTCTCTCTGTGTGCGCTCGTCTCTTGTAAATCTGTGCTCTTCTTCAACCACAAAGGGACATCCGGACCAAAAGTCATAAAGGGTATAAACCAGAGCGTCAATAGCCTGGTGCGGCACGTTCAGGCGCAGTCCACGGCACTTAACAATCTCCACAGATGACTTTTAAAGATCATCCGCTTAATATTCGATCTGATTGGACTGAATAGAAAATGATTGTATTCTTGGAAGATCTAAGCGTTAGAGATGGTCCATACCTGTTGTCAAAGGCCGATCCCCGTCAAATGCTCAGAAGCTAAGCGAAGAAGATGGCGGGCCTGCTTAGTCCACTTATGGCACGGCGAGAGCGCTGTTAGAACACCAGGCTGCCACAGGGACGACAGGAGTAGAGTGTCATTGTGATGCCTTGCGGCCAAGACACCTTAACCCACCGTACGATACAAAAAATATTGGCAAATATACTAGGGAATTTATATTGCAATACCGATTAGATTAGAACAAACTATATCGAAGTTCAATCTATAGATGAACATTCACTCACTACATATTCTTTACACCATATATAATGGACAAATATTAATAAGATAGACAAAGTATAGTGCTTGATATCTAGAGGAGTCCATACAACTGAAAAAGGGAGTCAGAACCATTAATTATTATGTAAATATTCTATATAAGATAACAATAAGAGTATCATTATTTGAATCAAAACACTCTTAAAAGCGATACATTATAGTCTGAAAACTTATGTCTGAGTATATTTATGTCTGAAACGTCTTAAGTTTGTTGATACTTTAACTAGTGAATACTGAAGTACTGATAAGTGGATATTGACTCTTTAAAATCTCAGTTATGATGCTCATGCAAATATAATTTCCATTTGCAAATGTTAAATTATTGTGGTAATTTCCTCATTGTTGTGTGTCAGTCTCACATCAGCTTCAGCTAACTAGTGCTAACTACACAGCGGCACATGGGCTGAGCGGTTAGCGCTCTGCCTCACAGCAAGAAGGTCGCGGGTTCGATTCCCGCACAGGCGGGCTTTCTGTGTGGAGTTTGCATGTTCCTCCCCGTGTCTGGGTGGGTTTTCTCCGGGCACTCCGGTTTCCCCCACCTACCAATAACATGCATGTTAGGGTAAAATCCTCCAGCTACGGTAGTCCTGACCAAGCTAGCAACAGCACCTGGAGATGGGTCCCCGAGCGCTGCACTGCGGCGATCACTGCTCCTGAGGAGATGCCCCAGAGGCATTGAAGGATGGGTCAAATACAGAGGACAAATTTCCCTACGGGGACAATAAAGTATACCTTAACCTTAACCCTTAACCCTTAACTACCTGTTCCTGCTGAATTGTTTGTTATTTTTTTAAATGCCTTCATCTGTAAGGATGTACTGGTATCAAACAAATACCCCAAAAATCCCCCCAAAATACTAAGTATTCTATGTTTACCAAACCTACCCATCACTAACAAGTCCATACAATGCG
The DNA here is from genome assembly GCA_038363315.1 of Mugilogobius chulae. Lineage (NCBI taxonomy): Eukaryota > Metazoa > Chordata > Actinopteri > Gobiiformes > Gobiidae > Mugilogobius > Mugilogobius chulae. Next base: position 22,036,629 of record CM076402.1, read on the forward strand.
CATCTATCAAGTTAAAAAGTCACTAAACGGCCAGAAAAAAGTTTTCTCAGCCCAGGTGCAACAATCAAAAAATACTCTTAGAGCAGGGCTATTCAACTAGATTTTACAGCAAGTCAATGCTAGAGCACATTTGTGGACCAGATCAAAACTGATCAGTGAGCATTTTAGTTGATTAAGTTGATTTAAAAGTACTACAGGCTACTGAATACCAGATCTAATCAAGAAATGTGGCCCAGTCCCTGGCCCACTTTACTATGATGGGCCAGTCTTTTTCCTTAGCATTATGTTGCTGTATCCACCACTGTTCACTGTAAAGATACAGTGTTTCCCAGGCCTCTTTACAATGTGGTCCAGTTCATGGCCCATTTTACCATGGTGGGCCACATCATATTGTTTAGCGGGCCGCATTTGGCCCGCGGGCCGCAATTTGTCCCGGTGCCTGGAGAGATACGGGCGCGCGGGGAGCGCGGGGCGTGTTCGCGGGGGCGTGTTCTTCTAGACCGGTGTAAACATGGCGCGGACCTCGGAGAGGTCTGACTTCTTAGTGGAACAGACATTTTATGTTTTTTATTCATCCTCTTTTTCGGACCCGACGGGACATCGCGGAGCCTGACGGCCCTGAGTGAAGCCTGGAGTCTGGACAGGCCGCTGCATGAAAGCCAAGTCTCCAAATAGACTGAAGCAGCCGCTAAAAGCTAATGCGCTAACACCGAGCTAATGCTAAAGCTAAAGCTACCAATGCCCTATATGTTTTTGGATGGACCCGTTTGGTTACTTTCAGAAGTTTATAGTGTAAAGTTACTAATGAAGACAACAGGACAGTCTGCTGTGACACAGGAAGAACCTCCAGACACATGGACAAGCACAATGGACATTTACTGTGTGGACATTTGCTAAGGACTAAGCTAACTCTGTGTCTGCTGTCTGAGTTTGACTGTGTCTGACTTCATATCACTTTTAGTTTTGAAATAAACCTCTCAATTTGATGGTAGAACATTGATGCATTGTTCAAAATATTTTGAAATAAAGGATGGAAATTGTCACAGTTTTACATATAATTTCATATAATGTAAGATATGTATATATTGCAAAGTATATTAAGTTTGAATGTATTTTTGCATAATAAAGTATATTATGTCATATATTTGTAATGCTTCTTACAATATATATTCTTATAGATTAGGAAATATATTTTAATATATAGAACAATATAATATCTTGTATAAATGTAAGATATATTTCAATATATAGAACAATATATAATCTTTTATAATATGAAATATATTTTAATATATAGTGCAATATATAATCTTGTATAATGTAAGATGTATTTTAATATATATAGCAATATATTCCAGAGTATATTTATGTATTATTCAATATACGAAAGTGGCAATAATTGCAGTATTTTCATATACTGAAATATATATTACTTCCATTAAAATATATTATTACAAAATATATATTATCATATATTGCTAGGAAAATGTCACAATATATGAAATGTCATGAAATATATTGTCATTTAATATATTGAGAAATATATTTTTGTTCCGTAAGGGCACACTGCTTCAGTGTCTGCGTACACTGGGTGAGTGGATACTTGATTGTAAAGTGCTTTGAGTGCCTGGAAAGGTAGAAAAGCGCTATATAAATAGACCATTTACTATATAGATAGACCATTAAAACGAGGCACAACATGCCCAAATTATCGGTGTTTGTTATTTTTACACCCCTGCACTTATTACAAGATATAAGCAGAAGGAGGGATGGGGAAAGCAGAGAAATCATACCATGTAGTGGTTTCAGTTATCAACAAGTACCATCAAAGGCAGCCCAGGTTCTACCATTTGAGAAACACTGGCTTAGACCATCATGTGGATTTAGGTCACAGAGTTTTTTTTTGTGTTTTTTTTTTTGTCGATTGCTTCAAGTTTGCAATTCTAACAGCCCAAAAGCCCTTCAGACAAAAGAAACCACTCTTGTCCAGCCCATTCCTCTATTAAATCTCTTGTTTTAATACTTCTGTTACATCTAAAACAATCTTAAATCCATGTTTCCAGTGCGTAAAGCTCTCTTCATCTTTTCTCACTCTTCAGAAGTCCCCTGGAATCGAAAAAAAGTGAATAAAAACCCGAGCATTTAAAGCAGGCCTTAAGTCTGTGAGTCCAGGGTTAAGGTGTTATTGGACGCTTTCCCACTGCTTGTGTTTGGTTCCCACAGAGCACAGACTGAGAGCAGACGTCTGAGAGTTAGTGAGGTCAGAGGTCCAGACGGAGACCGGAGAGAGAGAGAAACAAAGACAAGATGGAGGGAGAGAAAGTCCTAAACATCTCCGCTGATTAGTCGCTGTGTTTGGCTGTCAGACTAAACTTTCTAACGTGATTGCTGTTGTAAGAAAAGTCAATACTAATTCCAAGAAAACAATGATGGCAAAAAACAATTCTTCACACAATAGATTGTCATTTGAGTCTAAATTAGTTTTTGAGTGATCAATTTTAAAATTATTGTGGTTCAGTTTATCTTTATTTTATTTTATTGTGTTGTTTGTTTGTTTCATCAAAACTAGTTTGAATGAGCACCTTCAGTATTGTACAGTGTTGAAAATAAATGTAATACAGTCTGTAATACTTACTGTAACATTATGTCTTTTCAAGTTAGTGCTGCACGATGCATTGAAATTGAATCAAAATACACATTTTAATTGATACAATTAACTAATCACATTGAGTGCAATGTTAACTGACATTCTGTTATTCAAAATTGTCAACTCAAATATGTCTGCTTCATCTAAATAAATATATATATATATATATATATATATATATATATATATATATATATATATATATATATATATATATAATTCTACATGAATTTTTCCCTGTTTATAGACATTTGAATTGTGTTTTTGTGACACTAAATAAAGCCTTTAATGGTCACAAAAATGAACTACAGTTTGACCAAGAGGACGACCTCCATGGAAAAGTTGCTTCTTTAACAAAGTTTTTTGATGTTATGGCATTATCCCCAAAAAGGATGTTCTTAAGGAGGATTTTATCTTCATTTTCTGTTGGATCGAGTAGTTGAATTTTCACCTCCAGAAAGTTACACAGTGCCACTTTAAAGATTACAGATTGCTCAACATTGGGCCTCATTCATGAAAGTGTTCTTAAAAATTGCGTAACTTCCACTTTATGAAGCTGCTGAGAAAACTCTACATCAGATTCACGACGTGTTCAATAGAAGACAAACTCTGTCGGAACAGCCTTTACGCCAAATGAATCAGTTATTTACATCAAAATGAATAATGCATATAAGGAAGCTACTTCCTTATATGGCAAATATGAGCCGGCCTGAGTGTGTTCTGGTCCTGGGGGGACACAGGGCCCTGAGGCTGGGACAGGCTGCTGCAGGTCTAATAAAGGAGTTTTTTTTTTTTTTTTAGTAGTACAACTGATGATTTTTTTTTTTTGTTTCTAAAATTATTCTATATACACTAGTTTGTAAACATGCATGAATCATGTAGGAATTATAATTTTGATTATAATTCCTACATGATTCATTAGCCTTTAAGAACATTTGTTTGTAAGAACATAATTATCAAGAATGAGGCCCATGTTTTAGTCCAAGATATTTTGCGTGTAATTTATTTCGAAGGCTGGCTTCGATGAAGCGATCTATCACGTCATTCATACAGATGTCGAGTGTGTTTTCACAACAAACCACATGCAGTATATGTCCTCCTCTGGGTCCTTGTGCCCACACACTTCTGCTGGTGAATCTGTGAAACTGCACCATGTATTTGACCGAAGACAAAGTCAGTAGGTGCATCTGCCTCTATTGTTGCATATCCAAAAAAACACAATTGTCTTCATCAAAGCAAATGGGATTTGAAGAAGAAGAAGAAGAAAAAAAAAGGAACAGTAATTTGAAGAGAGAGAGCGTATATTTCAGTCCGAGTGCCTTTATTAAAACTATCCCAGCCTTGGGCAGAGATGATTTTACAAAAGCGATGGGTGGTCTGAGCCGGTTTGAATCGAAAAAGAACATCCAGTATGTAGGTAAAGTCTGAACCATGGAAAGTGATCAAAAGCTCCATTTCTCCACTCCTCTTCCTTCTTAGCGTCTCGGTCGTCTTTTTTCCGTCCGCTCGTGACCAGACAGAAGCAGACACGCGAGTACGGAGCCGGAGGAGAGTCGACGGTGTAATGAGGAGATTGAAGGTTTAACAGGGAATGACACAGACAGAGCCCAGACTGCAGAGAGGCATGATGGGACGTGGAGGAGAGGGAAAGACTGCAGGCTCACAGAAACACACTGTTAAAGAAATGTCACTCACACAAGTAGACTACTCAGAACATCCAGAGGTAAAAAAAAAGCAAAGATTTAAGTCTTCTTTGCAAAAATAACAGAAGTCATTTTGAGATTTGGGAAAATGCAAGGGCTGTCCAATTCCTTTTTTTTTTAGAACTGATTCTTTGTCTTAGGGAAGATGCTGATACCGATAACACTTTAATACCAAATGTATGATACCAAACTAACAATACTAAAGCTTACTCTTTTGAAAATGTACTTAGAATAATGTAGAATAAATGTGTTTATGTATGTATTCGGATATTTTTAGATTCAAGGGTATTATCATAAGCAACAGTGTTTGTCTTAATATAAATCATTTTAGTCCTTTCGTGACATAGAACTAACAACTAACCTGTTCACACCGGATGAATATGTGTTGAACTGTGATTTGGAAAACTGGAGCGTCATATTGATCCTTATTTTGTGCATAGGTGCTTTATAACCAGGAATAAAAGCTCCAAAATAGAGTGAAGTAAAACATGTGAAAATAATAGTGACATAAATCACTCGGAAATCTTTAAAGTAATCTTTACAGCTTTTGTTTTTGCAAGAATGTGACATAAAACAGAAGCTTAGACCTGATAAAAGTGTGTGCAGCAGTGTTTTCTCTGCTCTGATCACACAGGACAGTCCTGAGTCTGGCTGATGCTCTGAAAGCCCAGTTTTACAGGGGCGGAGCTAAGGGCATCTGTGGCTGGGGCCCTTAAATCTGGTTTCTGCGGGGGGGCCATATTTGATTTTTTTTAATGTAATTTCCTCATTTTTTGCTAATTAAAGTACAATTACATAACATCTAAAATGCAACCAAAATACAGGAAAATGCTTAAGATTTTCTTTTATAATTTTCATTCTTTTGGAGGAAGCCCCCAAACCCCCCGAATTACATCGACTCATGGTGTGGCTCCTCAAGGATAACAGCTGAAAATTTCGGCTTTTGGCCTCTGATCAGTTTTTTCTCCTTGTGTGATACCTAAAAAAAGTGTGTTATCAGTGTGTTTTTTTTTTTTCTTCAATTCCATTAATGATATTGAAACAATAACAGAAAAACAACAACAACAAAAAACAATATGAAATGTCTAATCATTATCAAAAAGGGATACTAGTATCCCGTAAACAAAATTGTAGAATTTGTATTTTTCTTGTTAAAGCCTATACCATTTTTTATTATTATTATTATTTTATTTTTATTTTTACGTAAAACGATCAGTGTTTGTGTTGATCCTAGAGGCTTGGTGTGGTGTTTATTTTCTATGTTTAAAAATACATAAAAACAGTGCTGCACTTATTTTCACATCAAGCAAAGTAAGAAATTACAAACCAAACCAAATAAAATCTGTAATATTTCCTTTTCTCTGCAGTGTGGCCCCCGGTGACAGTGATGGTGCACACAGCCCTTCTCTTCATTTGCATGCCACTGCTGCACTGTCATGTGCTCAGGCCGCGCACAGAGACGCCTGTTGTGTGGGATTCCTCCACATTTCTAAACTCCACACAGTGTCCACAGTCACTGCTCACACTCACTATCAAATCATCAACGCAGTTTTGCTCTGTTTACTTCAATATGTTACGAAAACCCAGAAATCATGTGGTTGAAGCCACATGGCGACATTTTCTTTGGGGTTACCTGATACCTGATTTTCATTAGAGTTTGATGAGAAACTTTTGAGAAAACTTCCTTTTTCTAAGTCAAACTTTACGTCATTTTTTTTTTTTTTTATCTGTCCTACTTTTGGTGAAAGAATATGACCCAATACAATGAAATATTGTCTTTGGAATAAAAATACAAGGTTTACATGATTAAAACAATGAGTGTCTTTTTCGTCTTTAAACCAACAAAAGCTGTGTTACAGACGTTTTTTTTTAACTTTCTGATGCAGATTTCTTCAGTTTAAAGATCAAATATCTGCTCTATAAAGTTACTCAACAATGCTTTAGTCTAAGATGTTTGGCCTGTAATCTGTTTGAAAAGAAAGCCCTCCTCCAAAAGCAGCTGATCATGTAAACACAGCCATCTGCGCTCTGTAATGTCAACAAAAGAGTCACATGTATTTCCTGGTCATGTGACCTCCTTTGGGTCGTTGTGCTCATCATGTATTTGACTGTAGACAAAGTCTGCACGTGCATCAGAGAGCCTGACATTGCCATGGCATTTATGGAAATTTTAGTCTTTGGCAGGGAAAGAGTTAAAATCTATGTTTCAGTCATAAATGGTTTTATTTTTGTGGAATAAACCTAAAAATCGATCATGTGAAAGTGTCGCTCAGGAGCTAAACAATGTAACCCTCAATTTTCAAAATTCAAAAGTGACTTTCCACAAAAAGAAGAACAAAGTTGTGATAAAGAAGCAGACTTGGCAGACTTGGGGCTGCCCACTAAGAGAAGTAGGTGGAAGAATAGTCTGTTTTTGAAAAGACAGAAGCATCAAATACACTGCAGAAACTATACATCTAGACTTGGAATCAGATTTTGATCAGTTTTAACTGGATGAGTTTAAATTGCTTATGTAATGCAGAATATTTCAGTGATTTCACGACATTCTTATCTGGTTTTAAGACAATTTGGCTTAAAAAAAAACAAAAAAAAAAACAAAACAAACAAAAGTCAATGGGGTAAAAACATTTTTATATTCCATTGGCAAATGGATTCTTCTCGAAATGAGAAGCATGTCTTGAAATCAGTCCAAAACACTTTGAAACAAGGAAAATAATCTAAATAAATCGAGATTAAATTTGGCAAAATGCTTGAAATTAAGTGGAAATCCTAGAATCATTTGCATATGTGTGAAATCACGATATGAAGATGTCATCCGAAAAGCAGATTGTCACAGAGATGAGTTCACAGATTTTCATCAATAATACTATTTATTTGTAAATTTGCTCCAATTATGAGGCCCATTTTCTTACATCCATAACAACCTGTCAGCTCCTGAAACATTCAAAAACGACAGCTCTCCTTTAAACTCATCACATGTAACATTACCGTCCGACCAAACTTTCATTCTCTTTATCCGAGGCGTTTCCCTGCTGTCCTCGCCCCACACAAACACGTTTTATTTCCCCGTCTGCGAACCCCCTCGTGGGCCTCGTGTGAGCGGAGGCAGGTCTGCGTGTGGAGCTTCAGGTTCTGATGAATGAGCCGCAGAAACAGAGCCATTGGAGGCAGAGCAGGAGGAGCTGGAGAGGAATCAATCCCAGCGAATCTCTAAACACCTCAGACGTTTACTATCCCGCTGTCTGATGTTTGTCCCTCAGCTCATTACATTTGCTTTCTCCATAGTCTGTAATAAGTCTGGTTGGTCTGTGATCACGTACGGCTGGCTGGCTCTCGACTGGGCTTTTTTTTGTAAATTGTGGATATATGAATTCTTGTCTTGTTCACGACAAATTGATATGTTTATCACTGTCACTGAAAGCAGATGAGGAAAAACAATGAACGTTATGAGGGTGTTGGAATTTGATTGGTCAAAGCATCTGAATCCGGAAGTAGCTGAGGAGTTATAAGGCACGTTTCCATTGGCCTAGGTCCCTCAGACCAGGTCACTTTAGACCAGTTTGGGCCGCTTCTGTTAATGTTTCCACTGCCGGTCCAGGCTCCCGAGGGTCTGTTACATGCGTTCTTAAAAAAACAAAAAACAAATAAGAAAATTAACCTAATTTGTACTTTTTCTTCCTGGCATCAATCTGAGTGATTTACAAAAATATCCGTAATATTTGTGGTGCTGTAACAAGAGGGTCAGGCTGGAGTGAACAAGAAACTACTTCTGATTTATTGTCACATTTTTATACATTTGTTCTACTTTTTCGCAAAGCCTCTGCGACTCTGAGCTGCTTTTTAAACCCAATTTATTCAATGCATTGAGGTTGGATTATGTCGGACACATTACACACAGGGTTTACCTTATTTATTTATTTTTAATATATATATATATTTTTTTTACAGTTTTTTACATCGACAAACAGGAAACAGTTGATGCTAATGCGCTAGCTTTGCTTTGTTAAGTCTATCGAAGCAGGTTTTGGCCTGAGCCTGCGTTTTCTCCCGTCCAATCATCGAGCCTAAAGGGAAGACCGCTGTGTAGTCTGGTCCAAGGTTCAGGGTAAAAGCAGAGCCAAAAGCGGCTCCGCTTTGCGCTGTGGAAACAGCATAGGACCGTACCCTAACCCCGGTCTCACACTGGATCCAGTCCGTACTCCGGTCCGGCGTACGGAGGCTTTCCGTTTCTTGAAAAGTAATGAGAGACTCTCACACCGCGATCCGTCCGGTCCGGTGAGCCGTGCGGCTCTGCTCCATACCTCCGGATCGTTTCCGTTTCATTAAAATTTTTCCGGACTGCCGGAGCGCTCCGGAGCCCTTTTTGATGAAGTTGTGAAAAGAAGACACGACAAACAGGAAACCAAGCGCTCGCGGGTGAAGTGAATCCGGTGGTTTTCAAAGTAAAAACATTACGTTTCTGCTACTACAACAAATACGTCAAAATGCTCGACATATACGCGACTATTGAACACACAGGAGGTAAATAAACGTCCCGTACTTACCCATTATGCATCAAAAAATCCAACAGAAAATGAAGTGACGTGAACTCGTGGTCTCGCAAGGCCAGCAGAGTCCGTACATACGCATGTATATTCTGGAGGCAGTGTGAGTGAGCAACCGGACCCAGACGGATCCGGATCTGGATCTGGACTGGAGGCAGTGTGAGCCCGGTGTAACCCCCGAGCCTAAGGAAACAGGGTTATTTATATCAGGGGTTCCCAAACTTTTCAGACCAGGACCCCCAAATAACCATGAAACCAACCAACATCTCTTTATTTTAGTAGTTTATTGCTTTAAAATACCAAAGAATGTTTTTTTAGCCTCACAGGATAAACCTTAATATTTTTTTTTTTTTACTTTATTGTAGTGCTTCATTTAATTCAAGAAAGCCAACAAATACACAAATGTTTTTTTCTAAAATGGTGTGAATTTACAGAAGAAAAGATGGAATCTGCCCACAATTCTTTTTCATCGACTCCACAGTTTGTATGATTCAGGTCCACCGTCCTTCACCACAGGGAGGGTCGAACATGTCTGTCAGCTACATGCCTCAAAGTGTGGCCCCTGTCAGAACTACGCTACCCAGAATGCCCTGCTCACAGCGGGCCACAGCAAACACGCTGACCCTGAGCAGGCCTGATTAATGAGGCTGAGCGGAGAATGTGTCTGTGGGACTCACGCTTTCCACAGCAGCCAGATCTCTTCCACTGACCTGACTGTCCCGAGTATCTTTCACACACTTTGTTTTTCTGTCTTGTAAATGCTTCACAAGGCAAGAGACAGCAGGTGAAGAGGGAAAAGAATGAATAAAGAAAGTTATACTAAAAAGTGATCCAAAAAAATAACAATAGTCAGCCCCAGCCCAATCAACGATATGTATCACAAAATTTGAAATGTTACAGATTTGTTTAATACAGTAGCAATTCTGGCTGAAGTTAGTATCGCTCTTGTGTAGTATACTTAGTAAAATGTAAGTATTGTATGGCACTGACACAAAACATGAGCATATACTGTATATGTATATATGACCAGTGGCCACGTTTTTGCTTTTCTTTTGATATTAGGCTTGTGATCGTGACATCATACATCATTAGAATGTTCAGTTAGTCCAATGGAGATTTTAAATTTTAGAATATTTAAAATATAGAATATTTAAAATTTAAATTTAAATTTTAAATATTCTGACACTGTGTAATAGATACATATATCAGGACTGACCCAGCAGTCTAGTGGGCTGTTTCACGGCTGATTTTTTTATTTTTTTTATTTTTTTTTCATTTTCTAATATTATTCTAATAACATTCCTATGGAAGTTCTGCTAAACTGACAAGAAACATGGCAGATTTGCCATTATTTCCATGGTAACCACAAATACTTCCCGAGCCTAATAGGTTTAGTTTTATCGTTTAGGACCTTTACAGACCTGTAAATGGTTGAAAAGTTGAAAAGTACATTGTTTCAAATTGTGTATTTTTTAAACCCAGCAAAAAAAAATCTACTAGTCCAGCAGCCCATGGAGCCAGCGGCCGTTCTGTTCTCCTCCAGAATGCACCTAAAGCATGTCTGCCCCTGATAACATGCAGTAGTTTTGGTTTTTTTTTGGAGTGTTTCTACTAGCCTTACTCTTACCCTTACCCTATTCTACTCTGTCCTACTTGGCCTGGTTGTGTTTCTATTGCTCTTGTAGAAGAATACAATAAGGGGATTGTATAGAACCGACAGAAAAAATGTAATGGAAAGCCCATGTGCAATACATTCATGCAATGTAGCAAATTTCATTGTAGTTATAAGCAAGGCAAAAATGCCCTCGATTACAAGGCACTGCATATCCTCTATTATTGCACTGTGATATTGCCTTATCTAACACAACAATTATAAAACAGTAATACAACCATTAGTCACCCTACAAAAAATGAGCACAAAGACAAATCACAAGACAAATTCTCTCAAATTCAATGTGATACATTCTAAAATACTTCATGGATTTGATTCATTTTCAGACAGCACAAGAAATGTTTAAAGCATGAAAAAAAAAAAAAAAAAAAACTGGCCAGACACTAAAGGACTGAGGCTTAAGGTAGAATAACATTTACCTATTAAACCCAAAGAAAATGTCGCCATGTGGCTTTAACCAAAGATTTAGGTTGTTTTACGTTATGGCTTTTCGTGCGTAAAAAAGGCACAAAAACGTGATCATCGTATGTTTTTGACATTTTGTTGAATAGCTACGTTTTCTTCGGAGACTGTGTTGGATACAATATTACCCAGCCCCACTCACAACCGCATGGACATTTATCAAATCTTGGAAATCTGAAACCGTGTTCTTTGAGGCTCATGGAGAAGGCCTGTTGTGCTAAAAAACAGTCTCGACCAAACAATAACCTTTATCTGATTGTTACGACGGAATCTGGTATTGTCTTTGTTGATTTAGTGGAAGTTCCTCCTCCACTTGACCCCCTGTGTGGTGCTTGTAAAATGAGCAGAGGCCCTCCTGCTGATCCCAGAGCAGATTATCTACAGATTATCTTGGATCCGACCCAAAGACTGTGGATTAAGAGGCTGCTGAGAGGAGTCAGAGTGCTTATTTCTCCACAGACTCATGTACAAACCAGATTAGACTAACCTGATCGTAGGAGTTTGGAGACGTTTGGATTTATTACTTTTCTTCAGCAACAGATTGTTTTTCGTGTGTTGTGTTGCTCGGTGAACTGTGTGTTTATTTTTTATTTTAACATTGCACACAGATAATAAAGTTATAAGTCTATTTTTTTTATTTGTAACCTACAGTCAGCCACATAAAGTTTGTCATATTGTGATGTTAGATACGGTAAATTGCATTGAATCCAGTTATATCTCAGTCACCCCAAAAAACTACTCCAGTTTTTTTCTGTCTTTCGCAGACTTTTCTTTTTTGGGGTCTATAGTGTGGTTGATGGGGTCTTTCCCCCATCAACCACACTATAGGAAGACAAAAACATTTTCAATTTTCTCACAAGAAACAGATTTTTATGGCCCTGTAAACACTGTAAATGTGCTATAGAAATAAATAAAAAGCATGTCTTAAGCAAAGTTCCATCTTATACGCCTATAATAGCTGCTGTTCTTCACTGAAACATAGAACTGGCTCAAGACTACCTTGAATAAAATCTTATTTTTTGCCGTATGGTTTAACCCTCCTACACCCCGGGTGCATTTTTGTCCATCGCAACTTTTCTTTTTTCAATAACTTTGGCTGTGGTGCACCAAATCTCATGAAACTTGGCCAGGTTGTGTGTTTTTTGACGCTCTTTCAGATTCTGTGGTTATTTTTTGTGTCAAGTAATTTTTTAAGCCTATAATTCAAATACTCACACCCGTGGTCCTAGAGTGCATTTTTGTCCCATTGACTTCCATTATAAACACACTTTTTTAACACAATGGATTTGTTTTAAAATGTGATTTTAGAAATATTTTTTTTGTTTCTCACTGATGAAAAGGGGTTAAATTTTTAAGATTTTTTAAGCATTTTAATTTTTAGTTGCATTTTCTTTTTTTCCTCGAATGCAACACAAACAAGTATTTGTGCATTTGAACCTACAAATGTCTTTCCCACTTCTGCTCAATTTTTTTTTCACCTAAAATATTTTTTTTGTTTTGGGGGGATGCCTAAGGGTTGTCTGCTTGTACCTGAGTAAAAATTTTTAGATGGGGCCACTATATGTAGGTGAGAGAGAGCCAGAATGCAAGTGCAAGTCTAAAGTGTGAAACTCCATCACAATCAAATCCAGTCAAAATTACACCCTCAAATGTATTCCTCTTGTATCCTCCAGTAAAGCCTTATTTTGACTTATCCAGACACACAAACACACTTTTTCACTTTTCCCCTTCAAACAGAGTCAGAATTAGAGCCATCAAACACTTGTCCAGCAGATAAACCCAAACAAAAAACAAAGTACAGTTTTGTTTACACAGGTGCATTTGAACGTAAACTTCATCGGAACGTTTTTGCCATTTGGCTCATAGTTTTCTTTGTGACTCTCGAAATGAGTAGACATAGGGTAGAAAAGTGTTTCAGTATAAAGGTAGAGGTCAAATGTATTGATCCCTAATCATTGTGTGTATTTGAGCCATTCTTCAGAGCCTCTAGGGCGTCGGTCAGGAGCTGTGAGCTGCTGCAGTACAGCTCTTATAGGAACCATCTCCACATGTTGAGCTGGACTTAGGCAGGTTAAAAAGTCAAAATATGAAATAAAAGTGAATATGTATGAATAGAGCAGAAGTAAATGAAGAGATTGATGTGAAAAAAGTTGAAGAAAAGTTTTCAATATGTAAAAAATATTGGGATATTGTTAGATGTTATTACTTTGCCAGAGGTGGACCAAGGGTGTTTTTATGTCTAAAAAAATGGACTTTATGTAAAAACTAAAAAAGTGACCAAGTCAGTTTTGGCACTATTTTAGCACACCCCCAGCCTCTATAAATCCCACACTAAAAAAGTAAAATGTATTTAAGTATAATGCAAAAATACCACATTTTTCATGTTTTTCAATCAAAAACATATGTATATACTTTTTCACTTACAAGGCTTTTATGGGGTTAAAATTATAATAATTTATGCAATATTTAGTATTTATGTTTAGAGCAGGAGTAGATAAAGAAATTGATGTGAAAAAAAGTTTGAGAAAAATTTACAGTATGTAAGAAGTAAAAGGGTATTGTTAGCGGTTACTGCTTTGTCATAGGTGTGTTAAAGCTGGGCCAATGGTGTTTTTAGCTCTTAAAATGGACTTTGTGCCAAAACTATAAAAGTGATCAAATCAGTTTTGGGACTATTTTAGGGCACCACCAGGGTCTATAAATCCCACACCATGAAAGAAAAAAATTCTGAAGTATTTTGAAAAAATCCACTTTTTTCACTTTTTCAACATCAAAAATATGCTACTTTCTCACATACAAACAGCAGTTAAGGGGTTAAAATTGAAATCATTTTTATAAAATTTATTATCTATGTTTAGAGGAGAAGTAGACGAGGAGATTGATGTGAAAAAAGTTGGAAAAAAGTTTGATTTACATAAAAATAATGGGTGGTAAAAATGAGAGTGCATTTTTGCACTCTAGGATCACAGGTGTGATTTTTTCTTAAAAATTGAAATTATGCAAAAACTATAAAAGTGATCCAATCAGTTTTCACACTATTTTAGGGCACCACCAGGGTCTATAAATCCCACACCAAGAAAGAAAAAAATATTGAAGGATTTTGAAAAAAATCCACTTTTTTCACTTTTTCAGCATCAAAAATATGCTACTTTCTCATATACAAACAGCATTTAAGGGGTTAAAATTTTAATATTTTTTAAAATATTTAATATCTATGTTTAGAGGAGACATAGACGAAGAGATTGATGTGAAAAAAGTTGGAGAAAAGTTTGTTTTATATAAAAATAATGGGTGTTAAAAATGAGAGTGCATTTTTGCACTCTAGGATCACAGGTGTGATTTTTTCTTAAAAATTTTAACTATGCAAAAACGATAAAAGTGACCAAATCAGTTTTGGGACTGTTTTAGGGCACCACCAGGGTCTATAAATCCCACACCATGAAAGAAAAAAATTCTGAAGTATTTTGAAAAAATCCACTTTTTTCACTTTTTCAACATAAAAAATATGCTACTTTCTCATATACAAACAGCATTTAAGGGGTTAAAATTTTATTATTTTTTATAATATTTAATATCTATGTTTAGAGGAGAAGTAGACGAAGAGATTGATGTGAAAAAAGTTGGAGAAAAGTTTAATTTACATAAAAATAATGGGTGTTAAATATGAGAGTGCATTTTTGCACTCTAGGATCACAGGTGTGATTTTTTCTTAAAAATTGAAATTATGCAAAAACTATAAAAGTGATCCAATCAGTTTTCACACTATTTTAGGGCACCACCAGGGTCTATAAATCCCACACCATGAAAGAAAAAAATATTGAAGGATTTTGAAAAAATCAACTTTTTTCACTTTTTCAGCATCAAAAAATTGCTACTTTCTCATATACAAACAGCATTTAAGGGGTTAAAATTGTAATAATTTTTATAATATTTAATATCTATGTTTAGAGGAGAAGTAGACGAAGAGATTGATGTGAAAAAAGTTGGAGAAAAAATTGTTTTATATAAAAATAATGGGTGTTAAAAATGAGAGTGCATTTTTGCACTCTAGGACCACAGGTGTGATTATTTTAAAGGGGTGCACGAGGGTTAATCTACCAATATATTAAACACTATTAGTCAGACTGCCAACACTCATTAGAATGCAGTAATAGACCGTTCAGAAAAAACAAACAAACAAACAAATGTCTATATTACTGGATGTCTTATGCCCTGATTGTCATACTTGTGGTCTTTTTAGCTGCCATCGTGATTACATAACTTTTGGTTTGGGAATGTACTGGAAATAGGTTAGGCTACTTTATTTGTACCCTTAAGTAAATTTGTCTTGCAGTTTGAAAGTGCTGCACCCTCACCTCAAAACATCAAACACCATCAAAATTAACAAACAAATACTAATAAAGGTTCATTAGAATAAAACAGTATTATAGGTGTTCCTGCACACAATAGCAAAAGGCGAATTAAATGCATTACAATTTATTCATCAGAGCAATCGCGGCTGGAACAAAGCTCCTTTTAAAGCGTCTAGTTCTGGATTTTAGTACTAAAAATCTTTGTCCAGAAGGAAGCAGCTGAAACTCTGAGTGTAGAGGATGCTGCTCTTTAAGAATATTTTGAGACAAGTACTAGTACTGTAGTATTCTGAGGATGGCCAATACCTTTGCTTACCCATTTAACAAGTTCTTATTTTGGACAGAAATGCTCCCAAACCAATGCAAAGGTCAAGACCGATTGCATAAAAGCCCTATAGAAAAGTGTCATTATAGTTTTGTCTATTAATTTCCTTAGACAATAGAGGCGCTGGTGACCTTTCTTGCTCACAATTGCACAGTTGTTATCAAATTTCAATTTTGAGTCAATAAAGGTTCCAAGATTCTTGTGGGACTCTCCACATATTTTAGGCAAAGGAACCCTGATTAACCTCATCCTTTTGACAATCCTACACACTACCAACCACTTCTAGCACTATAGAGTTGTATAAGCATATTGCAGCGCTGTAAAACCTGCACAGACTTTACCATTGAATCCAATTATATTTCAATCTAATATGACTCAAACAAAAGCGTAACCTTTTCACTCTCAAGTGTCTCTTATTCCTTCATCATCAAATCCACCGCACAATCTCATTTGTGCTTTACTGACTGCAGGCTTTTTCAATGTGTCCACACCAAAATCAAAATGAAGTTTACAGGCTGACAAGTCATTTTATGAAAATCCATTTGTCTCAATGGGACTGCGGTGGGGCGGTTCTCGTGCCGTGTCCCTCCTGCTGGTTCTTGGCTGTAAAATATCCTTTTGCAGACGCAGGATTACTTTAGCTCCGGATTTGGGCTTTTTAAGAACAAAGGTAGACGGTTTAAACCAGCGGTTGTCCAGTTCTTAATCCCAAATGGACTTTGGCTAATTCTATTGTATGTCTAAGATTAAACAGCATGTTGGCACAATCCACTGCTGTTTCATTCTTCAACACTAATTATCACTCTGTTAGTGAAATGTTAATATTCTTTTTACTATATGACAATACTTATGCTTCTTGTTTGAGATGTGTTCGCTTTAAACTATATTAATTTATTCTTGAGATCATTTTTGAGAGGGTTTACAGCTACACAATGCAAGCTGTTTATCTAAAATGAAACAAACAAACAAACAAACAAAACAAAATCTGGCACATTCAGCAATGACTTCCAATCAATGTTTATTTGTATAATGCTGTTCAAGAACTGAACCAAAACCGAGGCTTAAAGAATAAACAAAACAAAACAAAAAATATGTGCTTACACAAAAACCTGTTGTAAGTGTGGTCTGTGGGTTTGAACAGTGGGTGATTGATAATGATTATAGAAATATGGAGAGGATGTTCTGCTTTCGTTTGCTGTGGTTAGTATCAGGGAAACAAATGTCATGAGTGTCCGGAACAACTTCTTCACCAACTAACTAAGTAGCTTTGTTAAATGCAGTGTTGGGGAAAGTATCGAAAGTGATTTGTTACATATTACTTATTAAAAATGAAATAAGTTACACTACACTATTAGTTACTGCCCCAAAAAGTAACTTAGCTACATTACTTTGGGATGACTTTGTGTTATTGTAAACATCAATGAAAATTAGGATTTAACATTTTATGGTTGGCCTTTAAACAGAGGTAAACAACAAATGAGTTGCTTAAATAGGCTCAAATTAAGTAACATCAATAGTAAAAAGTGATTATTGGCCCTGTCACAGCTGCTGATCAATGATTTATTTTATCTCACATAATAAGTTACACCGCTAATAAGTTTAAGTATTTTGATAGTAACTGTCATTTAATTACAAGTATTTTCAAAAAATTGTATTTAAGTAAGTTACACCCAACACTGGTTAAATATCATCGTAAGTCTCTGTGATGATGTTAAAAAAGTATTTGCTGTAGCCACTGTCTCCAGCAGAAACTACGGCAACTGCAATCTTCCTCGCCCGCCTCCTTGGCCACAACACAAATTTCTGTCCTGAAAAATCCTTCCTCTTTATTTCTATTATTTTTCATTTTATTGTTACTTCTTTAGTAGTGTAAACTATGTTTGGATGTGCTTTTGCTGCCTTGTTTCAATATTAAATGTACATAGAAATGAAAATAATAATAATAATAATAATAATAATAATAATAATAATAACGTCTGGTTTAGATCAGTGGATTTTCAACTACACAAGAGATTGTAAGGTGAGCACTGCCACTAAAGTTGCTTAGTTCTGGTTTCGTTTTGAGAAAAATTGACTGTGCAATGGAAAAAAAAAAAAAAAGGCAAATCAAATCAGAGTTGCCAGATTTTTAGAAAACTATCCAAATTTTGGGGGATTTAAAACAAGCAACCTAACAACAAAAAACAAACAAAATTATCACTGAAGTAAACAGTTGTACACATTTTAACCCTTTAAGCGCCAAATTAGCAATTGTGCACCAAGTCGTTTCAGCTTCTTTGTATTCAGACTTCAGATTCTCTGATACGTTTCAGAAGCTTGAAAAACACCAAACACCCAGTGGTTTCTGAAGTAATACAGAAATGACACATAAAGTGTGTCATGTTTTCAGTCAGTTCCAAAAGTAACCTGTTGTTGTTGTTTTTTTTGTCACCAGAGCAACAGCTCTACACAAAATGAGAAGACAAGAGACAACTAGTAAAAACCAAAAAATGTATGTCTGTACTGCTGCTCATGTCAAATTGTCAGACTAAAAAAAGAAGACTTTTGCCAAATTATCTCGCAATTATGCTATATTTTGGTGAAATAAGTAGTCTTACTTGTCACATACACTCTTAAGAGTTTACACTAATGCGTTCAGTTTAGGCAGAAGTTTCAGCCCATTATGCATCGTCGAAATGGTTTCCACTATTAAGCCCAATTAGTGTCACTGCAGCGTTCCAGCGGAAGATAACCACACGACATAAGGCTGCCACAATTAGTGAGAAATGTAGCCAAGCATAATGCAAATGTAAAGTGAAATCTCCTGTGTGTTTTGTAGACCCGGTGCACGGGCCGCAGAACGTCAACGTGGTGGATGTGAGGGCTCGTCAGCTGACCGTCCAGTGGGAGACGTTTGGATACGCAGTCACTCGCTGTCACAGCTACAATCTGACAGTAAGTCCGGCCGCACACACCGAGATGGAATGGACGCTCAGTGTAATGACTGCTCACATCAGCTGTCAGCACGCCACGCACAGCACTCACATTAGAGGGGACATTTGTAAAAGACCTATTTGTGACTAAAAAGATTGAAGCAAATATCAAAAATCATTGTATCTTAGTTATGAATCAACATATTTTGATAACAACTGTGTTTAAATAACAATAGTTAAAGCTAACAAAGAAGATTAAGAAATAATGTAATGCAGTTAACAGACAACATATTACAATTAACAGTCAACACAACAAAATGTCTACAATATGCTACATTGAGAGACAATGCAATATAATTAGCAGACAACACAACAAATGTTCACAACACATTCAATAGGAGACAACACATTACAATGAACTACAACACAACAATATGTCTACAACATAACAATTGAGAGACAACACATTACCATAAACATACAACACACCAATATATGTTCACAGCTATTACAATTAAAGGGAAACTATTATGTAAACTTCCCTTTTCAAGAATTTAACCATGTTAAATTGCCTCCCTTAACCATTAGTTTACTCAAAGTATATTTTAATTGATTCATGCATGTTGGATAATCTTGTGTTGCTCTTCAGCTGAGCTCAAGTGCTCACAAAATCTCTGTTTTTACACTTACCACCTATCCCCTCCCACTTGTCTGTATTTACTTGTTAAAGAGTAATACTCAAAGTGAAGCATGGTTCAAAGCCATTTTCTAAAAATAATAAATAGTTATTTAAACTCTGTTGATTTAACAGTTACTTTTTAAAATGAAGAGGCGGGCTTATTAGATCTGCAGTTTTGAACAGGGAATCAGTACTTTTAAGCTGTTTTAAATCAATTTTGTGTTTTAAATAAACAAAAGTTGAATTACTGATCTATATGTTCTGGTTCATGGAAAAAAACACAATATGTCTCCTTTAAGAGACAACACATCACAATAAACCACAACATAACAATATGTCTGCAACGCATTATAATAAGGAGATAACCCAACAATGTGTCAACATTCATTCATTACAATTTCTGCTGCTAAAAAAAAAAAAAAAAAAAAAAATTATACATGTTTTTATTGTGGAAATTGCGTTGTGGTTATTTTTAATATGTTGTCTGTTAACTGTAATATGTTATAGGCTTTTGTTGTGTTGTCTGGTAATTTAATGTGTTGTTGTGAAGCCTAAGTTAAATGATTCATAAATCAGTTGTGCTTAGATAAGAGCATCGGCGATACATGTGCATTTGATGATTTCTTATTTTAGCAGACTTTATATATGACTCCAAAGACAATGTACTCCGTTCTTCTCTCCGGGACTGAACGTGTGCTGTTTTCCTGTCTTTCCAGGTGCAGTACCAGTACGTGTTCAACCAGCAGGAGTTTTCTGCAGAGAGCTGATCCAGACGTCGTCCCATTACACTCTGAGAGGTCTGAGGCCCTTTGTAACAGTGAGACTTCGACTGGTGCTGGCCAATCCTGAAGGCAGCAAGGAGAGCGAGGAGATCGTCAAGCAAACGGAGGAAGACGGTGAGAATTTACACAAACATCCCAATTCAATTTTTTTCTATCTGACGAAATCAGCTTCTTACAACAGAACAAATTGATATTACAAACACATTTTAAAGGCAAAGTTGGTAACCCTAAGTAAGCAGTTGCCAGAGATAAAATATGTCATCGGAGGCATTAAATAAAGCAGGGGTACCCAAACTTTTCAGACTGGGACCCCCAAAACAACCATGCCAGCAACTCGCGACCCCCACTTCAAAATCAAATAGACCTGTTTAATGATTTCAAGTTGTCTGGTCAAAGAAGGTTTTTTTTAAGAGTTGAGTTATTTCACTGAAATTTTATTACATCATACTGTTTTCAATGTAAATAAGTAATTAAATACAGAATAATTTCCCGACCCCACTTAACTGAAATAAAGAGACAAGAGGCATTAAATAAAAAGCCTGTTTTCGTTGACTATGGCCCAAGATCTTATCAAAAATGAACATTAAGAAGCTTTACTGACAGAGCAGAGTTCATTTATAACATTTACGTGAATACAGGATTTGGTTATCACACGAGCATGCAGTTTGCAGAAGAGTTGCTGCTCATCGACCAAGCTGGAGAACAACTCAAGCTAAGGCTGTTGTCAGCAAAGAGTTTATCACTGAGTGAAAACAAAAGTTATGCTGCTAAATCAACATTTGTGAATGAAATTTGACCCTACGACCCTTAAAAGTTACATTAAGGTGACTGAAAAAAATGCAAGAATAATACTGTCTCAAGCTTCAGGTTGAGGCGCCAGCTGACTTTTGCTGACTTGTCCAGGGCTGTTGCTATCACCAAGTGAGGCATGCTACTGTGGGAAGAACTTTGGAAGACATCTGTCTGTGTAATGTGCTATAAAGCATCATTAATTTATTCAAATTTAACAACAACTAGCATTGTAACAGAACACTTCCTGATTCTCAGACAATAAAAGTCACTTTTCTATGCAGACCTCACACAGTAGTCTCATTTTGACACCAAGAGCTGCTTGGTGTCAAAGATATGTATGTGCTATGGTATCTGTAAGATACGATAGGACAATATACAATATATTTTATCTGTCCCATAATGGTGAAATTCTGATGTTGCAATGCAAAGTAAAAAAAAAAAAAAAGAAACAAGGTGGTCTTTTAAAATACACTTAACTTTAACAGACTAATAAACTTCTAACTTAAAACTTATATTTACAATAAACACAATTGGCTCAACATGGACAAACAACACACTGAACCACATTAAGGTAAACTTGTAATTCTTATTAGACATTATACATAAACAATCTTATTTCCTCAGACTGAACAGCTGGCACACTGCTGGCCACCTACAGAACTCCGTCTCCGTTATGAAAGATGAAAATGTCACAATCAGGCTCACGCTGCCGGAGAAGTCGACGCAAACAAAACTGATTAGCAATGCGCAACGACAGGCCTAAGAATACAACTCCAAAGTCACTTAAGAAACACAACATTTTCACCTTAAAACCAGCGAGATGAGCATGAATATTTGATGTATGTTATTCCCCGCAGATGATGCGCCGGTGTCGGTGTCTCTCTCAAGGATTTTCTCTGCTCAATTAGCTGCAACACTAAATAATGGATGTACAGAAGAGAGCGCCTCCGGGGAGAAGACCTGAAAGCTAAATATTGAAATGAAAAGCGGAGTATGCCTACAGCGGAACAAGTATCAATCTCACACCAACAACAGCCTGATTATGTAGCCTTGAGCGGGACTAGCCCTGCATTCAGACGCTGGTGTATGATACTCATTAGCTCTGGGTGTTAGTGAAGCTGAAAAAAAACTAGAACTGCAGGCGGTGAAGAGTTTACTGATGATGCTACGCTGAAATTAATGCACCAAATTTGCCCCAAACATAACTTATACAGCTGGAAAAAAATTACATATTAACAGATGAAAAACATGTGGCGAGCTAGCCAGTGCTAACTCATACATAGGGCGGCTGTTTTCAGATAAAAAATTCTGGCCAATGAATAAAATGTATGAAATATTAAGAAAGCATGTGGCGAGCTAACCAGTGATATGCTAGCTAATATGTACATGACACGACTATTTTCAGGTTAAGAAAACAAAAATGTAGTTCGATTTTTTAGGACTCCAAGGGTGTTGTCTGGCTTTTTTCCTTCACTGCCCCCATTGTGTTGGAAAGGTTGTGGCAAAACTGGAGACCACACTCATATCTTTTGGGACTGCCAAAGAATACAGAAATATTGGATGGATATTAAGAACGCAATATTTGAAGTATTGGGATTAGATCTGCCGCTAAATATGCCACACTATATATTGGGTTGTTTACACAAATTGTATTGACCAGAGATAAACTGTTTATTTTAAAAGTTTTGCTGTTAGTTGCTAGAAAAGTGATAACTGTACAGTGGAAAAATACCTTGCCACCAACACTGAAACAGTGGGAAAAACGAGTCCACGAAGTTTACAACATGGAGGAACTGACAGCACAACTGCGGCTGGAAAAAGACTCTTTCACTCGAAAGTGGTCATTTGTCAAGAGATATGTGGACAGTAGATGATTGCTTATTTGTTTAGGAAACCAGAAAAGAATGCCAATGAGTGTTCTGTTTGTTTGTTCTTTTCGTTGTATGGAAACAGTATTATTGTAGTAATGTGAATCTCAATAAAATTAGTTAAAGAAAACAAAAATGTATAACTGACAAGGTGACAAGTTAGCCAGCGATGTGCTAACACGTATAATAACACAACTGTTTTGAAAACAAGTGTGAACATAATTTGTATACTGGAAAAAACAACGGAACAGTAGGAGAATAATAGGGTTTAAAGGCTTGTGGCGAGCTAGCCAGTGGTATGCTAACTGATACATGCATAACACATTGTTTTCAGGTTAAGAAAAAAACAAAATGTATTTGTAAAACTAGAAAATTAACCTTGCAGTGGGAGATGGTTGTAGTCTGGTCAATACATAAAACTAAATAAATATTAAGAAAGCATGTGGCGAGCTAGCTAGTGATGCGCTAACACTTATCAATACCACAGTTGTTTAAAGTTTAAGAAAACAAATGTGAACATAACTTGCATAGCTAATCATACAAACAAATGTAAAGTTTTAAACTCTGCAAAGCTTTTTAATTTATAAAGCTGCAGGCATAGACTATACAATTGTCAGGATTATGCCAAGCTATTCAACTTAATTTCCTCAGGGTCAGATTTTTTCTGAACCATAGAGGCGGAGGTTTAGGGTGAACCACCATTTTTATTTGAAGTTGCTTAAACGAAGTACTCTGTAATAGATTTTCTTTAGGAAAATCAAAATTTGGATACCAAACTAGAATTAGAACAGACAAGATAGTAAGAACGCATTTTGTGATGTTTGCAAGATGCGTGTTGGCTGTAGTTAATTGTGTTGGAGGTCTGATCTGGTCCCTGGCTGATAACCTAGACATGCCAACCTTGAATCCAGTCACTTTGTTGGAAACTCCATGCCACCTATCCAGCCAACTATGACTTTGCCAAAATGAACACATCATACCCACCACAAAAATCATAAAATTTAGTTTGAGAATCCCTCATTCATCCAGGAGTGATCCATAGTAGAAAGGCTTCAAAGTTGTCGTCCGGACTGTGTTTTCGAAGATCAAGACATTTGGGCTCTCAACTAAAATCATTTTCAAAATGACTTTTGATTTTTTTTTTTTTTTTTTTGTAGTGACTTTTTTGAATAGTCACAATTAAATACAGACGGCAGGCAGAGATAGGTGGTATGTGAGAACAAGACTTTTCTGAGCACTTAATCATCAGCTGCAGGACAATATACGATTACTCGGCAGCACTTTAAAAGACCATCACGTTACCTACCAGTTAATTACTGTGTAACTAGTTTCTAACAGTGACACTTAGTAATACTTACTGTGGTACTAAGGTGGTACTTGGAGGAGTACTTGTGTCAGCAGTTACTGGTACATAACACTGATAGTTACTGGTACTTACAGTGGTACTTATGGTGGTACCTACAGTGGTACCTAAGATGGTAATGGAGGGTACTTGTCTCAGCAGTTACTGGTACATAACACTGATAGTTACTGGTACTTACAATAGTACTTTTTTATTAGTACCAATAATACCACCACTGAAACAAATGTGTATGCCACAAATATTAAAGGTGGTAAGTGCTGCAATATGTACTGCTAAGTGTAGGAATTTGTACCAATATATGCAACACTAAAAGTAATGGCAAGTGTACTAAAAGGTACCACTGTAAGTGCCAGTAACTGCTGACACAAGTACCCCTCCAAGTACCACCCTAGGTACCACTGTAAGTACCACAGTAAGTACCATTGTAAGTACCAGTAAGTGTCACTGTTAGAAACTAGTAAGTGACACAGTAATTAACTGATAGGTAACGTGGTGGTCTTTTAAAAGTGCTACCGATTACTCAAACATGCAGATGGCCCATGCTTAATAAAACTTAGGGTGAGCTAATGATGAAGGAAGGCAGGTTAAAAATTCGCCTTACACTCTTGATATGGAAGGTCTTGTGCTAAATAACACAGCTTAAAAAGGCATTACACAACATGATGGTGAATAGGACATCTGATAAAAGAGCGGCTTTATTACATACAGTATGTGTTAGTAAAACAAATTGTGCTAAAAAAATAAAAAATAAATAAAAATAAAATCATAAACAGACTCTGATTTAGTCATTCACACTAAACAGCACAACGAAAATAAACATTGGATTGTTATTTTTAATTGGCATTTCCTAGTCTGTCATTACAGCTTCAAACAACCCATATCCAAGCTTTAGTTTTCCATCTTCCCATTTCTAAACCAGAATCTTCTCCACCACATTCGACACATAAAAAAAAAAAACATCCCTCTTCCTCAGGCTCCTGTACATCTCCCGATCTCAGACCTAATAAGCTCTGGATTTAACTTCAGGGACTTTTCGCAAACGTATATCTGCTGAACACACACGAATCTGGGTTCTTTTAAATGAGCCTAAGGTGAACTGGGAATAGCAGACGCTTAAGGGATAGAAAAGTGTAATTGTTTTCTGGTTAATTGTTTTTACTTTACCGCTGTTAATCTCCGGGTTGTAATGCCGTAATTAGGAAACAGAGCGGCATTTGTTCTCGCCGAGGATAATTGCTGCTTGTAGCTAATGTCTTTATAAACCAGAGGCTACACACACACACACACACACGCAAACTCACTGAGGGGAAAACGGAATGATGGATTTGCACCGAGGAAGGAATTTCATTTTCTGGATCCGTGTGTGTTAATGTATTTCACTGTACAGGTTTTGTGTTAATAATTTCATTTGTGCCATTCAACTTGTAGTTCTGTTGTGGTAGGTTTGAAAACTCCCAAAACACAAACTTAAAAGCATGCGCGCTAGTGATGCGCGGGCTGACCCATTACCCTCGGATAGCCCACGGGACGGGTTGGGACGGGCTGGAGAAATTGCAACTTCAGTGCGGGGCGGGCTGAGGCGGGTCAGTTTTTGACAACAATAATTTTCGTTGCATATCTTACAAATCACTTCTTAGATCGCACCCCATAAACTGAAGCGTGCTCTGTTCTCTAGACGCGCTGTGTAACAGAATCACAGTGAGGAGAGAATCTGCTCTTTCATTGGTCAGAGCCAGCGCTGTTGCAGGAACTAGGCCTACTCGATCTGCATCACGTGAAACAAACATAGACCGGGACTATCGCGCTCTTGGACTTTATTATTTTGTGTTTTATTGGATTTACCTAACAACCTGCCTCGTGAGAGCTGATCAGTGCGAACAAGGGTTGAAGAGCGCGGATATTTGCTTTCATTTTAATGCCCCACGTTAAAAGTGGGGTAGGTCATTTTCACACTGCAAACACAATTTAGGTTTTAAATCTGGCAACATTCTCTCATAAATCTTTAAACACATTGTTACTGTCAATATTTATTACGTTTAAAGGGACTATACTCGATTTTTTTACAACAAGATAATTTAAAAACAGTTTCGCCCTAGCACTGATATCTTGTTAATGTATCTATTCAGGTGGAAATGAGTCCGTCATGTCCTGTCTATGTCTAATAATGTCCCGTTTGTCTGTTTTTGCTTTTAGCATTGTGGCTAACTGTTGTTAGCATAGTGACTCACCTCGCCGAAAACAGCTCTGAAAAAACATTTAAAACTCATCATGATGAACAATTCAGAAGCTCAGAAAGCATTAGCTAAGTGAGCAAATCATGTCTACTGAAGTAAGAAGCTTAAAATGAATTATTTTTGTTTATTTAGGTTTTAAGAATGCAAAAATCAGGTACTGTCCCTTTAAGTTGCAATTTTGACTTAAAACCCTCTTTTTTTTCTCTTTGAAAGTGAAACTGGAGAGGACCACCAAAGCTCAGCCAATCAGAACGCTGCATTCTGCTCCTGATTAGAACTAAAATTATTTATTATTCGGTTCAGACAGTACTCTGTGGGCTAATTTCTTCACAAAGCGCTGCATTTATCATAGACTTTTTGGTGGAAAACACAAAGTTTACTTATTTACAACTAAAAAAGTTAGGTACCACACCTTTAAGATGAAAGCGTTAACAAAAACATCAGTTTGACTAAAACGAGTTCTGAGCGGTAAGTCATCTACACATTAACGTAATACTGGATGAATATTGTTCATTTTTCCTACATTAAAGTCAGCTGTAATGTTACTTCTGGGTGTTTGGTCCGCTCAAGCCTTGAACGTTGATGGATTTATGCAATATTATTACCTATGCGGGGCGGGTTGTACAAATACACTCGGCTGTACAAGCGGGTTGGGGCGGGTCATGTATTGTCAAAAAAGTGCGGGACCTGTGGGTTGTAAAAATGCCTGACCCGCACATCGCTAATGCACGCACTTTTAACACATTGAAATCCAGAAGCACAAACTGGAAAAAACAACACAATACACAAACATAAATGCAAATTTAAAAATATAAACGTATAATTTCACAAAAACAGACTCAAATCTAAAAACACAAACGTGAATTCAAAAACACAAATTTGAAAAATGTGCACATTTTTTAAAAACACGAACACACATTCGAAAACAAGCCAAAAAAAAAAAAATCCTCAAATAAAAAAGAAAAAAAAGCATTAATTGAAATCCACAAACACAAAAACAACTTAACGTAATTAAGCATTTATTCAATTATTTTCTTCTAGTTTGTCATTAGTGAATCCATAATCAAGACACTGCCTGAAGATGATCTAAAGTTATATATTTTTTTGTCTGTGTGCAGTTCCTGGGTCAGTGCCCATGGAGTCTCTTCAGAACACAGCCTACGAAGACAAGATCTTCCTTCAGTGGAAAGCCCCAACGAGACCAACGGAGTCATCACTCTGTATGAGGTAAGCACTTGTACTTCTTATATCCTATAGATACAAACTGTATATTCAAAATAACATGATTGTTGTTATATTATATCTAAGCTTTCATACACAGCATTGTCCACTTTTAAGTGAAAGAATTTAAATGACTCTCTTGCCCCACTGAATACACTGGACATTCAAAAGTCCTTGTCGTGTCTAGTCACTCTGAATTGACCCAGGACTTTGCTTCGATCCTTGGTTCAAATCAAATCAAATCAATGTATTTTTGTATAGCCCAAAATCACAACAACAGTCATCTCTGAGGACTTCCCAAGATTATTAATTTTAGCAAATATGATAATAGGAAATCAGAATAAAACAATACATATTCAAAACATGTCGAAGCAGATTATTAGTAGAGCAAATGAATGATTGTTCATAGCATCCCCTGTCCTTAGACCCTCCTTCTGTCCTTAGACCCTCCTTCTGTCCTTAGACCTCCTTCTGTCCTTAGACCCTCCTTCTGTCCTTAGACCTCCTTCTGTCCATAGACCCTCCTTCTGTCCTTAGACCCTCCTTCTCGGCAAGAAAAACTAAAAAAAAATCCCCAAGGGAAAAAGAGAAACCTCGAGGAGAAGAAGGATCCACTCCCATGGACGGACAGGCTGTAGATGTAACCAAGACTAAAGTTATAGAGTTTATGTTTGTAGAGCCAGAGTCCATAAGCAGAGGGAAACGACTCGTCTAGCAGGACCAGGACAGGCCAATCCTGGAGAGGGAGGTGGGGCGAATGTGGTTATGAATGTTTTTACAGTTCCTTGTCTTGCTTCAAAAAAAATTATTTGAACAATATGAAAAAAACCCAGTTCAGGGCTGGGGCTTTAAGCAGGTTAAGATTTACCTGTCGTGAAAAAGGCGTGAAAACATGCTTTTCGTACATTTTTCGTATCGTAACACTTTCTTGAAGCCTGCGCTTTCTGTAGTGTTTTTTTTTTTTCCTAATATTTGCCTCGAAGCAGCCATGTTTGTTTTCTTACAGATTCTTGATTGGCTAATTCATCTGTCAATCAGTCACAAAATTCACAATAAGCCCATGCATCCAACAAACTTAAAACTACTCAAAAAACAGAAATACGAAATGCACCAATAGAACATGCACCAATAATTACAATACCTGTATTTTTAATTGTGTTGTGCAGCCCTACAGCTAAGACGAAAAGAATCACTAAAACGTGCCTTATCTCCATGCTGGAAGTGAAGTGTCTGCGTTCCCCGGGCAACACTTAGACCCGAGTGTGACAGTGAGGCTGCCGCTGTCCCTCTGTGTGCTGTTGTTTGTGAAGTTTAGTCAGGTTGAAGTGGACTGGAGCCCTCCGTCTAATGAATTATTGACCTGCTGCTGTGTGTTTGTGCTCTGTCAGTGCATCTGTCCCACACCTGCACACTCTCACTCTCACAAGTGTGGCACGTCTGGAAGAGATATAAGAGATGCTGCTGCTGCTGCTGTTGTTGTTCCTCTAGTACAATAAATCTATAGAGGTGTACTAAATCAAATGGCATGGCTGTGGCAAGGAGGCTGACAGTCTATTGAGATGTGTTAACAGAGTGATTAAAAAGGCAAAAAGAAAAGTTTATTCTGCTTCTGAGTCTTTACAGGTGCTGAACATGATTATATTACAAGTGACATCAGTTAACGGCAAACTCACAGAACTACAAAAACCACATGAATTTGACATCACAGTTATTGGAACAAACTGCTCCTGACCTGGAGTCAAATGGAATCAAGCAGAGGCAGTAGCCTGGTAGAATCACAGGGTTTGTCTCAAACATTTGAATATCAGGAAAAAGTTCAATTTTTTAGTAAATCAATTCTAAAAGTCAAAATGTTGCATGATTGTTACTGTGATGAGGTCTGGAGGAGATCAGTCGGTGGCTCTTCTCAGGACGACCTGAAGTCCAGAGGCCTTCAGATAGTCTGCAGAGTTGGTTTTGGTGTCTCTCATCTTTTTGGACAAGATTTATAGATTTTCACGAAGTTCATCTCAGGTGAGTTTACAGCCAAACAAACACAGTAACACTGTGGTCAGTGAAGCAGGTTTTAGTCTCTTAGCCTGTGGACTAGTCCTGCTCAAACATGAAATCAGCATCTTCACAAGTTGAAAAGATTGAAACTGTAAAGTTCTGGTGTCACTGATGATACAGTGGTGTCTAAACATCTGTAAATGTTTCCTAAACCTTTAATGCTTAAGGATCCATATCATCTTTTAAGCACAGTATGTTTCTGTCTGCCGACAGGCTTTGTGAAGATGCTGATTTCAAATTTGAGCAGAACTTAACTCGTGTCCACACAGGCAAAAGGGACTAAAACCAGATTCACTGACCCAGTGTTTACTGTGTTTGTTTGGTCTGCAAACTCACCTGAGGCTGGAACATGGAGAATCTATAAAGTCTTGCCCAGAACAAGATGAAAGACACAAAGCAACTCTGCAGATGAGCTGAAGGCCTCTGGGCTTCAGGTCGACCTGAGCAGAGCCACAGACTGATTCCTCCAGACCTCCTCACAGTGACATGTAACTCAGCAAAAGGACACAACCAAATATGATGCATAGAAATGAGTAAACCTTTTAAAAATCTAACATTTCTTGTTTAACAATCCTTGTTAGTAATAATTTGTGTAATATTCTAATCCTTTGAGACACTGATTTTTTTTTTTTTACTCTCCTAAACCAGAAGAATCAAAATTTCCAACAATAAAGGCATGACTTATTTCACGTCATGTGTCAAAAATCTAAATTATACACTGGTTTGACTTTCAGAATCCATTACAAAAAAAAACTTTTTCTTGATATTCTAATTTTTTCAGACAAACCTATGTTGTCAAAAAGCACCAAAATGCAAAGACACACAACTGACACAGTTTCTTGGAAGCATAAAGTATATTTTAGCTAAATTAAGTGTTCCAAGGTATTATATTATTTGTCTGATTGCAGCATATGTCATTTATGTGGATTTTGGCCCAGATTAACTATATTTACAATGCTGCTGCTAGGTAACAGCGTGGAATAACCTCTATATGCATGTCATATGTGGGACAAAATTGCCATCTTAGGTGCGAACAAGCCGTTTCCTCTTGTAAACTCACAGATAAGAACCCTCCGCACAGCTTCCCTCCAGAGACTCTCTCCTAAACACTGTCATTAGCTCCAATTATTTCTTTACACCGTCGGCCATTGTTCACATTAATGGATTTGTGTAATAATACCTCACAGATAATTGCGCCTAAACAATAGTCTGGCCCTATTATCTCTCTCTACATTTCTATATACGTACGTTTGCAGAGCTCTTCCCATTGTCCCGGTGTAATTCATCTCCGTCCGTTCGCCGCCGCTTGAACACGTTTTCCTCAGAAGACTGGGCTCACGACCGGAGCTTCTTTAGATGTAGCGGATGAGGCCTTTAATCTGTCAATAGCTCCAATTATAGTCATTATCTCTAATAGCGGCGCTTTGTGTGGACTCTGTGATATGCTTAACACAGGGCCACGTGTTACATTCATATTAATGAAGAGACAAATGAACCGGACTCCCCACAGACACTGAGCGGATGGAGCTGTGGGTTTGTACTGCTGCAGAGCTTTTGTCCTGGAGAAGACACAGAGAGAAAAGAGAGAAGGAGAAAGGACATGATTACAAAACACACACTTTTGTAGGTAAATGGCGGCTTACATTTTCAGAGTACGTATTGGTTTCAAATGGTCAAAAGTCATAAAGGGAATAGGTTAAAATAACTTCAATATTTGTGTTGATGTAACAATGTGAGGCAAAGATTTTCACTTTTCAGTATAAGAGAGAGAGGGAGGGAGAGAGAGAGAGAGAGAGAGAGAGGAAGGGAGAGAGATAGAGGAGAGGAGAAAGAGAGAGAAAGGGGAGAACATAAAGAGAGACTGAAGAGTAAGAGGGAAGAGAGGGAGAAACAAAGGAGAGAGAGAGAGAGAGAAAAGAGAGAAACAGGGAGAAGGGTAGAGAGGAGAGGGGAGAAACAGAGAGATGGAGAGAGAACGAAAGAAAGGAGAAAGAGGGAGAGGGAAGAGAGGAAAGAAAGACAAGAAAGCAGACACAAAGAGAGAGCATAAGAGAGAGGAAGAAAAAAGAGAGAAATAAAGAGAGAAAAAAAATGACAGATAGAGAGCATGAGAGGAGAAAGAGAGAGAAAAGAGGAGAAACATAAGATGATTTTTTCTTTGTCCCACAATGGGGAAATTCCAGAAAAAGAAAGGGAGAAGATGGAGAAAGAGAGATGGAGGAGAAATAAGAAAGACAGAGAGAAGAGACATAAAGAGAGAAAAGAGAGAGCAAAAGATACAGGAGAGAAATAAGAGAGAGTGAGAGGTAGAGAGGAGAGGAGAGAGAGACAGGAAGAGAGGTGAGAGAATAACTGACATACAACTTTAAGGCAGAATATATTAAGACATCTGCCTATATGTTTACATGTTTCCTTTATAATTTTTGATTTGACGACTTAAAACATGGCAAAACATATTACTAGAATACTTTCAGAAGCTCATAAATAATACAAAGCGACATATTCTGCAGCTTTAAAACCAGATTCAGTCTCCGTCGTCCTTCTTATCATCCACATTTGTGCTTTTATCTTGTCGGGATTTGTAAAACCGATAGCTGAAGCTTGTTCCAAATATATATACGCGACAGATAGTGTGGCCGTGCGTTTCCGATACTTCCCCTCTCGCAGATAGTTTTTCCTCCGTCGATAATGGACTATATTTAGTGTGGCCTTGAGCTCGCATCCCATCGACTCTGACTCGGAGACCGTCCAGCTCCGGAGGGACACGCCGGCTTTTTGTTTTCTCCTCTCTGACTGCTCAAGCTGGAATTTACTCAGCAAAAATCAGTGTTACGTTAAGCTTTGACCAGGATGGGACGAAAAAGAACTAGTACTGGTAAAAAGCATTTATAATACTTCAGTTAATATGTATGATGACACTAGTGTTACTTAATTGTTTTATCTTATTACCATTCGTTATATCAGTGATTTTGTTACTTGCTTTTTTCCATTGTTGTGCGTAATGTACTATTACACATCCATCTGAATCATTTAATTAAATCTAAATAAGCTTATTTCAGAGATTAAATGTTGAAAATTGCCATTTTTCTTGCACACTTGATAGTATCTCAAGGCACACTAGTGTCCCCCGGCACACTGGTTAAAAACACTGGTTTAAAGAACTTAATGGTCAATAACCAGTGTTGGGTAAAATAAAATGTATTTCTTACAGAATACTGAATACTTGTTAAAAGTATTTTGTATTTTTCTTATTTGTAGTATTGTATTCTGAATAGAATATGCATGAATTAGGTGTTAATTTTAACCTGCATTACCAAGTTTTAGTGTTTCTTTTTAGTTCTTATGTATTAGTATGCTAGTAAGCATCTCCACTAAACAAGCGTTATAATAACGGATTCAGTCACACTCACTGACCAGAGGAGTTTATTCAATACACGAGTGTCTCATCGTGGGTTTAATCAACAACAGTTCATTCATCCTGTCCTTTGCTAACAGTCCGGTGCACTTGTTGTGATGTTTCTTCAAACTTTTTATAGCGAAAACAAACTGTTCCTCTTTGAAAACAAATCTGTAGTTAAAAATGAAGGCGCTCCAAACGCAGGCCTTTCTCTTTTGTTTATCGTAAATAAAGTCCCAAACTTCTAATGTAGCGTCTATAAAGGCCAATCTGATTGGCCAATCTGTCTGCAGGCAATGAATGGCCCTATCAACGCCAGATCTGATTGGACACTGTTATTTCTGTGCCCTGTAGCGCTGTGAGCAGTGCGGGCGGCACAGACTGAAAGCACGACAAGCTGCTGCTGTGAAAACATTACACATGGTTTTCAGAGGTGATTTTAACAACAGGTTTTCATTTGTTTTACAAATGCAATGTATTCCATTGATTTTATAAAAGTAACTGTATTCTAAATACCTGGATTAAAAGCCGTACTGTAACGGAATACAAGTACTAAATGTATTCAGATACTTATCGGCGTACATGTATTACTTACTCCCCAACACTGGAAGCAAGGCTGCCAAGACAAATAACACATCTGAGATCATCTTTAAAAATATTGGCCAAACACCAAACAATACTGTTCAAAATAAACAATACTGCTATTGATAAATCTCTCATCTTCTAGTGCCATTTTACATCGAGCAGACCTTCTAATCTCACATTCAGAGACACTGTATCTTAGTGAAAAAAATAGAAGAAATGAAGCTCCAAAAATATCGATTGTCAAAACAGAAAAATAATTCTAATAAACCAACACAATAGTTTGATTTCTTCACTACATGTCATGATTTTTTTTTTTCCGAATGGCCCGGGAAATGACTAAGAAGTTGTGGAGAGCGTCTGAACACAGAGCGAGGCAGGCTATTGTTCCATTTAGATAAACAGTGTGTGGAGAAGAAGCAGACGCAGCGCCGTGCTTTCCCATTGTCGCGAAGAGATGGAGAGAATACAGATACAGTCCGACAAAAGGCTCCATCAGTCCAATCAGAAGACTCAATCAGGCCTAATATTTGTCTAAAACAGGCGTGTTGTGTCGTGTTTTGCATCAGAACAAAATAATACACTGAAAGAAAGAGAAAGAAGAGAAACAGAGAGAGTGAGGGGAGAGAGAGAAAGAGAGAGGACAAACTGAAAGAGGGAGAGAGGGGAAGAGAGAGAGGAGAGAGAAAGAAAAAGAGAGAAAAGAGAGAAATAGATGGAAAGAGAGAGAGAGGGAAAGAGAGAGAGCGTGAAAACACTGAAAGAAAGAGGGTGAGCAGAAAAAGAGAGAAATAAGAAACAGAGAGAGTGAGGGAGAGATAGAGAGAGAGAACAAATTGAAAGAGGAGGAGAGAGAGGGAAAGAGAGAAAGAGAGGAAAAGAGAGAGAGGAGAGTGAAGAAAAGAGAGAATAGATGGAAAGAGAGAGAGAGGGAAAGAGAGAGAGAAACACTGAAAGAAAGTGAGCAGAAAAGAGAGAATAGAGAAACAGAGAGAGTGAGGGGAGAGAGAACAAACTGAAAGAGGGGAAGAGAGAGAGAAAGGAGAAACACTGAAAGAAATAGAGTGAGGAGAAACAGAGAAAGAGAGAGAAGAAAACAGAGAGAGTGAGGGGAGAGAGAGAAAAAGAGAGGACAAACTGAAAGAGGGAGAGAGAGGAAAGAGAGAGAGAGGAAAAGCGAGAGAGGAGAGAGAAAGAAAAGAGAGAAATAGATGGAAGAGAGAGAGGGAAAGAGAGAGAGAAACACTGAAAGAAAGTGAGAAGAAAAAGAAAGAGAAATAAGAGAAATAGAGAGATAGAGGGGAGAGAGAGGGAGAGAGGAGAAACAGAGAGAGTGAGGGGAGAGAGAAAAAGAGAGGACAAACTGAAAGAGGGAGAGAGATGGAAAGAGAGAGAGAGGAGAGAAAAAGAGAAATAGATGGAAAGAGAGAGAGAGGGAAAGAGAGAGAATGAAAACACTGAAAGAAGAGAGTGAGCAGAAAAAGAGAGAGAAATAAGAGAAACAGAGAGAGTGAGGAGAGGGAGAGAGAGATAGAGAGAGAACAAACTGAAAAAGGAGAGAGAGAGGGAAAGAGAGAGAGGAGAAACACTGAAAGAAGAATGAGGAGACTCAGAGAGAAAGAGAGAGAAGAGAAACAGAGAGAGAAAGAAGAGAAACAGAGAGCGGGAGGGGAGAGAGAGGACAAACTGAAAGAGGGAGAGAGAGGGGAAGAGAGAGAGAGGAGAGAGAAGGAAAGAGAGAGAGAGATGGAAAGATAGAGGAAAAAGAAAGAGAAGAAAGAGATGAAGAGAGAGAGGAGAGAGAGGGAGAAACATTGAGAAAAAGAGCGAGAGAGAAGAAACTGAGAGAAAGAGTGAGAGAGAAGAAACTGAGAAAGAGAGAGAGAGGAGAAACAGGAGAGAGAAGAGAGAGAAGAAACTGAATGATTGAGGAGGGAGAGAGGAGAGAATATGAGAGGAGAAATAGAGAGAGGGAGGGAGAGAGAGAGAAGAAATAGAAAGATGAGGAAAGTAGACAGAGAGAGAGAATGTTTAATGTTATTTTTTTTTTATTTACCAAGATTCTTTCTCAAAGTTTGACTTTTGCTCCAAACTACACATTTGTATTGACAAAAGATTGGTTTTCGATCTTTCGATTCAAAACCCACCACCAAATAACTGACGATTCAGTTCGATTCAATTCATTCTCAATCTCTCGATTTTTCGATTCATGTCCAATAAGCCTCATGTAAAGTATGTTCTGTTTAACAAACTAAGACTCAACTTATGATGTTTAAGCTTAAACTACAAAACTAAGAAAAGCGCAAGTAGAAGCCTTGTTTTCGACATTTTCAAATGCCAGAAAAGAGGTAAAAAGTTCAGTTTCCCATTGGACTTTCCCCCAAAGTAGCCCAGGCCCCAAAAGGGACAAGTTGATGACTGCATCTATTATATTCAGAAAGAAATTGAGGTAAAGATAGAGGTAGGACTTACGTTAACAACATTGTGTGCGCATGTTTAAACACTTTTGACCTGATTTTCACCCACAGCAATGCTACTGTCCTCCGGGTTTAGTCTTTTTGTAGTCATTTTGTCTTGGAAAACAAAACTCTTAACAAACCCTGACACTATCAGTAAAGTGTATAAAGTTCTTCTTATTGTCGTTGAATGCGAGGCTTCCGCAGATAATATAGCTTTGAAGCCACCGAAACCTTTTAGTATTGATTTCCGTTAGCCGCATGACTTCTCCGCTCTTCTATTGTAACTGCGAAAGGTCAAGGTTTGGTTCGGTCACGTCCCCGCAGCTTCTGTCAGTTCAAGCTCCGCACACAATCAATGTGAGAGCTCCGGGTCTTTGACAGCTGCACGGGCAAATGGACTCAATCCCAAATCCATCCAACTTCAATATTTGTTAAAAGCGACGTCAATATGTGCCGTCGATACCAGGCGCCGTGTTTGGTCTTGACAAACGGAATGAGAAGTGTTTGAAAAGACGGTGGACTGGCGAGGGAGGTGCAGTGAAGTGCTTTTTGCTGTTTTTTTGTTTCGAGGAGAGAGGAGAGGTGAGTTCATTGAGTGGTTTAGTGAGAATGACACAAACAGAACGTCAGAGTTAGCAAGGAACTTAATATCAGTAGTTTAATGTGGATCACAGTTAAACTCATGGTTGGCCTTGAACCAATGGAAGTTTTCAAATAACATAGCTTATTTTGTTTATTTATGTGTTTATTTGTTCATAGTGTATTTGCTGAGAGCTATTTGACGGACCCAGTCTCACAGTAAAAACATAAAAAATGCTGTACATTTGATAACTATTTACACACATCTAACTGAAAACTTTCAGGATAAACGTTCACTACTAATGGCAACAAGTTTGTCTGGATTGAAGCCATTGTTTGACCTTGCAGTTAAACAGTGGCAGATCTGTGAGAGCTTTTAACTCCTCAGGCCTGGTGTTCCAGATCTGTGGACTCTTAACAGTTGAAAGGCATCTCTGCTGGACCAAAATATCTCTACAAAAGCTGGAGCCAAGCTACATATAATGTGCACTTTACAAAGGTTCCAAACTTATACAAGTTTTTCTAAGATTTTGCCATAGTCTCCACCTCGTGGGCTTTTCATCCATTACTTGAGCTTATGGACCTGTGCACCATGCAAAAAGGGAAACTCGTATCGTGTGTAGTTCTAGGTCTGGCTCAATTCTATTCCAGATGATGAACTGAAGTGACCTGCTCCACAACACCATGTTCAAGCTGAATGTGTTCAGGTTCACAGCAAGGTTTCCCCTTACACGTAAGAATCCAGCTTCAATGTGCACATGCAAGTTCTTTCAGTCCTAATCCTTGTGCATTAGTAGTCCTCATAACATAGGGCTCAGACTGCTCTGGGTCCAGCTTAGGGTTGTCTAAAAAATCGATACCCCAATACTAATCAATACTAAAACTGGTATCGGTACTTTTTTAAACTTCAGCAGCACAGCTCCATCACAGAACCTCTCCGACTTAGAACAGAGAGGATTGCGCATGAGCTGCTCTCACACCATTACACAACAACACATGAGCTCGCTGTCAGTCTTTGAATTATGTGTCTAGCCTTTATGTTCACAGAGAAACGTCAGTTTAAAATCTTGTGTTTAAAGAGTGTAAAGAGTAATGCCTATTCTGAAAAAAAAAAAAAAAACCTGCTGGGGACCTGATTCAAACAGTTGGAGGGCTGCAATTTGCCCATTTGTCTATCTGGACTGATACTGTGTAGAACTAAACTGAGTTCGCAAAATAAACAATAGCTTGATTAAGACCTATTGTAAAACAAAACAAAACAAAAACAAAAAACAAAGAACAATTCGCTTCACTGACTTGAGTTGTGTTATCTAATTATTTTACTCACACTCACATTTGGATTGATCCATTCTTGTTTGAACAATCTTCTATTGTCCTACAGTTAATTCTCGAATGCTCAAAAGTGTCTGTTTTTACCGACCAGCACACACTTGATGCCTTTTCTTTGTGATGTTTTCAGATTACCTACAAAGCCCTGAGTTCGTGGGATCCCAGCGCTGACCTGAGCACCCAGAGAGGCCGAGTGTTCAAACTCCAAAACGAAACCCAGCACCTGTTTGTGGGGCTCTTCCCTGGGACCACGTACTTCTTCACCCTCAAAGCCTCCACCAACAAAGGCTTCGGCCCTCCCGTCACCTCCAGGATCACCACCAAGATCGCAGGTACCGTTGTGTTTGATAATGGCTCTTATCTGTAGCGACAGGCTGCGATTGAATACCAGCCTCTGTGTGTTTGGTTTGATAATACCAAGCAGGAGGGTCTGACCTGTCACTCACTTCTGTTGTCTCCTGTTGCTTTGTCCCAACACATTCTCCAAAGAAAAACGAACGATAAGCACCTGTTCACGCCTTTTTTTACGTCAATATGTTACAAAAAGTCATACATAAAACAAACACGATTATTAGTTGCCATGTGGCGACATTTTCTTTGGGTTTATCGAGTAAGTTTAGGTTTCAGGTTACTAAAAGGGTAAGTTTAGGGCTCAGGGTTGGTTAAGATTTACTTGTTGTTGTGATGGAGAGAAAAAACTGCATTGTTACATTTAAAATTGGACACATTTAATGAGATCTGGAGCCCTGGGGTGGAGCATTTTGGCTGGTGTAGAGTTAGCTACTGCAAAGAGTGCATTTCTATGATGTCTGGTTGACTCTGTTGTGTTTTGGATTTTGATTTTTTTTAGAGCTGTATAGAAACATTATAACTGAATACAAAATATCTTCTAAGACAAAAAAAAGGAGGCGTGCAAACATGCTTATTGTACCTTTTTGACATATTGTTGTATTGCTGGGTTTCAGATGACATCACAACATTCTACAGGCCAATGTTATTTCAATCTGGTTGGGGGCAGCTCAGTGCTTAATTTGTAACTCAAACATTGCCGGAACAAAATGTGGCTTTTGGACCGGGGTTCAGACAAGGTCGAACCTTTACCGGAGCACACACAATAAGTGAACATAGAGGCTTAGAAATGCTAGAATACAACCCAACTGTCCATCCTATTCGATGTTAAACAATATAAAAGTAATTTTGTCTGTGTTACACGTTTTTTTTACACGTCACACAGAGATTTTCATTCATTCTGACAGCGCACCTGCCGCTAAATCCGATCCACAGCAACAAGTTGCCCTCCCACACGCTCCTCCTGCAGCTCAGCGCACTGCCTCGGCATCATATCAGCCTCTCCACAAGTCACAACAACAACGCAGGACAAACAGCTTTTACACAGGAGACACGGGTCACAAACAGCCTTTACACGGTTCTCAAACATCAAACGTGACGCTAAAATACACGTTAAAGTAACACAGTAAGGTTAGTTGCACTTACGAGAAACTACGACCGCTACATCCGCGCTGGTTCTTACCTCTTTATCGCCCCGTACACTCCAAACACACGTGACACTCCCGCTGCTTTTAATCCATCAAAACGAGTCGCAAATAACAACAAATATCCACGAAATCCACTTAGACGCATATTTCCTGTTTTAGAAGAAGATACAAGACCGGGGCTCGCCTGGAACCAATGAAAAGTCTTAAACCCGCCTGCGCTGCTTTTGATTGGTCAAATTTCCTGACAGTTTCGCTTTTAACCAATTACAGTCTGTGACTCCGTCTTCTCCACAAATAAGCCTGTTCACTGTTTCAGTGAATGAGAGACGGAGAGGAGCAGAGCCACGTCTCGTAGAAGTAGGACAAAAAGCTTATTAGAATGTGTTACCGGAGCAGACAAAACTGTTGCCGGAATGCCCCACGAGAGTTCCCGGATCTTATTCCGGCTTGTTCCGGCTCAAATTAAGCCCTGGGGCAGCTCAAATGAATATTGTTTAAATGTGATTTAATTTTACAGTGCAAAAGTGTATTGGGTATAGTCACCCCAGAAATGATTACTTTTTAAAATTGTGAAATTATTTTTGAAATATTTCTTGACAGTACAATGTTATGAATAGGAAAAACTGCCTCTTGCACCCCAACCTGGCCTAGAATGTGAAACCCAGCAATATCTATGTTTTCTGTGGAGACTGGGCTGGTAATTAATTGTGCAAAATAACAATTAGACTACTTTATGTGACTAAAATTGCCAACAACAATTTCTTCTCCAAAAAATGTATACAAATATCCAGAATTAATTTTAAATTTCCCACATCAGTCACATGTTTTGCTCACTGACTTAACTGAGCCTCCAATGTGTATCGAGCTTTTTTTCAGAGATGTTAGGAGAGAGCGTGTCTGTATGCTAACGGCAGATAGCCACAATGCTAACAACAACATACAAACATAGTGGAGTTTATTTGTATTGTCTCTAAATGTCAAAGCACTAACATCTTCATCTCCTGACAAACTCCAGCTCCCATGATGCCCGAGTACGAGTCCGAAACGCCACTCAACGAAACTGAGACCACCATCACCATCCTTCTGAAGCCTGCCCAGTCCAGAGGAGCTCCAATCAGGTGAGTCTTTGAACTATTATCCGTTTTCTTTTCTCAGCCAAGCTTGCAGCAGTTCCCTTTTCTAATTTTCTCCTCTGCCACGCCTTTTAATTAAAAGTTGGACTGAGGGAAATAGATCTGTGAAATGTGCGAGTGGGTCTGAGCTTTAGTGGTCCACTGTAAATCCCATAATACCAGTCTATTTACCTCCACAACACTGCGCCAAAGTTTGTCTGCAGCAGAAAAAGAGGAGAGGAAGAGGAGATGTATGAATAATCCCAGCATGCAATTCTTCTCCAATGGCTAACAACAACTAAAATATGGGCCAAAACCAAGCCCCGGTGATCAAAGATGGCGGGCGCATTGTGTCAGTGGCTTTTAGTTCGTTCATTATGGTCATTAACATTAGCCTTTTACTAGGTGCAATACAGGCTATAGAACATGCACAGTTGTGTTTCCCCTTAAAATTCTTTTATTTGGGTTAACGGCTAAGTTTAAGTCTGAAGTAACAAAAATGGGCAAGTTTTGGTCCGCGTCTCGAAATTGTTTAAGCTTAGGGTTAGGTTTGTGTTAGTATTGCTGAATATAAACACGTCCATCCACCATAGGCAGCAACACGTGAAATGCACATGTAAAAAAATAGAAATTGTGTTGTCAGGTGAAGAGAGTTCAAGGATTTAGGATCGGGCAACGGAAAAAGCTCTGTCTCCTCTGGTTTTTAGAGTAGGCCGGGGACAGTCCAAGAGCAACTAGTCAGCTGATTAGTACTCTGCCTGGAGTGTGCTAAATAAGCATTTCAGATAAGCAAGATTGTGCAGCGACTTATAAACAAACAGTAAACTCTAAAGGGGTGATATGGTCATTTGGTGATTTATTTATTATTATTATTTTTTTTGTAAGGACTGGTACAGTTATACTTTTTTTCTGATCGAGGTTGGGTAGCACCAGTAACAACAAAGTAAGATGCATACAAGTGGTTATTGTGGCATAATTGTCACGCTTATTGCTTAAATTTGCAATTTCTTCGGATAAATGGCACATTATTTTTAATGGTAAAGTGCATGGATTTAGTGATAGACCATACATTACAAACTAAAATACTTTTTTAAAGATCCACTGGAGCCTGATAGCAGATGACCCACAGCCCGGTTTTGGGCCCCAGACCGGTAGTTGAGGACCCCAGGTCTAGAGTCTAGATTCTGATAGTGTACAAACATTTGTCAGGTCAGTCAGGTTAGGTCATTAAAGATTGTATAAAAGCAAAGTTGCTTGCTTAAGTAAAGTCATGTTTTAGTGCATATTTTGGACATTTTCTCTGTGGATATAAGCAGTGGCGGCTGGTGACAACTTTGACCGGAGGGGCTACATAACCGCAGCACCAACTCACCAAACACACACTATCATCTTACATCTTCTACAAATGAAGAAATACAGCCAGTAATCAGCGTTTGAGAAAGACTTTTTCCTCCAAGCAGCTCAAAAGCATCAACACAAAGACACGTGTGTCAGATGTGTCCACCACAACAACAGCAACAACAACACAGGGCAAGTGCCTTTGTGCACAGACGACATATTTACCAAACTCACACTGTTATTTAGACATTACAAATATGTGGATGCCATACAACTGCACTTATACACACTCATGAAACCGGAAAAATATATAAAAATAGCTGCACTCACATGAGAAGAGAAAGTTGTCTTCGGCATTCACCAAACTCGCCTAACTCAGGTCTTTTCATGGTTCTGTAAACTTCAAACTCACATGGCTTGTCTTCTGCTGTCGTTAGTTTTTACTTCCATCACAAAAACTCGCCAAAAAAAGAAAATATATTCCTAAAACCGGCTTGTCTGTTGCATTCTCCGCGTCCATGCTCTGGGAAGCAGCTGTACAAAGCACATGACGAGTCTGAACCAATGACCTGCCCACTGCTGCTTGTGATTGGTCAAACTAACTGTCAATCTCTTTTAGCAGCCAATGATGTGTTTCGGACTAATTAGAATTAGCCCTCCTTCTGAACTTTACAAACGTGCAACAGAAAACAGGGGCGGGACAAGCACCTGTCAATCATCTCCATAGACTCCAGCAGTTTGGACTGAGCTGCTGCGGACCAACGAAATTTAGCCCTGCTTGCCTTTTTTTAGGATGTTTTCAGCAGAACTAACATAATTCAATTATGAAACTATGATAGCAACACAACAACTCATAGTAATACGTTAAGAATTATATTTTTATTAATAATTATTTTAGTTATAACCACATTTTCTTTCCTGAAATGACAGGGAGGGCTTAGCCCACCTAGCCCATTGATA
Source organism: Mugilogobius chulae (assembly GCA_038363315.1). NCBI lineage: Eukaryota > Metazoa > Chordata > Actinopteri > Gobiiformes > Gobiidae > Mugilogobius > Mugilogobius chulae. The sequence continues at coordinate 22,079,486 of CM076402.1, forward strand.
CCAGCCGTCCCTGGATATAAGGCAGATTTGCACAAAACAGGTGTAATATGAAAAACAGTTTTACAGAATCTCACCGGGAGTTCAAAATACTACTATTTTAACCCCTTACGAAACCAAAGGGTGTGGTACCTCCCACTTTTGCCTTATTTAAATTTTTTTGTCAATTTTGTTAGTTTTCTCATAACAATAATCTATTACTTTCTATTTATTTAGAAGAAAAAAAAGTAAATGTAACCCTCTTAGTTACGGTCAAATCAGCCATTCTAAGACGACTGTTTTTTCAAATGCTCTTATGACAAACAAAAGATGTATAAAAATTAGAAAATTTATTAGGACACTAATGAGCTCCGCTTAAACTTTTTAAATGTATTTTAAGTCCCTAAAATTCATTTTTAGTTAAATTATTTTCAGCTTTTGAAAAGAAATTGTAAAAAAAAAAAAAAATGTGCTCAAGCCTGTGTTTGTTCTGGCCACAGCTACGTTACCAGGTCTACAGCTGTTTAGATTTACAAAAATTAAGGTGGAAATCATGTTCTGATTTCCTTTTGTACAGGTTATGTTCCCCTTTATAATTAGAGTCAATTAGACATCAGAAGCCAAAACTGTAGAGCCTCAGTTTCATAAAGACCCAGCCATTTGTTTCAAAGGTTCAGAAATAGATTCTGTTTGAGTTTTAGACTGTTTTTGTCAGGCATTTTAGTGAAAAAAATGCTGGTTCCTTATGGGGTTAAAAAGCTCTGCGTTGACACTGCACTGACAGTAGCATGCAGGGGAGAGAAAAAGAGAGAGTGTGTTGTTTCTGAATGAGCCAAAAAGCCAAGAGGTTTGCCACCCCTGACCTAAAAGGTTATAATCAAAATAGCAACATACTATGTTTATCGGGGATATAAAACAATTAGTTGCAAATATACATTCATATTCTAATTCTAATTTTACTGAACAATCGGTACAAAAACAGAATCACAAGTATAAGTAATGCAAAACATATCACCTTAAAAAATAATCCAAAAAGTTCAAGGCTCTCAAAGCTTTTGTAAACTTTCAGAGAATATCTGCTGACTCCTTGCGTCAGGCCTTTGCTCTAGTCTCTGAAAAGCATTAGTCTGAAAAAGATCTTTTTTTCCCAGAACTCATCTTTGGCGATCAGTGATTATCTTTGATGAGAGCTGCCAAACGGAAAGCCAGGATAATTGCCCGGGGCCTCCTTCACAGAAACATACATCTCCCTAATTGCGTCTAATTGTGAAGTGAGTTGTTGGCGTGTGGAGGACGGAGGTAATTGCGAAGGGCCCTGTTTTTTGTCCCGGCGCTGAAGAGGTCTCAGCTATTCATGAAGCAGTGCACACACATTAGACACAAGAGTGCTTTTAAAGGCAGGCTTTTAGGGCCATAAATACACGTCCACCTGCCGAGCACAACACCACCATTTAGTTTTAGTCGCAGCTCAAAACACCGCTCTAATCTCCTGCTTCGGCTTTCACTTGATTTCTCTGTACCACAAAAAAAAAAAGTACAGACTGAGTAACTTTTAATGCATTTAACCTCTCAACAGTTTGGCCTTTTTTTCCTAAAACACAAGACATTAATAAATAAATAAATAAATAAAGCCTTTGCACAAACAATAGGCTTTGTGGACAAAACATCGGTTGACTTATTTATATTTGAAATAGCTAAATTACATTTGTATAAGTATTTTAGGGTTAGCGACGAATGGGTCTGGTCACCACTCCTTTTGCCTGCATTTCAGATCAACACACAGTTGAATTAAGATAAGATAAGATAAGATATCCTTTATTTGTCCCACAATGGGGAAATTCCAGTGTTGCAACGCACATTTTAAGAACAGCAGGGAAAATAGAAACATGCAATCAAACAAGATAATAGAAATGAAATAGACTTAAAATATATATAAAGATACAATAGTTAAAAGACACTTATTTACAATAAATGTTTGCTATGGCACAGTGCAGGATATGACAGGATAAATAGATAAAGAGGCATCAGTATATAGTTCATAGTATTATGTACAATATATGACTATGAATATGTACAACTGCAGCAGATGAACAGAATAAATAACCAGTAATAAATATGAGGTAAAAGTATGACTATGTTTATGTACAGAGCAGCATTTAAGGATGTGTAAATAGAGGTAATAATACTATCAGATAAAGTGACATGAGTGAGTTGTATCAGAGATGTTTCCATGGTAACACAGTATTGCACAAGATTAAATGTGATGACGTCCAGAGTTAACAGTGTTCGTTGTACAGTCTGACAGCAGCAGGAAGGAAGGACCAGCGAAACCGTTCCTTCACACAGCGAGGGTGAATCAGTCTGTCACTGAAGCTGCTCTTCAGAGCAGCTTAAAACAGCTGATTGGTCGTCTGTAATTTAGACCAAAATCAAACTTCACTCACCTCACATTAGAATTTTTTTTCTCCGCTCTGCAATGAAATCTGCAATGTTTTTTGGTTCTATGTGATAGTTTCCCATGTATTTTTTTTTCAGCGTAAGAAGCCATGTTGGTTTTCTCAGTTTCCAAAGAAAACATAAATATACAACGAAATATCAAAAACATACTAAAAGCACGTTTCTCGTCTTTTTTTTTTTATTTACAAAATGCCAAAATGTAAAATAACCATGAATTTTAGTTGAACATTTTCTTTGGGTTTAGCAGTTAAATCTTTACCTCCTTCAAGCTCCAGGCCTAAACTTAGCCCTTTTTGTAGATTGGTGAAGTAATCTGTCAATTACGCTCACTGAAATTCAAAATATAGATATATTTTGCGAAACAAAAATATAGTCTGGATTTTCCAGGCAACAGCCTAATGGCACTGTGGCCAAAATCAGATTTTAGACACACTCTTTAGAAAAACAAAGGTGTCCTTTGCTAAAGTATTCTTCTGATTTGTAAAGTCTTCAACAAGTTTTCAGAGACATCCATGATGACTGATTTTTTTTTTTTAAATAAGCAAGCCTACTGTTGTCCTATGCAAAGAGCTTATTGTGCGGTTTAGTCAATAGAAACTGGGATATTTCCAACATCTCACTTGTAAAATTGTGCTGTAAGCAGTTTGTGAACTGGGAGCTGATTACCACAAAAAACTGTATCTGAGGAGTTTAGCTTTAAAAAAACAAGAGTGTCTGGCTGCAAATTCAGAGTATCCACCTCTTTGTGCAGACTTCTTGCCACAGACCGGAACCATGGAACCACAGAAAGCCCATTTATAATTACTTTTCTCTAGCAAATGTATATTTCAACGTTTATACCCCGAAGACGGGTAAGGTAAGGGTTAGGACCGGGGTTAGAATCAGTCATTTGGGTAAGTTGACGGCTTTGTGAAAAGTCAAGAGCATTAGTCATATTGTTTACGTACTAGTTCCTTCGTTGGAATACTTTGAACCGGGAACTGGTAATGTATATGATTTCTGTATGCACCTTATTCTGCCCCGCCTTCTTTTCTTGACAGCACACTTCCTTTTTAGCACTGTTCCCTTTTAGCTTGTCTGTACTTCAGCAAATATACAAAGCGCTAAAGCTCTTGTTTTCAGGCCTGAACGACACTACTTTGACTCTCACATGTTTTTGCAACTCAGTTCTAATATTGCCCCTTACCTCCACAGTTCCTATCAGCTGGTGGTGAAGGAGCTGCGTAAATCCAAAAGCCGCAGAGCCGCCGAGGAGCCCCAGTGTTTCTTGGCTCCCTTCAGTTTCCGAAACGCCTCCATCTTGGACTCTTCCTACTACATGGCGGCCGAGCTCCCCCCCTCCAGCCTCACAATGGTACAGCCCTTCACCGTGGGGGACAACAAGAGCTACGGAGGCTTCTGGAACCCTCCGCTGTCTCCGGCCAAGAGCTACAGCATCTATTTCCAGGCCGTCAGTCGCTCCAACGGGGTCAGTAATGATGTCTGCTGTTCACAAAGCATACAAGTCATTTAGTCATAAGTTTATACTATAGATGTATGATTAGAACATAATTAGACACTGTAAAATCAGTTAGTGCCTGCTTTGTTGAGCTAGAGTGGTTAGGTCCAAGAAACATTTCCCAGTAGAGTGTCAATGCATTTTTGGGAACTGCTTGTGCTTGGCCTTACACGACACCCACAGCTTTAACAACGGTTTTGAAGGTGTTTCTCTCAAACTGTGGTACCTGAGCTGTCATTGATCAAACCTGAACATTTCTGGAGTTTGATTTTGTATTTATTGATTTTTATTATCTTCAAGTTATAGGTAAAACTATTGATGTCTTTAGTTTAAAGTTTTCTTTTATATCAGACAAAGGCTGATATACATGTTTCAATGGTGAATTCAACAGAAGCGCCACTGACCAAAATGGAAATCACCATTGAAAAATGTAAAGGTATTTGTGCTACCTCAGTCTTTGTATGATATAAAAGAACACTTTTCCACTTTTTTTTTTAAGAAGACAAAATGAACATCCTTAACATATTGATGTCTTTGTCCTTTTGTGGTCATTAAGATTTAACTCATTTTGGTCTTGGTGTATAGGTTTATAGTATATACTATAGGTATAGATAGGCATACTCTATATATAGAAATATCAATTTATAAAATGTTGAGGTACTTTGGTTGCATAAAATATTTATCTAAAACATGACATAATATGTATGCTTACATGTAAATATTTCTTGTTTCTTAACACGGATGATGCGCACGCATTCGACCTGCAGAAAGAGCCTCCGCTCATAGACACAGGGCTGCAAACTTGTCACCTTTCGGCGAATTCCCGAATCTGCGCGGGTCGTGTCAGTCCCTGTACATACGGCATGAGCCAGCGGCAGCAGCTGATAGCTCACACTGGTGCCCACAGACTCTACCGCGGACATGAATCTACGAGTCCCAAGTCCCGCACGCTCGAGCAGCGGCGATGACTCGCGCCCGCTCCGTTGGCTCGTGTGTTTGTGTGTGTGCGTGTGCGGGGACACGAGAGGGAGAGCGCAGGTGAAAGGAGACGTGAGGAGAGGAGAGTTTTGTTTGACCAGCGTTAAGGAAAGACGCACGGCAAGGCTCTGATGAACGTGAACCAACTTGAAGCCACTCTCGGACTTTTCAAGTTAAGTAAAGACTGGATGCAGTGTGAGCCCAGGGTTAAGATCTGTGAGTGTTGCGAGTCGTGGACAATGGGGATGTTCTAATATTCACGTCAGAGCTAATACAAGGCTTTAGTTTGCACAAAGATGTAGAGTGCGTTCTAAAGGCTCTCTTCTGTTCACAAATACAAGAGGTTTGTGCACGCGTAAGGCCACATTGCAGCGTCAAACTTAGAGAGTGTTTCACTTCATTTGGACCCATTTCAGTCCGTTTACAGCTGACGTGACTAATCTTAAACGCTTCTGTTGTTTTCAAGACAAGATAGCACAACTCTTTTTGCTAAAAATAAATACATAAATAAAAAATACACGTAAATAAATAAAAATAAGCAATAATTATATTAATAGAGCTAATAATAATAATAACAATAATAATAATATACTGTAAATCATGTTATCCCTTTTACAACATTGTGATAAATATGAAAACATTGCCTAAATAAATGATACATGAAAAATGTCAGATAGCCTACATTTAATAATATACTCTCTTAGCAATATGCATTTTATTTAAGCATAAACCAACTTGAACCAAAATCAGTACAATTGTTATGTCATTGTCAGTGAAGAAAATTCATAAATATGTTTATGTATTAATAGTGGTAGTAGTTGTTATAAAAATAATACAAAAAGGCAATCTAGGCTGTAGGTAAATGTTCCCATTCTAATACTTCAGTTTTCTGTTTTATTGAATACTATGCCCCAAATCTCAAATCTATTAAAACACTGGTCTCCAACCTGTAGCTTGGGAGCTGCCAGTAGCTCTTGACCTCTTTCAAAAACTTTTAAAATCATACACATCAAACTTTTACTGTCAAATTTCATGAATTACATATCTTTTACAATTTTAAACGTAAATCTTAGTTACCTAATGTAACTGTAGTTCTATGAGTAGGAGTGTAACCAATAACGAAGCCCGTAGAGGGCATAGCACAGAAGACATGGAACTATGCCCAACTGTAGAGTAATAAATAGATAAATAAATAGTGTACATTTTTTGCAAACTATAATAGAAGTAGCTTACTGGCAGATTTCTTTTCTTTTTTGTTTTTGTTTTAAGTAGCTTTAGCAGGAAAAAGTAGGAGACCACTGCCCTAAAATTATTAAAAATTTATAGATTTCACATTAGGCCTTTTCCCACTGTAGGAACTTTTTTCAGTTCCTAGTACTTTTTTAGTTCCTGTCTCCATTTTGGGAGCTTTCACACAGAGCAGGAACTATGCACTGGGGCACATTTTAGGACTTTTTTAGCTCCTGCTCTGGAGCAGGTACTTTCCAGTCGGACCTGGAACCTTTTAGTGACACAAACACATTTTACACTGTTAACTTTGTTTTTAAACATGTTTTACACATTTTCACATTTAGATAAACTTTCCTTATCCTTAAGAAAAATTATTTAAAGGCAGTGACTCCCAAAATGTATTTATTTGATTTGTAAATAGTAGCCTATAATACTATTATTAGGAATCACAGTGAATCATTTTGTTTTATTGTTAATTCCAGTGTTGTTATTAAGTTTTGCACATTATAGTTTAATGTGGAATCGAAAAAAGACAACTTTTGTTTTCCTAACACCACTTAATGAATTATTTAAATGTTACAGACTTTACAGTCTGTAACATTTAGCTAATGCTAAAGCTAGTTAGACCCACTTTCAGAAAATGCTGCTGTGTGAACACAAACATGGGGACAGGGTAGTTCCCCTGACTAAACAAGGACTGAGGAATGTGGGGACTAGTTCTTGGTTGGGAAGCTCTGGGCTAGATTACAGAAATATCAGGCATTTATATGTCACATTATAGCTGCATCCACTCTTGTCCAGTTGTCTTAAGACCTCTAAAAATGCACCAGAATGCAGGAAATGATGTCTGTTCTTTCAAAATTCTTCTGGGGAGGACCCCAGACCCCCTCTGAATTGCGCGGTGACGCGACAAACTGTCACCTTTTTCATCACCCATGAGTTTGCAGCCCTGTAGACACTAACAGTGGAAACAAGTCAAAAAAGTTCTGTTGTCAGTTAACTACAAGAATTTCACTGTGCGAAAACAAGTTCTGCTGCTAAATCAAAATTTGTGAATGAAATTCACCCCTACGACCCTTAAAAGTTACATTCAGGTGACTGAAAAAATGGCAAGAAAACATCAGGAGACAGACGTCTGTCAGACCGGTTCAGACCTGATCCAAACAGCTGTTCTCGGCTCGTTTTGTTGTTTTATTTAAAGAAGTTTCCTCAGCTAAACAGATGGAGAGCGACTCTTTCTGCACGGAGCATGTACAGTAGAGCGGAAACATCAACCGAAAATACTTCAATATTAAACATTAAATGGCCATAACAGGTTCAGCAAAATCAGTTTTGTTGTATTTATTCATTTTAGTTTACATGTTAGTTTGATTTCTCATTTGTTTTGTTTTTTCAGTAAACCTGATCTGACTAATAATTTGTACTTGTCAGATTGTCAGAAGGATTTGTGAGAACGAGGAAGTAATTGGACATACTTCCTGTTTTGCAATAACAGTCTTATAGGGAGAAGGACTACACACAAGCTTCTCCTGCTGTGTTATTACCTCCTAAATTGGCATGCATTAAAAAAAGTATTTAAATAAGACTAGGCAGCTTATCTGCTTCTGCTTCATGTAAAAGTAGAAAGTGTGATTAGTTTTTGAACCTTCTTCCTCACAGCTCACACAAAAACCATCCATGTTACAGAAATTGCCCGAGAGAGTCCACTTTGCCTCTTCCTTCTGTCTCTCTCTCGCTCAAAACCTGATCTCACCTTTTGAAATTTCCATAACCCGCCGAGAATTGTGTTAATTTTCCACCGCTGTAACCACGGTAACTCTGATGCCATGATCTAATCTCTTCCTGATTTCCCACAATGCACTCACCCGGAAAGAGGCTGGCGACTCTGACAGAACATTTCCGAGGTGCAAATCAGTTTTGCCCATCAGTGAAGAAAACTTTTTTATATACAAAGATAAAATTAAAGTATGGGTGCACGGTAGCAGAGTGGTTAGAGCTTCCAAGATGAGGAAATTGTGGGTTCGACTCCAAATCAACATCTCACATTCTATCTGGGTTAGAGCAGCAACTAATGATTACTTTGGTAATCAATTAGTTGCCCGATTATTCTTTTGATTAATCGATTAGTTGTTTAGAATGCAAAAGTGACTTGAATACACGATTTTTGGCAAATTTGAGCCGATGTGACGTCGCTTCAGGACGTGTGGATTTTTGGTTTAGATACTAATCAACACTCATCGAAGCAGTATACTCATTTGAACAAGCATTCATACTTTAAAAAAAAAACACAACAGGACAAAATTTGACATTTTCTGATGCGTTTTAGAATAATCCTGAGCTTATTTAAAACTAGTTTAGAACCAATGAGAAAGTATTTGTTTAGTGTGTCAGTTTATTGTGTAAAAAATTGACGTGAAAGAGCATTTTTATGTATTATTGTAACACCATATACTGTATAGTAGTCTAAGTCCAGTCCTTTATTTTAAATATCATAACATTTGGTTTAGGCAAACAAGTTTTTACATCAATAGCACTCATTTCAGTTTAATCTGAGGCTCCTGGGATGTTTGAAACATGTATAAAGACAAGTTAATGATTCTTCGATTACTAAATTAGTTGTGATTGACTTGTTGTAGCCCTAATCTTGGTGACGTTTACTTGTTAGTGTTTTAGACTTTTGTGTAGTCAATTAATCGGTCCATAGTCTCTCAGTGGACAAGTATTTTTTATTAGTTGACTAAATTATTTCTTCAGACGATAACATATACATTGAAAAATATCATCATCTTAAATTAGATAAAATGTGACGATGTGCCTGAAATAAGTATTCAACTGGTTTTGAGTACATTTTGACTGGCTTAAATAAATACTGCCAATGGAACAAACATAAAACATGAATATACTTTTGCTTAAGACGTGAAAAATACACAAATAAAAAATAAGCAAAATGCTTCTGTGCTTGGGATAAGAACTACATGTGCATGTTCTATTGGCAAAATGACATAAAAGATAAAATATTCTCATATATCTGACAAATACTACTTCAACTCCATTTTTTTTACTTGTTTGCATTAGAAGTTTGTATTTTTCCTGCCTAGGCTGAAGAGGAGCTAAAGGTCGTGAATTAGCTGCAAGCTTTGGTTTAAACTGCATTTCATGATATAAACATTTGTCTTTTGGTGCACAGTTTGAATCAATCCTACTCTTTTAATAGTAAAACTGTAGATAAAGTGGTTCAGATTATGTAATTAAAGGTGCATTGCGTAAGTTAAAATGTTCAATATTACGATATATCAAATTACCGTCCATTGGCACTTGCCTGGATGTGCGCATGACGTTTTGTAAACTTACCGAGTTTGCCTCTGTAAGCGCAGACAGGCTCATAATGTGAGTGGTGGGTGCATTTTCCCGCTGTTTTTTTTTTTTTTTTTTTTATCTCTTATATGGCGCTGTTAGACGAAAAAAAAAAAAAATATAATAATTTGTAACGAGGATTGTGTTTGGCTGATTTTTTTTTTTTTTTTTTTTTTTTTTTTTTTTTTTTTTTTTTTTTTTTTTTTTTTTTTTTTTTTTTTTTTTTTTTTTTTTTTTTTTTTTTTTTTTTTTTTTTTTTTTTTTTTTTTTTTTTTTTTTTTTTTTTTTTTTTTTTTTTTTTTTTTTTTTTTTTTTTTTTTTTTTTTTTTTTTTTTTTTTTTTTTTTTTTTTTTTTTTTTTTTTTTTTTTGGGCTGGATTTGTTTTTTCTGCAGAGCTGGGTTGTTTGCTTGGAGACGAGCTGCTGTTGTTAGATTTGCGCAGGTGGATTTCTCTTAAACACATTTGCATTTTCCACATTTTCCACATTTTTGGCTGGTCAGGAGTGGGATCCTGGACGAACACTTTTCACACAAAACAGAACAGAACACAGGCTCTTCACTGGAGGAAACGCTGTGAGGAGAGGGTTTGAGCACTGACACTGCACTGGTGGTTATAGGAGGACATGCAAAGAGGGACATGTCCTAAGTCTGTGAGAGGCAAGACCAAGTCAAGTCTCAAGTCAGTGCACCACAACTCCTCTGATTTTAGTTTCAAATCTTCATCATGTCAAATAACCAAATACAGCTTGTAATTTAGCAATTTCATAAATGTGTTCCATTTTCTTTTTTTTTTAAGAGAAGCATAACATAATCTCTAGTCAGAGCCCGATCTTGCCCTTTTGTCCTAGCCGGTCTTAGTGGATGGTAATTATTCCTCTGCTGGCCACTAGTGGCTCTCTCCAGGCGCTATACACTGCAGTGTAGAAGGTGTGACTCCAGCCAGATATGGGGGTACAATTTCCTTCAGTGAACCTGACACATGCTCACGCCTGTGACAAGTGATCTTTTTTATTCAGTCCACAGGCTTTATGTAAAGAAAAGACACATTTTTAGACAAAGTTGTTAAAGTCTGTCATGTGAATAGACTTTCACCAAATAGATTTCTATTATTACACTTTTTCCCAAACTGAAGCTGCTGCTACAGTTCTCTTTTGCCTGTGATGCAGCTGCTCACTTGTCACAGACGTGACACATCTCAGGTTCACTGAAGGAAATTGTACCCCCACATCTGGCTGGAGCCACTCCTTCTACACTGACAGAGTATAGCGCCTGGAGAGAGCCACTAGTGGCCAACAGAGGAATAATTAAGACCAAGGCTAAGACAAAGGGCAAAATAGGGCTAATCTTCAGGTGCAAGTCAAGTCCCAAATGTATGTAATCAAATCAGGTCTCAGGTCCACACTTTTAGCTAATTCATCTGGACAAAACATGTTCAGGAACCAAACGTTAGTTACTTAGCTTGTGCAGCTTGCTAACTAACTGACTGACTGATTTACTGAAATCTTTTAAATAGAGAATAGTCAGTCAGTCTGTTTATTTTTTCTGCTTTGAGGGGAAAAAACAACAACAACAATCACATCAAAAAAAAATACAATAGAAAAACCTCAACATAAGGCCCACAATTACTGCTTTGTCTAATTCAGTACACAGTATGTTTCTTGAAATTAGAATTTTAACAAAAATCGTATATACATAAATTGTTATTTTATTTAGAAACTCTAAATAAAAATGGTGGCTTGTTGTGCACACCCATCCCAAAGATCAATGTCCACCAAAATAAATTGTCTCTCAAGAAAATAAAGTTGAATAGCCTTGAGCTGAAATAATTTTAGCAGTGCAAGATACAACAAATATCACCCAACCCCTCCCCCCTCTGCTGGCCCTCCCCTTTTCCTGCCCCTCTTCTCTCTTGTGTAGCCCCTCCCCCTCTCCTGCCCTCTTCTCTCTCTCTCTGTTCCCCCTCCTCCTCTGCTCCACATTAGGGCACGGGGCCTCTCCTCCTCACACGGCGCCCCCCTGAGACCTGCTCCATTAGCATGAGCTCTCTGTCCGAGCCTCCAAATAGCTGTAAATAGGCCAGTTATAGGACACATGTGGAGACACAACACAGAGGTCTCTGAAGGAACGGTCATCACATGAGCTCCTCCTCATTTACATAAACTTAGCAGCCGCACTCAAAGAATTATAATTGGGTCATTTGAAGTTGGGATTGTAAAGTGTGACATAGAGACCAGATGTGCAAAGAGAAAATAAAAGCAATGGAAATACTATATATTCAGTTTTTTTGAGAAACAACTGAATTTGAGTATTTTAGTCTTATTTTAAATCAAATGTCCTTGTCTTGATCCCACAGGTGTGTATAATGTATGAGTGTTCACAAATGGACAGTGATGTTGCCAGGTGTGAGATCAGTCATGCAGAAAAGCTCATCCATCATTCACACATTTTGTACTCACACATATTCAGTTCCTTCAGATTCAGACGAGGAAATATTGCCAGACAAAATATCATAATGTAGAGATTTTTTATATATTATTATTTTTTTTTTTTTTTGCACATGATTTAGTCACCACAACTAAACAACAGTCAATTATTTTCTTTTCTTAAATTCTCATATTGCTGTTATTTGTGTAAGTAAGTAATGTAAGTAAGTATGATTTTTTTTTTTTTTAATATATAAACCTGGCAGTCAATATCAGTATGCCCCCCCACTCAATGATAGTAGGGCCAGGGACATACTGAAAGCAATTTTTGCACTATGCAAGCCCTAAGCGCCCTAATAAAAATAGCTACGCATAGCATGCGTATTGTTTAGAAAACACGCAAAGTCACTGAAACCAGCCACACCATCCGCGCTTGTCATGCATAGCAAGCAACACGGAAGCGAAAGAATCCAACCTATTTTTTTTTTTTTTTACGCAGGCCTAGAAGCGTATACAGAGAATACAGAGAAATCATTTTTCTACTGTTGAATTTATGTGTTTGCCATCAGCGCCACACGTCCTGGGACAGATTTGGACTGTATGAAGGATTCAGCTTCAGAAAGACTGTCTGAGTTTTCACATTTACTTTTGAAAACCTTGCGTTTCCCATAATCAACCTGTCCAGGGGGTGAATATAAACCTGTTTGTGTGGTTATTTTCACTATAGACCTGATACAAGAGCAGAAACACAGACAGACAAACTTGAACAGCTTTCTCATAGAGAAACACAGAATCAGTTGATCGCGACGACGCACCAGGCGCACACAGGGCACGCACACATTCTGCTGCAACTGGCAGTGTGGCCACCCACGCCTGGACACATGGCCGTCATTTTTGTTGTTTGCAGTGTGTCTGGGCCCTAAGCAGCCGTGGGGCAGCTCAGTAGAGGCGATTCGCTTAAACACCTTGCGCCTCAGTGTCCAACCAACACTAAATGTCCCATAACGTGTTTGTTATTGGTTGGTGGGGAAACCAATCACCATGCTCCACACAGAAAAGCCGTGCAGCAGTCGAACCCACGACCTTCTTGCTGTGAGGCCAGGGCACTATCCACTCTGCCATCATGCCGCCAAAGGAATAAAGGAATTGCGGCTAGTAACTTCCACTTGCCACACATCGTTTTAATCAGAAATATCTCAGCCCCAATCTTAACCTGACAAAACCATTTAGATGCATTTGTTTTATTACAGAATATTATAAAATACTTGTTTTTGCACTTCACCCAATGTTTTTCCATAACACTAAACACCTCTTTCTCCTTTGCTAAACCAACATCTACATTTCTCGCAATAAAAAAACTGTCAGCGAAACATTCCTGACGAGCTTGTTTCCGTCAGGTATCTTCGTTTGAATTGTCGAGGATTTTAATTCAGCCTGACAGCCCGATCTAAATATAGAGGAACATAAAGCCTGTACATTGTCCCTGATCGTACTCTGATGTGGAAAATGACAGCCACCTCAGCCGTCCCGTTTTGATGAAGACAAATGGGTCGACAGGTGAAGAAGAAGCCAATCTGTGGGAGACACTTTGTGCACATCAGCAGCGTGACAGCCCGGTGCAGCGAGACAGAGACAGGGCCAGGAGCTCTCTCTCCAAAAGATACTGGAGGACGAGACGAGATGATGAGAGAGAGAACACCGGACGAGGATGAGAGACAGAAACAAGAGTATGTCAGCAGTGAGTGGTAGAATGTAGAAGACGGTGAGTCAGTTGAGGTGTTGAGCTTTAGTTTGCAGAGCTTCAGTGTTAGCTTTGGGATGATTTTTTCATTCAAATTATGTCACATTGCTGTCACTTAGCATCGGTGTCCAAGCAAACAACAGTTCCCATTTTAAAATATTGACTTAAAAAGGTGCAGTGTGTGACTTTCTGGAGGTGGAACGTCAACTAACACTATTCTGTAAAAATAGAAAGTTAAAACCATACTTGGGACATTCTAGCCGAGGATAAAGGAAAAGCTTTTCCATTGAAACATGCATTAGGAGGGCCTCCACTACAGCCAAAACCTGTTCATTTTGTGGCCATGCAAACTCGCTCAAAGTAAAAACACAGATTTTTATTATTGTTTTAGTACAATGAAGAAATTATGAAGGACAAAAACACGCTTTTAATTCAGTTTTTGTTTTTTGTTTTTTTCCAACTTCAAACTACAGTGACAGTCACAAAAACCTGACGACACACACTTTTCTTGGTGTAATAGCAAGTACCACAACACCAGCTAAGACATTTTTAAAATGTTGTAGTACAGGGATGTCTGAAAAAGTCGCTCTGTGCACGGAATGTCAGTTGGCCTATTTACTTCCAAAAATGCTTACTTCCTTCTGCTATGTTTGTTTCCTGTTTAGTTCATTTTTATGGGGTTTCACTGTCTCAGTCTAAAATGAAAAAAATAAATAAATAAAAAAAATAAAAAAAGATGTGTTTGTTAATGCTAATGCTAAAGTTTGACAATTTGTAAATAAGCACCTTCTATGCACAGCGTCAATTGGCTCTGTGCACAGAACATCAGTTGGCTTGTTTATGTTCAAAATTGCTAACTTCTGTATATACAAGCATTTCCTGTTAGCGTTAGCATTTAGATATAAACACTTTTTTTTTAACACACAAGTGTCCTATGGTGAATTATTCTTCTGTTGCTGAGTCTTTAACATGTTTTCTGTAACATTCTGATCTTCTGACTATTTATCGTTCTGATGTAGTGAAAACCTCATAGAAATGAACTGAACAGGAAATGCTTGTATGCGACTAGTCGCAAGTCAGAAGATCCAACCCCTAAACAAAAAATAAATTAAAGACTGTATTATTTTCAGATAAAGTTGTTGCATTGTCTAGCTGTGGAATATAGGCTACGTTCACACTGCAGGTCAATTCAGATTTTTGCCCATATGCGACCTGTTTCCGATTTGACCATGGCAGTGTGAACGGCACAATTCTGATTTTTTCAAATGCGACACGGGACGCTTTCATATGTGGAAACAAATCGGATCTTTACAAATGTGACTCCAGTCTGAACGATCATGTCGCATTCGTCTGACATTTACGTCACAAAACTCAACAAGTCAAAGCAGAAACCAAAACAGAGGGAACAGAAAACTTGTCAATGGAGGAGAGAGCCTCATAAAGCTGGACCGCCTGGGAAACTTCACTCACAAACTCCAGACAAGTCCACAAAACATCGCTGCAAATCCGTTTAGAAGTGTTTTTTGCAAAAAGAAAAGCCAAAAAGTACGACGCAGTCCTTGTGTTGTTTTTGTTTATCCGCGGCATGGCGCGGTCAAGTTGTAGTAACGTCATTATCACTGGACTACTTCCTGTCAGTGTCACCAACTTTCTTCCCTTTCCAACGCGTTTCTCTGTGACACTGCGCCACATTTTACACATGAATTACCAGCTTGGACTGGTATCTATAGTAGTGTATTGTTCTGAATGTTTCAACTCTTTGGACTTCTTAAAATTATCGATTTTATTTTGGACAGGAAACAGAACATGCTAATGTGAGCTAGCTTGTGAGCAGAACTTTTCAGTGATAGTATTTGGTCTTTGCGGCTCCGTTTCTGCACAAAACAACTTGAAATAGACACAAACATGTCTTGGCTGTGTAACTACACTTTCTGTTTGTGACGTGAGGCTCTTTACTGCGCATGCTGGTCACTTTTGGAACCGCATCCCGTTCACACCAGAGACAAGTTGGAGTCGCATGTCTTGTGTAATGTGAACGACCACATGAAAAAATCGGAATTTGAATCTTATCCTGCAATGTGAACGTAGCCATAGTCTTTACTGAACTAATAAATAGAACTGTGTCATGTGTTTATGTGACATATATTGTCGTTTGTGCGCTCCACCAGTTACCGTACGTTGCTCCCACACTTTGGAACGTCGCACTAAAGCTTTCTCAGTGTTTTTTCAGGACTTTTCTGGCTCAAACGGAGATGTGCACTCGTTTTACTAATGTATCGTGTTTTTGTCTTCGCAGGAAACCAAAATCAACTGCGTCCGCCTGGCTAACAAAGGTATGATCATCACTCCTCCACTGACACACATTCGAAGGTGCACTGTGTCACTTTGTTTGGAGATATCTGTACGACTCCAGACCAAAGCCATGTCTACAGCTTTGCCACTAAAACATCTCCACCAGAAAAGTGACAGAGTGCACCTTTAGATTATAACTTGTGTGTTTATTGTTGTGACATTGTTAGCAGTCTGAACCTAGTCACTGCCCACTTTATACCGGAAGCACGCGTTGCACATTTAGCTTTAATTTCTCTTTTACTGTTTTGTGATTTGATTTAAAAGTCAGAAACACAAAGCTAGTTCAAACTAAGCGAATGGATGTAATGCAAGAGCTTCATTATTGCAAAGTCGTAAATAAAACCCCGAATTTTGTGTTGAAACGCCAATAGTCAAAAGCTCATAAGACAGATACTCCTTTTTCTAATGTTGAAATAGTTTGGAGTGTGGTAAATGTTCATCATAGTTGTGCTGCACTTAAGCTACAACTTATCAAGAAACAAAATCCCTTCACATATCGAGGTAATTCCACATTTTGCATTTTCGCTGTGTCTCGATTTCCCAGCAACTGCACAACCTTTGAAGGTCTGCGCATGAGCACCGCCATTCCAACATCTTCCGACAAAATTGCGGATTAATGGTAAAATCTTCTATGTCGGGGTGCACGGTAGCAGAGTGGTTAGAGCTCTGGCTTCCCAACAAGGAGGTCGTGGGTTCGACTCCCGGGTCGGACCATATCAACATCTCACGGTCTCTCTGGGTGGAGTTTGCATGTTCTCCCCCTTGTCACCGTGGGTTTTCTCCGAGTACTCCGGTTTCCTCCCACCTCCAAAAACATGTATGTTTAGGTTAATTGGGCATCACTGTAAATTTCCCATAGTGAGTGAATCAGAGTGAATGGTTGTCTGTCTAACCCTGCGGCAAGTTGGCCACTGTCCAGGGTGTTCCCCGCCTAAGGCCCAAAGTCACTGGGATAGGCTCCAGTCACCCGCGACCCCTAACGGGATTAAGCGGTAGAAAATGAATGAATGAATCTTCTATGCCTGAGTCCGACCGAATCAAACATCACAAACATCTGCATTTACAAAATAAAGACACTCCGCACCAACTTTATTCTGACTTTATTATTCCTTGTATTTGTTGGTGATAAGAATAGTTGCTTTGACAGTTGGACTCAGTGCTGTCACTTTGTGTTACTGAAACACTGACAGGAGAATATTTTATATCAGACTCAATCACCTTACAGTTTAATACCTCTCGTTGGGAAGAAAACACATACATAAAGTTAATGTGATGTGAACTAAAAAGAGCAATCCATCAAACACAGCAGTTATCTGCTCCGGCTGCAGAACAAAGGCCTTAAATAAAAATTCATATTTAAACGGTGGAAACTTCTTTGATAAAAACAGAATGAGAGCAGCTGTTTGGATCATCTGTCTCTTGACACTTGAGACTGTTTTTCTCAGTTTTTTTCACTCACCTGAACGTAACAGGTGAGTGAAAAATGGAACTCTGCACATGCTCTCCATGGGGCTTCGCAGCCTCGCAGAGACAAAACACATCCAGTCGGTGAGGCTGTGTGCACAAAATCAGCGATGTACTGTGGTGCAGCGGAGATGCAAGGAGTTGCCATATGAAATTAGTTTGTATGTCATCAAAAAGCTCCAAAATGCAAAGACAATTTACTCACAACGGACAGTTTCCTAAGGGAATCTTTAAGCAAAATTTACTGTAATTTCTGCCCTATTGAGCGCACCTGAATATAATCTGCAGCCACTAGATTTAAGTAAGAAAAATGATAAAGTATATATAGGCCCCACTTGTTAATAGTAAGTCTATGAGAATCTATCATTTTGCTGCATTGCCTTATAAGTAGTTAAAAGCTCATGAAAAAAGTAGCGGTTTATTATCCAGAAATTATCAATTGTGAAATCATGATGTTTGCTACATTTAAATCAATTTTTTCCCCTCATATTTACAATGTGGTTGCAAGTTTCTGGAATTACCTCTAAACATGTCATATTTATATGAGACAAAGACAATAAAAAATTCTAAGAAAACACCAAGATTGGATGAAAACAAGCAAAATGTCAACTTACATCTTAAATATAATCATTTGTTTTAGATTCAGTACAAGTATTTACTTTTCTATTGTACACTTACAACGATGCTTTTGTGCGTCCTGTACAAAGTGGGCAGTGATAGTTCTCTTAAACACTACTGTTTCTTTCTCTTCTGTATCCATCACCATCACTGCACACAACGCTGCATCATTGACCTCATACTTTTATCTAAAGGTTCTGTATTATGCTTCAGTGACTCCATAAAGTTGTTACATCATTGAAAACATCCCCCAAGTTGTGTCTAGTTTCAGTCACAAATGTTTATGTTATTCCGAGTTTCTCTACATCTACTAATCTGAAAAAACTCCACCCTGTGATGTCACTGAGTGGTCGTTCATAGCTAACTATTCGACAACATAACACACCCTTATAGTGATAAATTTTTTTGGAGAATGATGGCAAAGCTGTTGAAGTGTGATGTGAAGCATTTTATTATTGTCACTTAATGACATTATAAGGACTGTTATAAGTATGTGGAAAGAATCCAGTCTGAATGGATGATACAATTGTAGGTAGCACTTTGCATTACTGCTCAGTACTAACATGGTGATACCCGTGTAATAGGACAGTAACATAAATGTAAAAACACAACATTAACATTCATTTCTAAGTAATTGATCTGTTATGACATTTATGTTAATTACCTTGAAATAAGAAACCATCTCTATGTCAATCAGCAGTGATGACAGAATGGATGAAAACATGTCATATTAGAAGCGTCCGTGTGATTTCTTTGACATTAACTGTTAGGTGACAACAACATTGTTCAATTCAATTGACTTTTGTCGAGCAAAAAGTCACAACAACAGCTATTTGAGAGGACTTTACATCAAAATTGTCAGAAAAAAAACAACAACTATGAAACATTTGATCAGTACCAACGGAAGCATTAGAAAATGAGAAACAGTCATTCTTCAGAAATACTTAGGCAGATTGTCCAACAACAAACAGACATTTAATTGTCCAGAGCATTTCTGTACTTTAGACTTCTTTTCTTCAAGGAAAGACTCATGATGCAGTTAGTACTTTAAGTCAGTGGAGCCAGAGTGCAATGGCAGAGGGAAACGGTTCATCTAGCAGGATGAGGACGGCCAATCCAAGAGAAGAAAGTGGAGAGAATCCAAATAGTCCAGACCTCAGCATTAGAGGGAATCAAGTCTGGACCTTTAATACATAAGCAAGTATTTAAGGATACATTTTATTTTATCACAGTTGGTAAATGTATGTACTTTATAGGAATCAGGGCTGCCAAATGCACTTCTATCTGTTTTGTTTTATTTAACGTGCTTTGAGGTAAACTCTGGACACCTGAAAAGGCGACAGGAAAAAGGTTCAAGGCCAGACTCTTAGAAAATAAGAAAACTCCCGCACCGCACACTGTCTCACTCTTGCACAATTCATTTGCACAACGTTTCGATCCTTCGACCTTCAGGTATATGTGTACAGCACATTACATTCATTTTTTAAAGTCTGCATATACCTGATACAGGTCGAAGGACCGAAACGTCATGCAAATAAATTGTGCAAGAATGAGACAGTGTGCGGGAGCTTTCTTCTTTTATTTAACGGAAATAAAAGCAGCAAGCAAACTTAGTAATTTCTAAGTAATAAACTAGAATGAGAGCTGTAAAATGTTATATCGTTTGGCCCCTTTTTGGAATTTCAGTGAGCGTGATTGACAGATTAAATAGCCAATCAGGGATACACATCGTTTCCCGTATGAAAACCAACATGGCTACTTACGATGCAAAAAATAAATGGATACTTATAAAAAAATATGAATACATTTATATATAATGTGGAACTGAAAAACATTGCAGATTTTTGCATAATCAAAAAAAAAAAAAATGTGGGATGAGAGAAGACGGCCAATCAGCTCCTTTGTTTAATCTATGTCACACAAATAAACTAATCTGATTGCTTGATAGGTTGCCAAGTTGATCTGAAACTCTCTTCCACTCTTCGCTCTAAACTTTAATAATTTCTACTTTGATTCATGATAATTTGTGCGGTTCTTGGCAGGGTATTACACTAGTATTACCATGTTATTAGCGAGACGTAATGTAACGTGCTACCATTTGTACTTTAAAATGAATGTGAAGGAGACCAAACACAACTTTAGCAATGTTTTCAATGATGAAGCAAGATTCTTACACTTGCATAATTTAAGAACCTTTAACGCAGAGAACTCATGAGTCCACCTTCACTACATTCCACCTGCTCATGTCTTCGCTTTCCTCGTGTCTCTCGTGTTTATTTGCCGATCATTACCAGCCCCGATCCTCCATCAACCGCGAACAATACTCTCTGAAAGTTCACATTGATTCTCTTCACCTCCTCCTTCGGTCCTTTGCATCATTGATTTGACTTTTGCGCATCTCCTGTCTGTTCGTCTGTCTTGAGTTTTTCATTTGCTGCTCATTTGTGCATAATTTCTTTTGTCAGTCTTGCGGTTCCGTTCTGGTTGTGGGAGGGGGTCGTAGGCGGAGGTATATAGGCACAGTCTGTAGCGGAAAAGGTTGAACTTTGTTGCTAGGTCTTCAAGTTCGATGTCCACCGACACATAAAACAGACAAACAGACGCATATAGAGATAATGTCGATTGTGGATTGGAGTGGAAATAAATATAGATTCATAATGTGGCTATTTTAACAAAGTGATAGTTGTTTAAGTCAATAGCATATTCTAGGAAACACAATAATTACATAGATTTAGTTGGTAAATGCATATTTTAAACACACTTGTTGAAGAAATCTTGGCTACCCAACTTACTTTTAATATGAAAAATGTAAGAACGATGTAGCACTTTTCTACCTTAAAATAAAGAATCTACTCACCCAGACCCTGAGGCAAGATGGGTTAAGTGTTGACCAAGAACACAACAACTGTCCACTCTAGTCGTCCCACTGTGGCACCTAATGCTCCAAAGTTTTACAATCTTAGTACTGACCAGGTTTTATCCTGCTTAGCTTCGAGATCTGACAAAATCAGGTTTTGACAAGTACAGTAGGTATAAAAAGGCAACACATTCCTAACACAATCAGTGTTTCTGCTGGGTTTACTTGCTTAGCGGGGCTGCATGGGTGGCGATGCACGCTATTGAAATCAGTGCTGCTGCACCCAATACGCACATAAAGAGCGTAGGGCATCATCTGTTCTGGAGGGCACCAAGCCGAGCGGTGCTCTCCTGTCTGCTGCCTGCGTAGCGACATGAACGCTGGCAGTTTAGATAAAAGCTTGCCGAAATGCAGGAATTCAGATTTCTGTTTATGCCTGGCCCATATTGACACATCTACTCGCTATCCCTGAACTCAAGATTGTTTGAAAAGTCCTGCTCTAGATGCATGTGCCGGATCATCCTTAACACAGCGCAAAATCTAAGATTTTGGAAACCGTTTCTAAAATAGAAACATTTTATACAACTCATAAGATCTTAGTCAATCTTCATTTGGCGTCAATAGGACACGTATTGGACCAGTTACAAGGAGACTGATGAATTAAGACGTCTGCACATTTGATCACGCAAAATACGGCAGATTTTTCCACATTTATGTTTCTTCAGATTCTTTTAGGGGGAAACAAACTATGAATCTAGTCTATTTGTCCTGACTTTAGTATGTCCTCAAACTGTAGTATGAGATTGCAGTTTATGTTGAGCTGTGTTCAGTGTTTACAGAAGAGGGAACAGTGGCGGAGCAGAGGGCAGTTTAAAGGAGGGCAAAGAGGGCTGGGTCCTCACTGGAAAGCAATTCGGCCAAAATTAAAACTTAATTATTGAGATAGATTTGCTGGTCTAAAAAAACCCAGACTAAAGGCAAATACATTTATTAGTATTTTTAGTTATTTAGTATGTTTTTTTTTTGTTTTTTTTTAATTATAACATTTTTCTTTTATCAATCAACCCTTGTGACTAGGTTTGTGCAACAATTCTAGGGCTGCAGCAATTCTAACGAATGTATTTATGATAGGTTCAACAGAGCCACAAAACCCAGACCTGGAACCTCAAACTACCATCAAAAGGATTCACATAGACCCTTTTCAGCCTATGTCCCAATGATGTCACAGCTCTAGTTGGAGGCCAAAAAACAAAAAAAAAACACCCATGCAAACAAAAGTTTCCAGGTTTCATTGTGGTTAAAAAATGGTTTCGTTGTGAACTGTAGCTAGAACAGTGGTGTCAATTTTACACAAGACCATTATTTCCTGCTTTACCAAAGCCTTTGACAAGAGCTAAGATTTTCATTTTGTTGAACTCAAGTCCAACAAGATTAAATCAATCATAAAATAATTACTAGTAAATGTAGTGGCGCCTCAAAAGCACTAAAGGGAGGCACACTAGTATATTTAGCATTAGATTCAAGACACAAAGGATTCATTAAAAGTAGGGTTGTAGGTCTTTAATCGTTTTAGTCGATTAAGCGGTTGATGGCATCCTAGTCGACCAAAATTTGAGTAGGTCTACATTTTTTTAGACAGATTAGAAGGTTTTTTGATGAACAGGGACAAGAAGAAGTGATTTAGTTGTTGATTTGGAACTGAATCATTGGTCTAATTTGCTATTTTATATATAAATACCACGTTTCCTAATCATTTTGTGTATAAGTTGTTGCTTTTGCATGAACTCTATTGGATTTTTAGTATTTTCGTTTGGGTTAGATAAAAAACTCAAACGGAAATACTAAAAAACATATTTTTTAGCTTCAAAGCTTTAGCCACACCATCGATGGGACATACCTTTGGTCGTCCAAGTATTTCTCTGGTCGACTTAAACCCTAGTTTAAAGAGCCACTACTGGGTCGAGCAAAGTAAAACAAACCTGAAACAAATGTAAAAACAAAAAACAAAATTACCTCTTCAGCTTTGCAAAAGTGCAGCTCCAGATCCTCTGAGCAATCACACAAGCTCAGACTAAATGCTTCCATCTGTCAGAAGTAAGTCGCCAAAGTCTGCGTCAGATCCCACAGAGAAAGTCACCAAAATATGCGTCAGGTCCAACAGATAAGACATCAAAGTCTATGTCAGGTCCAACAGATAAGACATCAAAGTCTATGTCAGGTCCAACAGAGAAAGTCACAAAGTCTGAGTCAGGTCCAACAGAGTAAGTCTCCAAAGTCTGCGTCAGGTCAATAGAGTAAGTCACCAAATTCTGCGTCAGGTCAACAGAGTAAGTCACCAAAATCTGCGTCAGATCCAACAGAGTAAGTCACCAAAATCTGCGTCAGGTCCAACAGAGTAAGTCACCAAAGTCTGCGTCAGGTCCAACAGAGTAAGTCACCAAAGTCTGTGTCAGGTCCAACAGAGTAAGTCACCAAAGTCTGTGTCAGGTCCATCAGAGTAAGTCACCAAAGTCTGTGTCAGGTCCAACAGAGTAAGTCACCAAAGTCTGCGTCAGGTCCAACAGAGTACGTCACCAAATTCTGCGTCAGGTCCAACAGAGAAAGTCACAAAGTCTGAGTCAGGTCCAACAGAGTAAGTCTCAAAGTCTGCGTCAGGTCCAATAGAGTAAGTCACCAAATTCTGCGTCAGGTCCAACAGAGTAAGTCACCAAAATCTGCGTCAGATCAACAGAGTAAGTCACCAAAATCTGCGTCAGGTCCAACAGAGTAAGTCACCAAGTCTGCGTCAGGTCCAACAGAGTAAGTCACCAAAGTCTGTGTCAGGTCCAACAGAGTAAGTCACCAAAGTCTGTGTCAGGTCCAGCAGAGTAAGTCACCAAAGTCTGAGTTCTGCGCCAACCAGAATTCGATGCAAAGTTTACTACCATGCTCTTCTGGATTAATAAAAGATCTTAAACTAGAGTTCAATTGAATGTTCGATCAGTTGTTGAACTTGTCGCAGCCCTACAGTATGTGTTCTATCATTTTACTTTCCCATCCCCTTTTCTCTACCTTTTTATTTGGCTAACACTTTCCAAACCCAGCTAACAGCCATAGCATTACCGTCGCCACGCCAACCACGTCACATCTTCTCCATCTTACTGCTCTTGATTGGTGTTTTTCCGTTGCTATGTCTCACCAGTATAATTTCTCTCCAGGAGTTCCAACGGACAGTTCTTTTTTTCTCTTAGACTATTTTCTTATTTCTTTTTCCCTCCTTCCCTTTCCTTTTTGTTGTTGTTTGTTTTTTTCTTTCTCTCTCTGTCTTGCTCTACGGCGGCGACTGACGGCCCTTGGTCTTAGTGGTAATAGGTAGGGGACAAATAACAACGCCGTACATTCTAGTCATCCCAAGCGAAGGTGATTATTGCTTCCCACGCACAATCTTTTCTTCTGTTACGGTTATTTTATTTTTTTTTTCCATCACCAACCAAACTATCCCCCCGAACACAACCCCAGTATTGGTTTGACCACTTCCACTTGGCTCCATGCTACTTATGCTTATGGTTTTCCATCTCATTACCATTCATTTTTTTGGTTTCTTGCATGTTTGCTCTGCTTGGCTGTTGCTGGCTGTTTGATTCCTGTGTCTGTCTTGCATCGACTGTGTTTGCACAAACACACACACACGCACACTTGGAAGACATCTTTATGTAATATGGATTCTGTTTTGAAAGAATTGTGTGGAGTTTGCTCACTTTAAAGATGTATTGGTTTGATGTAATTCAAGGTACACACTGTAACTTTTTAGTTACAGTGTATTAGTTGTGGAAATACATCTGATCTTTTCAAATGCGACATGTTGAATTCATCTGACATTTATGTCACAAAACTCAACAAGTCAAAGCAGAAACAGCGGTCACAGGCACAGAAAACTGTCAATGGAGGAAAGAAGGCATCTTGAAGTCTGTACCTGCGTCTCCTAAAGCCTCGTAAAGCTGCACCGTCCTCTAAACTCAACTCACAAACTCCACGTGAGCTCCACTTCTATTCAAATAACTTTTTAGTGAGTTGTATTTACCTTTTGGACATGTTTCGGCTGCTAGCTTCAGAAGCGTCATTGCAAAAGAAACAATCACATCATGGACTGGGTATGGAGCACGGGTCATAGGAGCTGAAAACTACAAGTTCAAACGCTGGATCAAGGAGATCATAGAAATCGAGGCCAAGACACAATCAATTGAGATCAAGGAGCATTCCTCCTTTCACCTACCTGGGACTCCGTTGTCCAGGGACCACAGGGCGGCAGGAGGCGGGGTCAGGTCGCACCGGGTTGACCTCCAGGAAGTATAAACGACACGTCACCACGGAGACTGAGACACTTCTGAAGATGGCTTGCAGCTAGCAGCCGAAACATGTCAAAAAGGTAACACACAGCCTGTTTAGTAACCACATTTATTACAACTACTGCAACAGAGCATCAAATCAAACACAGCGGAGAATCTCTCACTCACTTCTGTAAAGTTTTCACATTAAACTGTAGAGCTGTCATTCAGGTCCTTTTATTAATTCTTCACAAATCAGTGACAGCAAGTCCACAAAACAAATCAGTTTAGAAAAAAACATGTCTGAAACAGTCCCTCTTCTGTTTTTTCTTGTTTATTCTCGGCGCGTTGTAAGACTTGGTGTAGTTACTAACGTCATTATCATTGGACTACTTCCTGTCAGTGTCGCCAACTTTCTGCTTTTCTCTTTGACACACATGACAATAACAGTTTGGACTTGGTGTATTGTTCTGAATGTTTTTAACACTTTGGCCTTCTCAAAATGACTGGCTTTATTCAGGAGACAAAACATGCTAATGTGCGCTAGCTTGTCAGCACAACTTTTCAGTGACAGTGTTTGGTCCTTGTGGCTCAGCTTAGGCACAAACATGTCTTGGCTGTGTAAATACACACCAAGTCACACCAGAGACATGCTGGAGTTGCATGTTTTGTGTAATGTGAACGACAACATGAAAAAAATTGGATTTAATGAGAAAAATTGGAATTGAGAATCCAATAATGCAGTGTGACCGTGGCCTGCCTCTGTGTTTTAGACAAAGCTAGATCTCTCACACCAGCTAAATAAATAAAGTGTTACAAGATATCATTTGTCAAATTGTTACGTCTGTGTCATTCATGTGGATTTTGGCCCATATTTATAATCTGGTTGCTAGGTAACAGTTATTAATGTATAGACATATTTGTCGGACAAAAGACAATAATAACCCTAATCAAACATCAAATGTTTAATGAGATCTCAAATATAATCACGTTCACTGTGTTTACTGAAAAATAAAACTTTACTGATGCAAAACTACGATCGCAAACTAAGTCAAAATGAGAGAAACACAATATTCTAACTGTCTCATTAAAACAAATAAGATATACACCAGAACGGAGCTTCTCGCTGTGCCACCAAATTGCCTTTTGCTTGAACCGCTGTTTCTCTTTTAAATCCCGGTTGAAATAATGTCGCCAGAATCTGTCCTAATCCTTTTAGTGCTTTGTGGAGCGGCATAAAGACACGACAGATTAATATGAATGTTATTGAGCAAAGCGCCAGTCAGAAGCCTCAGTCCAACAATAGGGCCACAAAGTGCTGTCACAAACCCCACAGAAGAGCACACTCATCGGGTTTATTGTCCCGAAGCAAGGCCCAGCTCTGGAGCCAGTCACATCCACAATCAGATAAATATAGATTCCATTCATATGGAGCTGTACTCAGGCACAATGGAGGCAGTTTATGGACAGAATACTGGATTGTTATTATGAAAGTGATGCCATTGTGCTCTGACAGGGCAAAAACTTGAGCAGTAATAAAAAAATAAATAAATAATGGCTTCCTTCAGAGTCAGCAGTTTGTTGATTCAATGGGAAGAATACATTTTTCAAATCAGTTTTGAAATATAAGACGATTTTTGATAGACCGGATTCGCCTGCAGTCGATACAGTAGGTTGGCGTTGTACCTGCATTAAATTCTGAAACTTCATCAAAACAGTCAAACTGAGTAAAAACAACCAAACTATTTAGCAATGTAAGTGCATTCACTGTGTTTTAGGTTAGTGTAGTCCAGTTAGGGTTAGTTCATTCCAATCTGTCAAGGTCCCAAAAATAGGTTAGCTTCTTAAATAGTTCTGGCACTTTTTCTTTAAAATTCCATTTAGTTTAGTGTCTGAAAAAAAAAACATACTATGAAGCACCTGGAAAGGTTAAATATAAAAATACCATTGTATCCCTTTTATTTAGAGCAAAATCAGCCTCTGATGATCCAGACTCAGATTTCTACTGTACCTCCAAATAAAAAAAAAAGTCTTGGGTCAGGACTTTGTATTGGCTCCGCCTACATTTTTTTGCCTAATTTTAGGTCCTTAAACTCATTTTTACCTCAGTTACCTTCAGCTTTTGCAAAGGAATTGTCAAAACCCAAATCTACCAAATCCAGTGTCATTTATGTCTCAGCTGTCAACACCAGCTAAACCAGTCCTTATATCTACCAAAAAAAAAAAAAAAATAGGCAGAATTTAGATTCTGTTTTTCTTTGCTTTGAGAAAGTTCTCACTTCTGATGAGAGTCTCAAAAGCAAAAACTACAGGGATACAGCTTTAAAAAAGACTCCAGCCATTTGCCTGAACTCCAAAGTTTTAGTTTTTAGTTTTTGTCAGATGTGTGAGGGAAAAAATGCCAGAATGAGAAGGGGTTAAAGTATTTATGAAAGTGTTTTCTTCTATATCACATCGATACAAGATTTAGGTTTATTACCTGACTAGTTTCGACGGTCACTTCCGTCTTCGTCAGAGGCGTTGCACATCACGTATTAGCTGCTGTTCCCAGGTGTAGTCAGCCCAGCCAACCGATAAGGTCTACCGGGGTGACCACGCCCCCCACTCCTTGAATCAAGACAAAGGAGCTTTCCAACTCTGGTACGTGGAACAGCCTTCTCCAGAGGCCACCAAGAGGCAGGAGGGTGGTCAGCCTGGTAGATCAGGCTGACTACGCCAGTCTTCAAAGAAAACATAGATATACTGTACAACAAAATGTGAAAGCAGGTAAGCTTTCAAATCAGTTTAATGGCATTTTCTCCATTAATAAGACTAGTTTTGATTGTGTATTGTTTCTAGAGCACACGAGTGGTGATTTACACTGGTGATGAATCTAAAACCAAACACATGAGTTGAGGTTGTGTGCTGATTGAGGTGCTGTGTGTCAGACTGCATTCATGTTCTCATTAGACTGGGCTCTAACTAACAGCGGTGCAACAGTGATGCAACACGTAGACCTCTGCTCACGATTCTAACGGGAAAACACTTTGACAAAGGCAAACACAAGGCATTGTTTGAAATGTCCTTTGCATTTTGACTTTAGTTTTCTATCAGTGTTTAATAATAATACTCATATTCTTATTTGTAAAGCACTTTTCATACATGATGCAATTCAATGTGCTTTACAAAATATAACATAGCATGAAAATGTGAAAGAATAATCCATGTTTAGTCCTGATTCTGGTCCATGGTTAGTCCTGACTTTGGTTCATGTTTCGTCCTGACTCTGGTACACGTTTAGCCCTGACTCTGGTCCATGTTTAGTCCTGACTTTGGTCCATGTTTAGTCCTGACTCTGGTCCATGTTTAGTCCTGACTCTGGTCCACGTTTAGTCCTGACTTTGGTCCATGTTTAGTCCTGACTCTGGTCCATGTTTAGTCCTGACTCTGGTCCACGTTTAGTCCTGACTCTGGTTCATGTTTAGTCCTGACTCTGGTCCACGTTTGTCCTGACTCTGGTCCATGTTTAGCCCTGACTCTGGTCCACGTTTAGTCCTGACTCTGGTCCACGTTTAGTCCTGACTCTGGTCCACGTTTAGTCCTGACTCTGGTCAATGTTTAGTCCTGAATCTGGTTCGTGTTTAGTCCTGACTCTGGTCCGTGTTTAGTCCTGACTCTGGTACTTCCTGGTTCTGGTCAGGACTAATGTGATGGTACTTCCCGGTTCTAGTCAAGACTAATGTGATGGTACTTCCCGGTTCTAGTCAAGACTAATGTGATGGTACTTCCCGGTTCTGGTCAGGACTAATGTGATGGTACTTCCCGGTTCTAGTCAAGACTAATGTGATGGTACTTCCCGGTTCTAGTCAAGACTAATGCGATGGTACTTCCTGGTTTTGGTCAGGACTAATGTGATGGTACTTCCCGGTTCTAGTCAGGACTAATGTGATGGTACTTCCCGGTTCTGGTCAGGACTAATGTGATGGTACTTCCCGGTTCTGGTCAGGACTAATGTGATGGTACTTTCTGGTTCTGGTCAGGACTAATGTGATGGTACTTCCTGGTTCTGGTCAGGACTAATGTGATGGTACTTCCTGGTTCTGGTCAGGACTAATGTGATGGTGCTTCCTGGTTCTGGTCAGGACTAATGTGATGGTACTTCTTGGTTCTGGTCAGGACTAATGTGATGGACTTCCTGGTTCTGGTCAGGAATAATGTGATGGTACTTCCTGGTTCTGGTCAGGACTAATGTGATGGTACTTCCCGGTTCTAGTCAAGACTAATGTGATGGTACTTCCTGGTTCTGGTCAGGACTAATGTGATGGTACTTCCTGGTTCTGGTCAGCACTAATGTGATGGTACTTCCCGGTTCTAGTCAGGACTAATGTGATGGTACTTCCCGGTTCTGGTCAGGACTAATGTGATGGTACTTCTTGGTTCTGGTCAGGACTAATGTGATGGTACTTCTTGGTTCTGGTCAGGACTAATGTGATGGTACTTCTTGGTTCTGGTCAGGACTAATGTGATGGTACTTCCTGGTTCTGGTCAGGACTAATGTGATGGTACTTCCTGGTTCTGGTCAGGACTAATGTGATGGTACTTCCCTGTTCTAGTCAAGACTAATGTGATGGTACTTCCTGGTTCTGGTCAGGACTAATGTGATGGTACTTCCTGGCTCTAGTCAGGACTAATGTGATGGTACTTCCTGGTTCTGGTCAGGACTAATGTGATGGTACTCCTTGGTTCTGGTCAGGACTAATATGACAGTACTTCCTGGTTCTGGTCAGGACTAATATGACGGTACTTCATGGTACTGGTCAGGACTAATGTGATGGTATTTCTTGATTCTAGTCAGCACTAGAGCAGCAGCGATCTGGATGTACTGCAGCTTGTTTTCGTAGTTTAATCCAGTAGTTTTTTCATACCTGGGCCTGCAAAATAACAACGTAACCAATTAGCGACGCTTTAGAATTTTCAAGTTGAGTTTTTGTTTGTGTGTATTGTTTTTGTTTGTTAAAAATAGATTAAAAACCAAGTCACAGTTGTAAAATTACATCTTGAAAATATCTTGCGACTCCCAGATTTTGCAACTCCCCAAGCGGTCCCAACCTTCACTTTGGAAACCACTGGTCCAATCAACAGGAGGCAAATGCATTGATACATTTCTCCAAGTCTGGCAGAAGCACTTTTTTTTTCAAATTTGTCAATGTTTTTCACATAGTCAAATGGTTTTCATGTGAGGTGTGTGCCAAACCACACTATGTTGGCAATCAAGTAATGACAGAGGTATTGATTTTGGAATTGTATGTACTCTTTACATTTTCAAAACTAAAGAAACTAAAAAATACACATGCAACCTTTATTGCTCAGGTATTTTTTTTATTATTTTCCTATGTGTAACATGAAAAGAATCAGAGTTGTTGAGAATAATAATCCTGTTTCACACGATCACATCCTAATCCTCTGAGATGAATCGCCCACACACAAATACTATATAGACCTCCTAGTATATAGAGACAACACAGTGATCAGTCTTTCTCCGTAAATAAATCCAAAAACAATAGAAGTTTTCATTTAAAACAACACGGAGCACAAGCGAAGAATCATCCGGAATGTTTTGTTCCCAATTTGTAAAGCAGCAGAAGTGGATGAGTATTTAATAAGTCTTTGAAGAGTGGAGCGGTGCGTCGGCACAGAATCAAATCTCTGCTGTATGAAATGAGATTATGTTTTTAATATCTCTTCTAGCCATAATTCCTTCAGTGTAATGTTATCACGCTCGCTGCAGAGGGTCGCTCTTAAAAACAGGACAAAGGGTATAAATAATAATACTGATACAGAGGCAGCTGCGGTTTGAAATGAAAATCTCGCTCTTTAAAAGGTTTTGGGGTGAGGAAATACGGCTTAGATGGATGTTATTGTAAGGTTATGACGTGTTGTGATGCTTATATTAGTCAAGAATGTGTTTGTGTAGACGAAACGAGTATTATTTCAATGATAGAATCTGTGTTTGAATATGAAGGGATGTTAAGATTATATGGTTCACTGATAATCTGTCTGTAGATGTCAGATTAACTTGAAATTTGACCAGGTTATTGTCATACTAAAGAAAGACACTGTCTTAAGCCGTGATCTTATTGTTTTTTGGGGTCGATATATCGAATAAAATCTCTATTATTTTGTGAACACTGTTTAAGGGCTTTATAAAGCAGCGGACTTGAAAATTAGTTACAGTTTACAAAAGGTATACATGGAAGCATTTTGGACATGATTTGATCTTGATTAGGACGCCTTGACGCACGCACATGCATCAGGATTGAAAAAAACAAACAAAAAACACAATTCATACATTAGTCAAACACGCCATACAGTAAAACTATGTCTAGATTTGCAACTCAGTAGGTTGTTTACTTTGACTATGCTACTGAAACACTGACAATACTTTATATGAGACACATTCACTGAAGTATAATGTCCCTTTGTTGGACAGAAAATGATGATGTAAACTAAAAAGCAATTACAGTACGTGTTTTATTAGAAAGAGCTTTTTTTGATCTTATTAGTATTTCATAAACATGTGCTCTCCGCCAATGCTTTCCTAAAGCGTCTTGAGGCTTCCAGGAGTTGCAAGATATTGCTCTTCAAATGAGAGGTGTTTCGAGTGGCTATGGAGTAGGGCTATACAATATATTGATATCGGCTCGTGCAGTGCTAGTTTGGGGGATCCATGTACTTCTGACAGTATCACAGATGTCTGACCCAGACAAGAACAAGACTTTAATAGGTCGAAACCAAGACAAGACCAAGACCACAATCCATCAAGATCAAATCAAGACTGCCTTTTTATACAGTTATCAGCGTCTTCATGATCTTATTGTCCAGCGACTATTACATACTGTGCTTGGGACAGATCACTCCACTGGGTCGTGAACTGCTGCTGCAAGAAGTAGTACTGAAATGTGGTCTTAGTATCCAAGACAAGACCGAGTCCAATCACCCTGGAGTTCAAGAGTGCTTGAGTCCAAGACAAGACAGAGATCTCAAGTTCTAATACACTAGTACAAAATATGACTTTATCAAACATAATTTATTTTTTTTATCTCATAGGATTGGAGATCTTTGGATACAACTGACATTGTTAAGTGTTTTTGGCAATGTAAATAAAACAAAATATAGTAAAGATAACAACTTGCCTTGATGGACTCAGTTGCGTAAAGTGACTCAGCTCGGCCTCACAATTGAACCTATAAATCAGATACAATTTAGATATCAAAGATAAGATTGTTTTTCTTTGACCAATTTGAGTATGGCTTTAGACAATGACAAAGACAGCATATTAAGAAACAATTACTCTTGTCTGGTCTCGGTATCAATTGTCTTTTTTTCACAAAGCATCCCTACTGACAATCAAATATCTCAAAAAAGCCCAACCAAAGCCAATTGATCCCATCTCTCCTGCTAAACGCCAGTCCCTTCTCGTTAATATTCCTCGCAAACACTCGGTCTGCGGCAGCTCCGGTCCCCTGACGGCGTCGTGAAGGCCGAACGCTGGGACAGAGACGCACCGGGCCGCCTCCACGTCTCCGATCAATAAGCGGCCTTCCCCGGAGACTAGTTTACGGAGGAAAATACAATATGGAGTGTCTCTCTCAAGGCCTTTTCTCCTCATTCCGCTCCATTCAAAGCATAAACACACTTATAAGTATTCATGGCGAGTGTCAACAATGCTCTTCAGTAGAAACAGACGCCCGGGCTTCTGGGTAATTGTGGCACTTGTTTTGACGCCAGATCAATCACAGGTAGACTACGGTCAATGTTTACTGGTAACATTTCCAAGGAGAATGGAACGTATTAACAAGTGCAAGGCCATTTTGCTGGCTTCTGGACTGTTGCATTTTTCTGCTAACATAATTACTTAGTTGTGGAAATTTTACAAGAGCACATTATAAGCAAAGTATCTAAAGGATTTGAGATTTTGACTCAGAGGCCTTTGTTTCACCACCATAATCTGTTGGCAGTTAAACGCTTAGCGCAGGGCTATTCAAATAGCGGCCCGCGGGCCAAATCCGGCCCGCGAAGCAGTCTGATGTGGCCCACCTTGGTAAATTGGGCCCTGGACTGGGCCACATTGTAAAGAAGCCAGGGAAACAATCCGTATCTGATTTACAGTGAACAGTGGTGGATACAGCAACATAATGCTTTGAAATAAAGACTGGCCCATCAGAGTAAAATGGGCCAGGGACTGGGCCACATTTCTTGGTTAGATCTGGTTTTTAGTCGCCTGCAGTACTTTTAAATCAACTTCATCAGCTAAAATTCCAGCTGCAGCATTAGTTATTATCACTATAGAAACAACTCTGGTCTTGGGCACAATCTTGCGTCAAAAACTGCGATGTATTGTGCAACTGCCCGGCCCACAAGCCGTGGTCCTTGATAAAATCTGGCCCTCTGAAAAATAAAGTTGAATAGCCTTGTATGCGCTAAGCCTTAGCGCATACTTAGAGTAAACATGTTAAAAAAGTTATTGATATACATATTTGCTGTAGTCAAAGGCAGAGGTGTCAGATGCTCTAGGGCAGCCGTTCCCAAACTTTTCGGAGCCAAGCCCCCCCTACTGGCCCATAGATTGCCCGGGGCCCCTCAGTAATTTTTTACACTCCATTCAAAATAAGTAGAATGTCTATAATCTCATATTAAGATGCCAAAACAGCCAAATAATACTGCATGTTAGTGTGGATTTAAAAGCGTAAATTAATCAAACTAAAAATATTAAAGTCAGTTTTGAACCCAGTTTTCTGTCATGCTTGTTGGGTGGAAAACCTTTGGAGGCCCCCTGCAGAGATCCTGAGGCACCGGAGCCCACTTTGGGAATCACTGCTCTAGGGAGAATAAGCAAAAGCTAAAAGTGCAGACTTAGGAGAGGGGTTCCAGATGATCCCCCGAGTGTGCTGTTATTTCACGTCAGTATAGAACACGTATTTAATGAGTTCCAACCACAAATGATGGTTAACTGCAGATTAGGCTAAGAAATGACCACAGCAAAGTATGACATATTCTTTAGTTATACTGAACTCTTTTAGAAGCCACGTAAAACATAAAACAAGCTACTCAAGAACAACAACCACCCAACAATTTAGGGCCTCAAACCAATTTGAGTCTAATACAAAATCTCTCTCTTTCTCTCTCTCCCTCTCTCTCTCTCTATTTCTCTCTCTCTCTTCTTTCTCTCTCTCTCTCTCTCTCTCTCTCTCTCTCTCTCTCTTTCTTCTCTCTCTCTCTCTCTTCTTTTTCTCTCTCTATCTCTCTCTCTCTCCTCTCTTCTCTCTCTCTTTCTCTCTCTCTATCTTTTTCTCTCTCTCCTCTCTCTCTCTCTCTTTTCTCTCTCTCTCTCTCTCTCTCTCTCTCTCTCTCTCAAATGTCAAATTTGTAGTTCAAAGAATAAACTCAGTTTTACTTAATACTATTAGCAGCAGTGTTTTTAGCATCAGAATGTTATTTCTAGGAGTGTCAAATTAGTGCATTAATTGGGAATAATTAATTACAGACATATTATTTGGGATATTTTTTTAAATCGCATTAATCTATTTTAAAATCTTTAACTTCATTGTTTCCATATGTGAGTTAAAGTGGACTTAAGGGTTTTTCAACTTGACAACTTAGCAACATAAAACTTCCTAAATTCTTCATTTTTTGCAGAATTCCACCTGCAACAATAATGTAATTACTTAAATTGGATAAAAACAAAACAAAAACACTTAAGTTGAGTGTTTTTTCAGCAATTTTTAGGTGAGATTATAAATTAATTAATTAGATTACAGATCATAATTTATAAATCTCTTCAATTTTTAATCGCTTGACAGCACTATTTATTTAATCTTGTTTTAGGCTGAACAGATATTTGTAAAACCAAGCTCATGTTATTTATTATTTTTTTTCTCACTGATGAAGAAATTTAGTCCTGGGTTAGTCCTGTTTCAGTCCTTATGAAAACCTGGTCCAGTTCTGGGGTAGTCCTGGTTAAAACCAGCTCAATGCTCACTAAACATACTGTGGGAAGTGAAACAATCACGTTTTCTTCAAAGTAAACATTGCAAACACATAAAAGTTATGGCGATTGGGAATGCTGTTAGCATGCTAGTTGTCAGTTCTGTCGTGATGAAACACAATTTTATTAGATAAGAATATAGGATTTTTTTGTTTCTCGTTATAAGTCTCTCTGCATTATTATCATATTGTCCTATAGCAAACAAACAAACAAACAAAACTAAATAAAAGGTACATTGTAATCTGACTCAAATAAACTGTGTGCAAATTTATTTTTTCATGTTTTCTCTCTCTCCACTTGTAGTTTTGTGGTTTTATTTACCCGTGCTAGCGCTATAAGTTTGAGCACTAACCCAAGAAGCAAACTCCATCTGCTCTTCTGACCGCGCTGACAGCTCATGGATCTCCAACACCAGTCAGCACCAATCTGAACTCTTCCCCGTCGGCTGTAAACACGCTGCTGTCTGTTTTGTCCCGGTCGCAGCCTTGTCAAACTCCTCCTGATTGGCTTAAAAGGCTGTTACCTCTCTGAAATGGCCCAATGGCGGTGTTAAATAGAGCCGAACCCGGAGAGCAGATGGTGTTCTAGTGTTTCGCTCTGAACTGTTGAACCCTATCAGCCGGTACAGGTCTGCGGAGGGACTGGAGAGGGTCAGGTGAGGCGTGTCCCGGAGCGGTCGAGAGGAAAATGGAGCTTTAATAAACCTGTGGGCAATGAGAGGTTCCACACACGAGGAGAGAGAGAGAAGGGCTGCGCTAATAGACTGGTCACTGTTATGGTCAAGGCAACAGGCAGCTAATTCACTTTCTATTTCCCTCCCACAAATCAGCTTTTCCAGAGAGCTGCATTGCATACTTATACTGCTTATTCTTATATTTTGAAGGATATATATACCGCTTCTTGACTCCATTAAAGTGTCTGTTCGAAGTGTCATTTCCATCAGAAACAGAGGAAAAGCACAGTTCATTTGGTGGAAGCGTAGGCCGTGCAATGACACTTAGATTTGATTTATTTCCAAAAGGTTGAGTGTATCGTTTTAAGACTTTTCTAGTGTGTTGTCAGTGAGATATGGAAATGTTATAATCAGTGTTGGGGAACAAACTTGCAGACTACTGAATACACGGTCTGAAAAGTCTTTTGTAACATTTCCTGCTAATGCAAGTTAGGGTTGTTCCGATGCAGATGCTGACCTTTGAAACTCTTGATATTGTACATTTTTCAGGTATCAGTATTGCCTTGTTTTGTCCTAAATAAGGAGCAGCAGCAGTTGTTATTTTGTAACTTGGAAGTGATGATTCTAAGTATTTATAGCTATATGACCTTTAAATCTCACTGTCTACGTCAAAATAAAACAAAATAAGTAAATAGAGTTGCTTGGACTATAAATATATTATGTAACCCAAAATCAATAATATAATAATAATACATTTTTTTTATATACCGCTTTTCTAGACACTCAAAGACGCTTTATAGACAAAGGCAGTTAAACAAAGGTACATTACATAAAAAACAGTCAGTAATTACAACATTAATCAAACATTAAAAACAGATTTAAACAGATGAGTCTTGGCATTTTTCCTAAAAGTGGTGAGGTCAGTGCAGTCTCTGTCCCAGAGGGTGGGGCAGTGATGGAGAAGGCTCTGTTGTCCCAGGTTTGGAGCTTGGACCACGGAACAGCCTCAGGAACATCTCCATGATGTGGTTGGCTCGCACAGGGCCTTAGCTGGAGGAGCAGGTGCAGTTGGAGGTTTGGCTCGCACAGGGCCTTAGCTGGAGGAGCAGGTGCAGTTGTAGGTTTGGCTCGGTCAGGTTCTTAGCTGGAGGAGCAGGTGCAGTTGGAGGTTTGACTCAGTCAGGGCCTTAGCTGGAGGAGTAGGTGCAGTTGGAGGTTTGGCTCAGTCAGGGCCTTAGCTGGAGGAGCAGGTGCAGTTGGAGGTTTGGCTCAGTCAGGGCCTTAGCTGGAGGAGCAGGTGCAGTTGGAGGTGGAAACTGAAGTGAGAGAACAGTTGACCCAGGTCTAAGTAAATCAGATGAAACTTCTGTTGTTTCAGTTGATGATGCGACCATCCCCTCAAAATATTTCTCTGGAAAATCTTCTGCTGTAGAAGTAAAAGTTCTGTAGCATTCAAATGTTCAAATCTTGCAAAGTTAGCATTCATTTATTTATGCCCCGCAATGTCGAAAAACTTTGGGCATACGTGCCCAAAGCAGCCGAAGCAGCAGCAGCGCGCGCTCCAGTGTCACTAGCACAGAGCAAAACAAAGAAATGGATCTCTCTCACCGGTTTTGTAGAGCTGGGTCTTGACGGTCCAAGATCCTAGGAGTGTGGTACTGGCTCCATTCCCAGGTTATAATTCTTGGGGTAGGCCTGGCAACTCTAACAAACAAGCGCCAGCCACTCTGCCATGTGTGAGAGAGGGAATAAACTATTAGTGAGGCCTGTCTCTGCTGATGGGCAGATAAACAATAACAAAGCACAGCATTTTGTCGAAACAAAATTAAATTACATCATCAAACACATAACTCACTTGAATAATATGTTGTTACACTATACCTGTGGCTAATGCTACGGCTAACGCTCAGAGCAAGGCTTTGTACCTAAAAATACTCCATTTAAACCTTTGTGATGCTTCATTTAGCTGTATTTGTGGTTCAACTAGGTGCTAGCTAGCAGTGCTAACATGCTAACTCTGACTTTTTGCCTATATTGCATTTAATTAGAGACATAATATAGTATTGTATTTTAAATCCATATTTCAGCAATTAGCGAGTGTTAATTCAAGACTCAAACGTGAAATCAGCCAAAAAAAACAAACAAAACACGAGGTCCAAAGAAACAGCAAGCCTATTCCACTAAAATGCAGCATTTTGGTTGAAGCCAAGCCACGTGGCCATATTTTCTACAGGTAAATCTCAACCTTACATACCCCAAAGTACAAATGTGTTGTGGCTTTTTTGCAGCATATTGACATAACAAAGGCGTAAAAACGTTCTCATAATTCTTTTTTTTTTTTTTTGTATAGCTTGATTTTCTTTGGAGATTGGACTGCAAAATTCACAAGGGATTTTCCAAAAATAGAAGGCCACTGAGACAGGGACATGGCAACTATACCCAATACACAATACATGGATACTTTTTTTTTTTTATTGGCAATTTTTAAAAGATAGGTTCACATTTATTTAAAAATGCATTTGCTTGATTTAATAAAAGTACCAGAACTCAAAGCTGTAACAAAATAGAAGTATTCAAAAGTAGTTCCCTTAACACGTAGTGGCGGTACTTGTTAGGTAACTTCACAACACTGGTTATATTATGACAGAAAGAAAGAGCTATGTGTGTTCTACAGAGACACGACCTCTGACACGTGTGAATGAGAACCCTTCCACTCACTTTCCGTTGATTTCTAAATGTGTTTTCTCAGGATTGATCCACCTCTGACTGCACAGTGCGGATGGAGACGTTTAGTGTGTGAAAAGTGAATGTTAACAGAATCGATAGTCTGTCTCTGCTGTGGTTTACTTAAGTTTACACCTCTATTTGACTGACAGCTTGAGGTCAGTGGGAAATCAAATAGCAGCCATTTTAAAAGTTCGATATCAGATTGACTTGAAAGAAAGAGAAAAGTGATGTTAGTGGATGTTTGATAAACCACTTTCATTGGATAGATTGATGTGATGCTTCAAGTTTCACCCCATAAATAACCACACTTAGATATAACTTGACTGAACAAAAATAACTGAAACTTGGTTTGGACTTGAATTTTAGTGACTTAACTTGAACCTAAATCTCCTACTTTAACGTTTAGCTCAACCCCTAAACTCCTCCAACAAACACATTTCAACTCATTGAAAAAACATTGGAAAAAAGAAAAAGTGTTGGAGGCCAATTTACAAGTTTACCTCAAAACGACAAGACCATGGACACAAACTGACAAGGATTCTGTTTTATACCATAAACTAAGAGTTCTGCTTCACAAGTTAAACACATTTAAAACCTTAAAAAATACATTTACAGCAATACAACTTTAACGGGTAATGTCCAAAATGATTTAATTAACAACCCTTTACCAAAAGCTCCTCAATACGTTTGCAAGGTACAACAACAAGAGTTTCCACATGACCTTTTCACGAATCTACAAAGAAAATCAAGATGAAGTTATGCAAATGCGTGTTGGTGTCACTGCTCCATGTGTGTTCAACGAGTTGCTGTCATGAATGCTCCGGTTTTGGGAAGTACGGTCATAAACACAACATACACAGCTTGGCAACAAAAAACGTGGTTTTAGAGATTAGCTTCACGTTAATTTGGAAATTAACTTGCACAAGTCTCTTTTTGTCTTGGGACTAGACTTGGACCTGTCTCTGTTTTTGTCTCGGGACTTGACTTGCACTTGTCTCTCTTTGACTTGGAACTTGACTTGGACTTGTCTCTCTTTGACTTGGGCCCTGACTTGGACTTGTCTTTCTTTGACTTGGAACTTGACTTGGACTTGTCTCTATTTTTGACTTGGGACTTGACTTCAAATTGTCTTTCTTTAACTTGGGACTTGACTTGGATTTGTCTTTCTTTGACTTGGAACTTGACTTGGACCTGTCTCTGTTTTTGACTTGGGACTTGACTTAAACTTGTCTCTCTTTGACCTGGGACTTGACTTGGACTTGTCTCTCTTGGACGTGAAACTTGATATGTATTTGTCTCTCTTTGACTTGGAACTTGACCTGGACTTGTTTCTTTTTGACTTGGGACTTGACTTGGACTTGTTTCTTTTTGACTTGGGACTTGACTTGGACTTGTTTCTTTTTGACTTGGAACTTGACTTGGACTTGTCTCTCTTTGACATGAAACTTGACTTAAACTTGTCTCTCTTTTACTTGGGACTTGACATGCACTTGTTTCTCTTTGACTTGGAACTTGACTTGTACTTGTCTCTCTTTGACGTGAAACTTGACGTGGACTTGTCTCTCTTTGACTTGGACTTGTCTCTCTTTGACGTGAAACTTGACATGGACTTGTCTCTCTTTGACTTGGAACTTGACGTGGACTTGTCTCTCTTTGACTTGGAACTTGACGTGGACTTGTCTCTGTTTTTGTCTTGGGACTTGACGTGGACTTGTCTCTCTTTGACTTGATTATTCACATTAAAAGCAAAAAAAGCAGTACAATTATTACTAGGGATGGGACGAGACAGAATTTTCACGAGACGAGACGAGCCACGAGATTGGGTCCACGAGATCGAGACGAGACAAGATTTTTAAATAATTTGCATTAATTGTTTCAATTTAGAATTTAAACAAGGCAAATAAAAAAATGATTTGTATTATTTTTATTGTTAGTTTATCTTATTTTAGTATAGCTTTGCATTTCATTGTGTATCACCTTGGATTTTTATTATTTAAACAATGAGTTTTGACTGAAATTGATCTGCTCCCCCGTGTGTAGCTCAGACTCCGCCCCCTTTCCCTTTCCTTCTTCACAGCGCTGCCGCTGATTCTTCCATGCTGCTGAGAGGCACCAGACACACACAGATAGGAGACTTTGGTACCTTTTTACAGTTATTGATGACAGAGGCCAAAATTTCTCTTTGTGGATCTATTTTAAACTATGTTTAAGTGTGAAAAACACCGCGTTGTTCCCGCGATGTCCGCGGGTATTTGACGACTGTATATTTTTCGCGCTAACTTTTACTATGTTTAGGACTAATTATCTCTGTCAATATTGGTCCTATCTTTACGAAATAAAAACTGAGACAGAGTTTAGACTGTTTTCTGTCAGAATAAGTCCGCTACAAGTCTGTGTGTGGAGGAGAATATTTACTACAGCTGCTCAAAGATACAAAACTGAATTTCATGATCATGGAAAAATCTCACGAGACAGGTCAGTACGTGTGCGCACAGTATCGTGACAGTTTGATCTCGCGAGATCTCGCGGCACGAGATCTCGTCCCATCCCTAATTATTACATTTTCCCCCCTGTGTACGTTAAAAGTCACATAAAACCTCTTTAAACGGACACTATTCATAGAACTCAAGGCTTTGCACCAGTCAAGGCCAAACATAACATCATACTTTATCCTTTTATTGTCCTCCATCTTGTTTTGCACTTTCCACCAACCTCACATTTACCTTCACCTCTGCATTTGTTCATTCGTTCTGCTTGGGCACTGGACTGGGAGGGTTTTAGATACATTTGCCAATTATTCCTATTAAACGGTAGTAAAATTGAGAAAATAGTGAAACAAACCAATCCTGTAGAATAAAAAAAACACCAAAATAACACTGCAAAAATCTATCTCTGCTGTTTCTCTTGCTCTTGTGGTGTGCCGTTTCTTTAACGTCAAAAAGACAGCCACGCCACCTCTGTTCAGTGAACCCAAACCCATTAACCCATCGTGTGTCCGTCTCACCGCTGAACGCACGTCTTTGCACAATACATACGAACGTTGCATGTTGTTCCCGTGATAATCTGCGATAGATCTCTAGATTTGACCGAGCTTGACTGTTGCGTGTGCCTGTGTGTTTCTACAGGAGCCGTCATTCAGGACTCGGACGCCATGGAGCCGGAGAAGCAGGTGGACAGCACGGTCAAAATGGCCGGAGTCATAGCCGGGATCCTCATGTTCATCATCATACTTCTGGGACTGCTGCTGGCCTTCAAACGCAGGTATCCCGACACGCTGAATATGCAATTTTAGAAAGTTTAAAGGAGCTGTATGTGGCAATGCTGTATTCAAACGCATTAGCAAAAGAATTGTATAAAATCACATTTGCGGCAATCTTATTCTGTTTCAAAGGTAGTCATCTGTCATTTTCAATCTGTTTGAGTCCTTCACTCTCCCTATAATCGTTCTACTCAATTTTTCCAGTTGTCTGGACTCGACAGCTGTTTACTTGACAAGTTTTGCTTCATTCTAGCCTATTGTTCTCACGCATGTTCTCCCTCACAGAAGTTTTGTGACCTAACTTTTGTGCCCATGTAGTTTCTTCCTCATTCATTAAAGGTGCACTGTGTAACTTTCTGGAAGTGAAAAGTCATCTACACAATTCAGTAGAATTAGAAAGTTAAAGCTATACTTTGGGGTTTCTGAATGGAGATGAATACATTTTTTTCCATAATGTGGAAAAAAAATCAGCTAAAAGAACAGCTTTTTTGTGGCCATGCAAGCCGCTCAAAGTAAAACCACAGATTTGTATTAATTATTTAGAATAACAAAGGCATCTAAATGACAAAAATATCCATTTAATAAAGTTTATTCTTGGACAAAAAGTTGCACAGTGCACCTTTAATGTACAACCGTGTAAATCCTTCTCTTATTCTATTTGCTTCACCCTGTTGTTCTCACACATCTCTCCCTCCAGAACTACAGATTCCCGATACTTGACCCCATTGTTCTTAAGTAATGTTTTGTGTTGTTTTTTCTCAGATGTTTTCCACTCAGTTTTCATTTTTTTTTGTTGTATCCCTTTTTCTTCATGTGCAGTATCTTTCCCCTAGTTTACACATCAAGTTCAGAGTGTTTACTATCTTTTCTTTCACACCTAAGTTTCTGGTTGTTTACCCCATTGTTCTTCTATAACTTCTCACTGCTAAGTTTTGAGTCATTCAGATGACTTCCTTTGAAACGTTTTGTGATTACTCCTAATATTATAGCTTTTTTTGTGTGTGTTTGTGTCTTTTCTGTGCATTTACATAGGATCAAATTACTACAAGAGAAGCCTTATTGAATGTTACCATCTCAATCATGTTGCTTTACATACAGCACCTTTAAAGCAATGTATTTATTTATTTGCATAGATCTAGCTAAAAGTGAACGTGTCCTCTTATAAAAACTACAGAATGGAATATTTCACACAACTTAAAAAAATAATAAAAAATAAAGTAGCTTTAAGATACAAATGTATTTGACAGGAGCAAACAAAATTAGAATACTTTGATATTATACAAAAACAAAAAACAATAGTCCACACAAATGTATATATATTAGACCGATATTTTCTTCTGCCGCCATCACCTGCTTTCTCTTTTCACTTTCACTTTCACATCATCCTTTGTTCTTGTAGTTCTGCTTTAACTGATATTTTGTTGCTGTGTTTTACATGTTTTTTTTTTTTCTTTGGATCATATATATATCATTAGGACTTTAATATGTTTCCATTGAAAGCCAAATGTGTGTCAGAGGAGTTTGAGGAGAGTAGCAAGCCTCAGGGCAAAAATCCCTTATTTAGTGTTTTTGTAATTCTATAAAACAAACAACTCAATTCTGCAAATACAAACACATTTTGTGTAAAGAAAGGTATGTTTGGTTAACGTCTTTTTTTTCTTGACTAGATTTAAGGTATATTTACACTTATATAAATTGGACTGATTAAAATGGTCCATAGCTCGTTTCTTTAGAGAGAACCTGACTCAAATCAAACAATTGGTCTTTCAGGTTGGTCTCGGCCAATTGCAAATAAACTCTAGTTCAGAATACAAACGACCTCGTCCGAAACAAAACACACATACCAAACACACATAAAACATTGACTCTTTTTGGAGCCACCATCAGAACAGCACCAGGACAAGGGTCACCTGTTTGGACAGCCTTTA
Organism: Mugilogobius chulae; assembly: GCA_038363315.1. Classification (NCBI taxonomy): domain Eukaryota; kingdom Metazoa; phylum Chordata; class Actinopteri; order Gobiiformes; family Gobiidae; genus Mugilogobius; species Mugilogobius chulae. The sequence continues at coordinate 22,123,349 of CM076402.1, forward strand.
CGACAGAGCCTCTCATGACAACGTGATGCTGTCTTTGCGAATGTAACCTAAAAACTACCACGCTTGCTCTCACTGTTACAGGGAACAGTCAAACCCTTGTAAAACACTTACCTGGCCACTATGTCCAAATTTTATTGACATACTGTATTTATTAGCCAATCAGGGACGATATTCATTTGGTTAAACTTTGGACTTTGGGAAACCCTAACCTATGCTAATATGGCAGCCCAGTCTTCGAAGAAAACATAGATATTAGAGATGTGTCGTTCACAAACTAACGATTCTTTTGAACGACTCCTCACTGTGAACGATGAGAGTCGAGTCACAAAGGTAAACGATTCATTTCCTGGGGAGAAAACAACAACAAAAACAGGGACAAAAAGACCAGAGTCCAGAGAACTCCTGGTGTCACCTCAGACACAGTGTGTATCACTTTACAAGTGTGCACCACATTAACACGTACGCCGTTTATTGCATAAGGGAAGATTTGATCTGTTCTCATAGAACATTTTGACACGCCTAAGTTTGTGTCCTTATTTGACTCATTTCTCTATGAATATGAGTCGTATTGTAATAAATCATAGTTTTAAAGCTTAAAAATCAAGGAACAAGTCTCTGCAGTCATTCATGTTCCTTCTATCTTCAGTTTCTCTGGTTTAGTTGTGTTTGTCTCAGTTCTCTTCGTCTGCTTTGCTTCCCTGCACTTGTGTGTGAGGCAAAGAAAATCGCAAAATCCAACTTCATTTCAAACATTTGCAGTCTAAATAATTTGCTAAAATTAGTTTGATCTTTGATGTATTTGAATAGACACTTTTTAAACAAATACAGTTTTGACTAGGATGCATTAAAAAGAGAAAAAACTAAACTGTCATGAAGATTCAAATCCTTTCAAAGAGTCGAAAATCCCAGATACACAACGGAATGTCAAAAACGTACAATAATCATGTTTCCGCGCCTTGTCACAAAATTTCCAAACGTAAAATAACCACAAATTAAATGACCTGATGTTGCAATTTGACCCACGATAATACCTTTATCTGAGATCCAGGAGGCTGAAGAGAAAGCAGCAAAAGAACGGGAGCAGAAACATAAATGAATGTGAGGAATTGAAAGCAGTGGTTAACCTTAAGGTCAAGTGGATTATGCTAATGGTATGCTAGCCAGACACAGAGAGGCCAAGGGCACAAAAGAACTGCGGAGAGAAATGAAAACGCGGAAATGTAAAGGATTCAGATCAAGTAGGCACCTCAGGTTAGCGAGGTCAGAGGTCACGGCTTCGAGAGACACGCAGCTCAAATATGAGAGCGACAGAAGGATTATCATGAAGTCACTAAAGTATGGAACGTGATGTAGATGTGGATGGATTGGCTTTAGCTAATGTTTGTTTTTGGTCAATAGCAGAAAATTGATGTGTATTTGTGGATACAGATATTATAAAAGCCACCCCCCAACCATCGAGCTTTACCATCTTGAACTGAATCAAACTTTGGAGGATTTTGTCAAAGGATTTGTGAATATGTAATTCTAAGCCTGGTTCAAGTTTTGAGCTATCTGTGTTATTGGCTCTAATGTAGGCAATTGATCACATAGCCTTTACGTCTCTTTTTGAAGTCAGTCTGTAAAGCAAAGGCCAAAAGGGTCGAATGGGGCATGTACTGGGCTGCTGACTGGCACACTGGGAAACCTCCCGATACTTCTGATTACCAGTCTAGTCGTGAGCTACAACAAATGTGCAGAAAACCAAGACATTAATCCTGGATTTTAGAAGAAGGCCCCCTCTTTCCCAACCCAACTTAATAGACCTCAACCAAGCCCTGGTGATGAAAGATTGTCATCACTTAGCTTCCGTGGCTGCGCTCAGTGGTGCATTGTTGCGAGTTGGCTAGCTCAGTCCATCCACCACACAGTTGGTGGTACAATATGCCACAAAATTTGAATCTTTTTGAAATGTGTTGGTCTGTGAGGCGAGCACGAGCAGTTTGTGATTAAATTGTGATTTATGGGGGGAAAAAAATGCTTTCTGGACCGAGGTGATTTTTCTACTGCACTACCATTGAATGGCCACTGCTGCAACTCAAGACAGTATTAAGCTAACAATGTCCTTTTTCTAATGATTTCTGAGCTTAACAGTGCTCAGGAATTCTGATTCCAGAACTAAATTGCTCCATTGTAACGTGTGATTTAAAAAAAATCACATTATAAGAGTTTATAGACATATTGCGAGCTAGCCAGCTATTTGCTCAGATCCATAGTGCTGTTAATTTCAGTCTAAAAAGCACCTCTATAACTTCAAAATTGGCAAAACGTCTCAATGCCTTCATAGTTTATAAAGCTGCAGAAACAGATTTTAAACAAAAATGTACCACAGAGCTGATAACTCCAAGGACAATTTCAAACTTATAAATTATGCTTATTTAACATGGGAGCTTCATGAAAAAAGGAAGTGGGCAGTTTAGCTCCATTGACATGATCAGGTGGAGTTGGTCACATACAATATTTACCTGGGAGTCGGGTTAGGATAACAAACTAGACTGTAACGAAAACACTAGCCAGGTGCCTGGTGCCACCTAGTGCCTCCCCTCAATTTCATTTCAGTTCAGCTCTAGATCAGGTATCACTGGACTGCAGATGGTTCCCAAAAAGCAGGAAGTACGGTCGTCCAATCAGCGAGCAGGCGTGGGTGGTGTTGAGATAGCAGCCTGTAAATGCTATCCTCCTTGGACCTTGTGTCATATATTCCTTAGAAAATGAGATTGGTTAAATGAAAAAAGTCCCCGCCTACTTTGAAGCGAAACAAACCACAATGATGAGATGGCAAACGGTTTCAACAAAATAAAATGCAGGCTACGAAAACACCACTTTGCTCCACAAAAAGACACCAGGATGTACTTCCTGCAAAGGTCGGCATCTTTTAACATCTGCACAAAGCTTCTTAATACGTTCTAGTAGACAGTTATTGCAAGTCTTCCGCTGTATGCTGTGAAGTTCTGGTGCATCACAAGTAAGAAAAATATGAACCGTCTGAATAAGATCATATAGAAGACTAAAGCTGCTCCAGAGACGACAGAACAACAAAACTGTCTAAATTCAGAGCCATCATGGACAATATTTCTCACTCTCTGCTCTGAGACTTTCAACAGAGGAGGAGCATGTTCTGCAGACTATAGGGCCGATTAGAAATGTGACTTGTGACACTAATATTCCCTGAACAAAGATATTAGAAGTGACACATTGGCCTTCCGTATGATATATTTCCCAAATGAAATATTTACGAGCCATTAAGCTTCATAAATGATTCTCCACCAAACTGTCCAGTGCAGTTCTTACCCTTTGTCCTTCATAAGAAATATGTTTTGAGTGAGCGAGCGAGCGTCCATGTTGTTTAATGGAAGGAGTTTGGACAGTGCTAATGTGGCTTCCATGTAGCGCAGTGTGGAGGAGGACACTCTTTTACAACAGCAGGCTGAATAATTTACAGCACTTAAGCTTTTCGAACTCCTCTGTTCTGCACAAAATACTGCATTTAACCGTCTTTAAATACTGTTTTCGGAATCGTCTCTAGGTTGTAACTAGGTCAAACTTTTAAAGATCTTTTGTCTCCGTCTTTATGGTGGAGTTTGGGCTGCGCAAAGGCACTCTAAATGTTGTCGTAATGTAGGTTCCATATTAAGTAAAATGGACTTTTGTTTACCTTAATTTGGTAGATCGTTCAGATTGTCCAGAAGTAATCCATTGAAGAAGTTGTCATCTGGACAGCGTATTCGAAGATTGGAAAACATTTCAACTGTCATCCGAAAGTCATTTTCAATCTAATGGAAGTGACCTGAGACTGGCTGTATTTATATTTATACCCTGCTGAGCTTGGAGTCGCCTCAAAGGAGGGCACACTACACCCTAAAACCGATTTGGACAGTCCTATGCTTCCTCTTTATTGTTGTCTACTTCCTTTCTATAGTTTGTCTGTTGCCGCTTTTATTCTGACTGAGCCTGCCTAGAATGTTTCGAGCTCTCTAAATATTCTCATGTTAAGAGCCCTGGCTACCTGTGAACAAGCTAGATTGGTAAACAACTGACCTGGTCCCAGTAATAAGTCTCTTAGTCTGTGCTAAGAATTTAGATTTTCTTCTCTTTAGATAAGAAGATAAGAATGCTACTGTACTCTCGAGGTAAGTTGTATCTGAAGCCTCCGTTCCTCAGTTTAGAAGAAATACATTCAGTCTCAGGTCACTTCCATCAGATTGAAAATGATTTTAAAATGAGATTTGAAATTCATCTTCAAAAATGTAATGCATATGGACAAATATGCTGTCCAGACTTAAAAAACAACAACAACAAAAATGGCTAAACTGAGTATTTTAAATTGTCACTTAAAGTTTTTTTTTGGACACTATAGCTCTGTTTGCCTGGGATAATATTTACCACGAGGCTTTCGTTAATCAAGGCCTGGAGTTTTCTTGTTTTTCAGACTTAATTCTGAAATGGCGAAGAAAACGCCTTGATTTATGACAACAACGTTTTGCTTTGTTCATGACTTGAGCATTTCTTGAGTTTTGGGTTTGTTTGACCATGAATGACCTGAGCTTAAATGTGGCTCCTTGTCATGTTGTTGCGTCCGTCGATCAGAATCACATCCACACCAACAGATTTCTGATGAAACAGTCGTCCATTTACAATGATAAAGTCCAATCTTTTCCCAAACATCCATCTTCTGAACCTCCTGTTACCACGTCAACGGGGTTACAGACATGGATGATTCACACGGGTTTAGAAACTCGATGACGTCCATAATTATTCCAATTTACATGAGATCCTATGTAGTATTATTCTTTGCGAACAAGACATTAAAGTCCATTTCACCGTCTCCGTCCTCATCACGACGACCCATAGCGATGCTAATGCTGTGCTGTACCATAGTCCTGACTGTTTTGTCTCTGCTCCTCTGGCATCAGCAGATAGCTCGCTCATATTTCAGCACGCGGACAGACTTTAATGGTCTTATCTCGGCTCTGGCTGCTGCGCATCTCCGTTGTCTGGACTTGGCAGTGTGCTTTGACATGTGTCGAGCGCTCGAATCAAGTGGGCGACAGATAGCGGCCGTAATGTTATCTGAACGAGAGCAGAGAAAGGCCAACAAATGTGCATCCGCGATAAGTCTGTGGGGATGTGCTAATGGTTAAAGTGGCAACAGGCGAGCGGTTTGGAAAAAAAGAGATGGAAAACTAAATTGGATTCAAATATATTTAACATTAAGCATTTGCTTGATAGGCTGTGTGTAAATGTTAGCCCTCATTCAGTAGCTTACTGCAGGAGTTCTGAAACTTTTTCAGACCAGGGACCTCTCGTCGGCTCAAAAATCTTTCAAGGACCCCTATCACTTTTCGCTCTGGTATCACATTAAAGTCAGAAATTAAAGCTAAGTTTTATAACAAATTTGAATAAATGTTTATTTGCCATGGTCATTTTTACTGGTTTTCTTGTTTAAATTCAAAGCTATCTGTCTTTTCAGTACAAAATCATTAGAAATTGTTATATTGAAAAAATTACCAAAAATTACCAAAACTTTTATGGGACCCCCTACACATGGTCCCCGGACCCCACTTTGAGAACCACTGGACTGTACTACGCATATTTTTTGAATCACATTTTGTTAAGCATTTTAAATGGTTAAGACAACCTGGCAAAACTGTGGCCCAGTGGTAACCACCAGCCAGATGCGGCCCTCAGTTTTAATCTGGCCCCTGGTACATTTTGAGAATCTTATAAAGAATCATCTTTATAATTATTTTATTTGATTGATTTAGCTATGAAGCATGTGTCTTTGCTTGATGTCTTATTATTTATCACAATAATGGTTAAAATATACATTTAAAAAAGCCTGTTTTACAAAAAAAAAAAAAAAAAAATGTTACAATAATAATAATGTTCACACCAATTGCCCTCCAACAAGTGAAAAAGATTGCTCACCCTTGATTAAGACCTTTCAGTCCTGGTTAGTGCAGATTCTGTAGTCCAGTCTTGTTCAAGATGATGTAATCCAGATGTAGACTAGTCTTGGTTTGGAACCTGGTGTAGTCTCACTGCAGCTCTTGTCTGCTGCTCTCTCTGATTGTTACATTTCTTGGTTTAACCGTAATCTTAACCTACCCCAAACCCCTTTTCTAACCAATTTTAGTAACTTGAAGCCTAAACTTACTTATTAAATCCAAAGAAAATGTGGCTTTAACCAAATTTGTGGTTATTTTGTACTTTGGCTTTTGTGAAACAGACTGTTTTAGTTCTAGTTATCCTCAGAGTTCACATTTCCGAGTTCCAAGTAAAATCACACTGGAACATCCGCACAGCTTGGAATTCCAACTCGGAAAGTCATGTAACATTCCAGAACCCTGAGTTCTTGTCTAACCAGCATGCTTTACAAAGACGTGAGGGTCTGGAATCAGAGCGCTGGGTTTCAATTTCAAGGGCGGGCTTCCGAGCACTGAGTTAATCAATCGCAGTAAACTTGAAAATTACAGCGACACACTAAAGCTGATGTTATTGTGAATATGTAGAGCAAGTTTTGTTTTTTTTTCAGTCTGAAGGCTGTTGCTTAGATTTTAAGGAATTTATACATTCCTCATTAAAAAACAAAGCAAGAGCAAAAGAAAATAATCCCATCAACTATGTCCGCCATTTTGAATGTGTTAAAACGGTTAGAAAAAAGAATAAAAAGCTTTGAAATTGACGACAGGTGGGTCAAAGCAGCAGCCATTTAAGATTAGATAGTTTTAATTTTGGCCAAACAAAGTGATTGGCCCTGTCTTTTGTTCCAGACCCTTCTGTTCAATGATATCAGTTTGGATTCTCCAGGCTAAAGTTCCCAGTCTCTATATCATTGAATTTCAAATGAACAGTCCTATCTCTTTAAAGCACTTTTCCGAACTACCGTCAGCTGCATATCTTGGAGTTTAGTAATTATCTTTCTGTGGTCAGTTTCCAAGTCCGGCCCCATTGCCAACATTTGTGTTTGTGGACATTTGGACGGTCCGTCTGAAGTGTGTGGAGCCAATATTGACAGGGCTGTGGCTGTGGATTGTAGCGCAGAGAGGACAGAGACGTCTCCAGATGGATTTGTGGACAGAGATGGTTCAAACACAGATACTATCCTCTCTGGACCGGCAAACACAAATATCTCCGCCTACACTGTTCTCAGCGGGAAGCCTCAGAGCAGCAGAGCTTGGCAAGTGAAATCAGTCGGACTTGAAATCTAATCTAACCAGGAGAAGATTTGCTCGATTTGTTTAAGTATTTTCACCGCCGCTGCTTTTCGCATGAAGTTTTTGTGTTTCTTGTCATCCATTTCTCCATGTTTCTAGTTACATTACAGTAGGAAACAACAGTAATGTTTTCAGACTTTCAGAAGTTTATGGTGAACTTTTATATCCCTTGCAATACTTACAGCAGAGTTATTTAGTCAGATTTACCTAGTGAGTCAGATTTGTTGGAAAGTTCAGACCAAGTTCCAAACCAAGACTAAACTTAATCTACTTTTGGATTACAACAGAGGTACACCTCATCTTGAAAAAGACAGAGTGGACAACATGTTCTCATGGATTGCGTGTATATATCACACCATGACAAATTGTCATGATGACACTTTTGCCTTTTCCGGCGTGTCTATTATAGTATAGACACTCAATTTGGTAGAGGACAAACAGGAGGTTTTATTTTGTGTTAACAACTAAGTTTAGGTCTGAAGATTGATAAATGGGTAAGTTTAGGCCCAAGCCTTGAAATTGGTTAAGGTTAGGATTAAGATTGTGTTAGTATCCATGAATAATAACACGTCTTTAAATCTACATGAAACACACGCAAACAAAAAGACATTGCGTTCATATGACACATTGTTTCAAATGTGTGGTATAGACACATACAGTATATGAGAACAGGCTGGAATCGGAATGAATGCTGCATTCCAGGCAACTGACATGGAGGATATTTTCCAGTTGAACATTGCTAGGTCAAAGTGTTTCACTTGAATCAACTTGTGTGTAGTTTTTGTGGCAGCTAAGCCACTCAGATTCACTTTCTGTGGTGATTATTGATCTCTAATGTGAAGTGGGACTCCCTCAACCAGGTCCCAGTTTGTAAGTTTTATTTACCAGTTCAAGTGGGGTTCCTGAGAAATATCCCACCTCCCAGTTGCCTGGCAGGAATACATTATGAAGTCTTTACCATTTAAACTGAATAACAGAATGTAGCTCAAATGATGCATAGTACAGTAGGGTCAGGGATTCTTAGCCGTTTTGACCTTGAGGCCTGACTTTTCTTGTACAACATAACCTGAGGCCCATTTTCATAGTAAATGTATTCTATATTACTCAAAGTACAGCCTTCATGCCTGTTTATGCTTTCAAGTACCAGTTTAAAGCCATGCTGGTGCATTTTGCACAACCTGCAGATGTCCAAGTGAGGTCTGAGGCCCTCCAGTGTACAACAGACTGTATAAACCAGTCATCAAAGCATGGATAAGAATGTCATAATCCTGTTTAGACACAAAGAGCCAAAACTTTGCCAGCTGTCAGAGGTGAAAGAATCCAGACTTTACCGAGCTTTGGTTTGTGTTTCAAGCTTAAAGGTTTTGTGTAGGATTTTCAAAAGGACAAATCTCCCAAATGTTGCAGTTTTCCAAATGCTACACACTTATTTCTCCAACTAGAGCCACACCCTCCACTGCTAACTCGACCAATGAGTTTTTAAGGAACATAGTGAGTTTGATTGACAGGTTAAGAGGTCAATAGATAACAGGTATATCATATTCTATTGGCCAATATTTTAATGGCATCATGTCGACAGTGTATACAGATTTTTTTGTTTTTTGTTCCTGTTTTAGAATAAGTACAAGACTAAAACTGACAAAAGACATTTTTTTGAAAATCTCTATTACTATTATGTCCATTTGTATTCCTGGGTTTGTAATAGTAAGTTTCTCAAACACATTTTAAAACCTGTCATTGCCCTATTTGGAAACACCTTCATTAAACTAAACTAACTCTTTGCATATTTTGTGTTCTGTCCTCTTGTGCTTTCATTTTAAATGTCGGTATATCACTACCTTTTCCAAAGAAACAAAAACTTAACTCATCATCATCAAAGTTAGCCAGTTTTGTCGTCTCTGCTCTATTTTTCAACATTTACCAACTGTTCAGATATATAATTATTTACCAATTTTGATCAATTACTTGTCAGGATTATAGTTTTAAATGTTCGTAAAAGTTAATTCCATCAAACCAATCTCAAAAATGAAGTTTGTTTTTGGAGAAATTGGACAATGACCTGGACCTGTCTGTACACGAGTCTCATGCCCTTATGTCTCTCTCTCTCTCTCTATCTTCCTGTTTCCTGTCTATGGCTCCGCCCCTTCCTGTCCCTCCCCCTCGTACCTGCCCTGTCCTCGCTCCAATAGAGAGATTCACACGTGGAGAACTCTGAGCGTGGGGTATTGTATATTTCCTTCTAGACATCACCTCATTCCACCGTCACCTCCTCCACGCAAATCCAAATGCTCCAAATTCTTCATTCATTTAGTTTTTTTAAAGCGCAAATTGGATTCAAAACTAAAGGATTGACTGGTTTAATACAAATACATAAAGATATAACTGATTTGATCGATTGCATTTGGTGAAGTCAGATCCACATTTATCATTACGTTCACTTGTGCTGTGCATCATTCGCTGGCAATGGATGTTGTTTTGGTTTTATTTTGCAAGTACTGAGTGATATTTAAAGAGGACACTGTCGTATTTAGATTGTTTCTTGCATGTTTGAGTAATCTTGTGTTGTTCTATAGCTGATGCTCCAGTGCTCAGAAAATCCCTGTTTTCACCTACCACCTATCCCCGCCCACTTCAGAGTAAGGTTCAAAAATGTCATGTAGCCACTTTCCAACTTGCCTGCTCCTGCTTGAATGAAAGACAGAGCTTATCACTTTGTCGTCCTTAATTGGGACGATCCAATCTCAAATGGCCGCCCCCTCCCCGGCGACAGTTTTATTTTTTTGTTTTTTTCTAACTGTTTTCAAACATTTAAGATGGCGGATGTAGCAGGAAGATTTTTTATTTTATTTTTTTGGTTCTTGCTTTGGTTTTGAATTCCTCAAAATCTGATCGCGATCCTGAATTGCATTGAGAACCTTCACACTGAAACAGTCTTAGCGCTACACATCTATGATAGCAACCAGTTTCTGTGATTGGTTGACTCAGCGCTTGCAGTGCCCGACCTCAAAATTCAAACTCGGCAGTCTGATTCTAGAGCCTCATGTCTTTGTAAAGTTGTCTGTCACAATGTGTAGGGGACGACTGCTCAGGCAACTGCCAAACTAAACATTTTTAAAATCTGCAGCTTCATGGATTGTTGTAGTATGATTGTGGACTCAAGAAAAAGGGTTATTTAACCTAAGGTTCAGGGCCCATTCAGGACCTTGAACACATCTTCCAAACACGAGAAACAAACTTTAGTATTGGATAAATGGCAACTTTGCAGAGCAGTGTTGGTAAAGCTTTGTGCATGGAACCTCAGACATCTAATAGTGTATAGCAGCTTTCGTTATTGGAACAGATCTCGTACTGGAAACAGTGTTCAATGCGTCCTATTGTGTAATATCTACTTTTCTGAGTTTTTAATGATGTTACAGCAGTGTTCTCTCAACATTGGTTTACCCAAAGTTGTATTTGGATTGATTCATGCATGTTTGAGTTTGATTATATATTAAAATGACGATATATTAAAAATATACAGTATATCATGCTCTGGCTTCCCAATAAGGAGGTCGTGGGTTCGACTCCCGGGTCGGACCATATGAACATCTCACGATCTCTCTGGGTGGAGTTTGCATGTTCTTCCCGTGTCACCGTGGGTTTTCTCCAGTTTCCTCCCACCTCCAAAAACATGTATGTTTAGGTTAATTGAGCATCACTGTATATTTCCCTTAGTGAATGACTGAGAGAGTGAATGGTTGTCTGTCTAACCCTGCGGCAAGTTGGCCACTGTCCAGGGTGTTCCCCGCCTAAGGCCCAAAGTCACTGGGATAGGCTCCAGTCACCCGCGACCCCTAACGGGATTAAGCGGTAGAAAATGAATGAATGAATGAGACACGCATCTTCTGCCATGTAAAAACCAACATGGCTGCTCCCAACGAAAAAATACATGAAAAAAACATCAGGTGGAACTGAAAAACATCGCGGATTTCTGCAGAATCAATGAGTGGAGCAAAAAACAATTTTAATGTGAGGTGAGTGAAGTTAGATTGTTTAATCTGCGTCACGCAAATAAGATAATCTGATTGGCCGGTACGATGCGGATTTGATCTGAAACACAGGCGGACCAGACCCACTATTCTCAGTTTGCTGAAGTGTGGGTTCTGGATCCCAGGCAATGTTTGAGTCTTCACCTACCACCTATCCCAATCCGGGTGTGGCTTATTATTCAGTTTTACAATGAAGAGGCAGGGCTTACTGGTTCTGTTGAGCAGTAAGTGAATGGACCTGTTTCTGATTCTAAGCCGTTTCAACCAATTTGTTTTGCAATGGGCAAAATGTGAATTATTGATCTTCTTATGCCATAGTTCCTTCCTAAATATATGGACAAATCAAAACAAGTCTCCTTTAAAAGTTGTGTTGAGTCCAGCCTTAGGCCCTGGGACATTGCCCGCAGAAAAAAAGAGAAAACTAAATGAATAGCCCTGGCCTTTAGCTTTTGCAGATGCCTGGGGTCTTACGAGCCGGATGAGAGCCACAGCACTCACTCACTGTCCCACGTGTGTGTGAACCAGCAGACAGGATGAACCTGCTCATAGTGCACACTAATGTGGTAATGTGAGCAGAGTTTGACTACGAGCCTGATTGGCTCACTCAGAGGAGAAGCTCAAGGGCCATTTAGAAAACCATTCAGGGGACATGGGACTGTCAGTGCAGGGGAAAGAGAAGTGCTTCAGAATACAAACACATCAGGACAAGTAGGATCTGAGATGTACCTGTATGCTGGCCGAGTTTTAATGGGAAGATTTTGTTTTTTGTTTTTTTTAATTATATGTATACACAGCAACGTGCGGTCAGAGGAGGCAGGTGAAGCAGTGCCTCACCAGTCTAAATGTGAGAAAATACTTGATGTCAGTAGGACAAAATTATTATATTTTTTGGACGTAATATGTTTCGCATTTGTAATATTTGGGTTTCTTATGATTTTCCTTTAGATTAGTGGTTTAAAAACACAAACTTCCAGGACTTGCTGATATGACGCACTCAGACCTGCACAGACACATACACAATGCACTGCAAAAACTATACATCTAGACTTGGAATCAGAGTTTTATTCCAGATTTAACTCTTTCAACTGGATACAAATTTGGCTTACAATATAAACTAAATTTGCCAATGGGGTAAGAAAAGTTTTCTTAACCCATTGGCAAATTATTTGTCCCAGAATTAAAAGCAATGTCGTGAAAAAAAATTGAAACACTTTGAAACTAGAAAAATGTTGTATGTCTTTGTAATAAATTGAGGTTACATTAGTCAAAATGCTTGAAATTAGCTTCAAATCCTAGAATCAAGCCCGTTCATGGAGTGTTCTTTGTCTTCGAATTGTCAAGAAACAAAAATAATAATCAAATGTGGGCACTTTTAGGGGGTTAATTTGACAATAAATGGAGTCTGTACAAAGCCGAGATGAGACAAGCCACAGTTTGCCTCACAGCTTCGACTCTGAAATTCTGACTCTCTATGGCCAAAATAAGATTATACATTCAAATGTGTCTTTGTTCAGCTTCACTGTGTGGTTGAATAAAGCCTTAAGCAACTATTCAAATCATCACAAGCAAATATTTAAAAGCAAAGGTTCAAAAAGTTGTAATAATCTGTTTACAACTGCAAAGAAATCATCCTTCATTTGGCCCAGATGGATGAGTGAAGGGTCCAGGAATTAAAATAGAATGTCTATGAAGTTACTATATTTCACGTTAGCTTGGAACTACCTGACTGAAGGTGTGTGCAACGCTCCACACAAACAATACTTTTATTCATTCATTTCCCTCGGTTGATTATTTTGAGCCTGATACACTGAGTCCAATTCATCATCGTGACACCGCAGAACTATCTATAGAGCGAGACTCCATATGCTGCGTTTACCCAACCTGTGCGTGTACATCACTCTGACACTCTGTCGCCCGGTGTTAAATACAGTGCATTTTAAAAGCAGGACAGGGTATTTTTCACCGGACTCCGCCCTGAAGGGAAATCTTTACACGTGTGATAAAGTGCAGGCTTCTGAAGAGAAATGTTCTACTGCTGCAGCCTCAGCCTCACGTGGATGTGTTCTGAGCTCATGGAATCATAATAATGGAATCAGAATCATGCATATGAAAGTGTGAGGAGGCAATGTGAATGGGACATGAACTATATATTCCATTTTACTCAAATTAAAATCAACATTATTGAAAATGGCTTTTGCAAACTAATTCTCAAAAAGCTAACATTTGGCATAATAGGCATGTTGTGGGGCCTAGCATGGCAACTAAATCAAATACTACTAGTTTAACGTGCATCATTATGGAAATCAAATGAAATTAAATCAAAAAATCGTTAAGTATTTACTTCTTACTTACTCTTATTCTAATTGTGCGAATATTTTCTTGTTTAGTCTCTTTCCAGCTCTGTGTTTCATAAAAACATGAGGCCTATAAAAGGGTTGGGTTAGCTCATCCTAATTAAACATACTGTACTTTTCTGGTCATTACAAGCACTTAATTACGAGCTGCATCAACTAAAACAAAAGAGTACATACATTGACTGCAGCTATTGTGACCCAAGTCTTGCTGAAGCGTTCTTGTCCCGACTGATAAAACCGGAGGCACAGTGTACTGTACTTATACCTTGCAGGAATGTCTGATGCGCCATGGGTAATTTCTAGTATCGGTTGCTGAAACGTTCAGTCAGACCATTTGGTTCCGTCTGTACTCAAGTCTCAAGATCTCTCAAAAATAGAACCAATGAGGGTACAACATCGACATGACTGGTATCTCACTAAGTCTACTATCAGCTTGCATGTCACTGTTAGTCTAAGAGCCTGGCCTGAAGCAGGTGGCTTTGCCTCAGAGACTGCACTGTCTGGCCTGTTAACGTTTGTTGATGCAAAAGTGTGTGGTTCATGAGAGTGCAGGCTCCTGTCTGCAGTTTTATTCCTGGCACCAAAGTGACTCCTGCTTGCAATAATGTATAGCATTTTATGAACACACTTGCATAAAAGTGAATTAATAAGGCTTCACTTGACAAAGTTTTTAGATCTCTTACCCATGATTGACAAAAAGGTAAACAATGATGTTTTCCCAGTTTCATATATTTGACAATCCCTCCTGGTGCACAGTCTGATCAATCTGTATATAACCTTGGGAATGAATGAGGGACTGTGCATTATCCACAGAGAAGAAATAACACTGAGGCTAGAAGTTTGGACAAAATAAAAATTAGATGTAGCGACACTTTAGATGTGTGGAGCTTCAGCTTCAGATAAGAAATCCTTGCCTCAGTCACACTGCTGGACGTCAAATGAACACAGTGATTAATGCAGATGTTTCAGTGTCACTTCAGAGCTGATTTAGCCTGTTCACTCGGCAACATTTTCTAATAGAACCTCCGTCCAATTCAGCTGCAGCGACACACACACACACACCTGACTTAGACCTAAAAAAAATACATAAATTAGCCATGTCGTTTTATGACGCAGAGTCTGTGGTTTGAGACAATAAACGAATACACAAAAAAGTTAGCATGTTAGCAAGTTAGCTCTTAGCCCTGCTAGCTAGTGCTGCCATTTGACCATTTTTACAGTTAGCTTAACCTTCTGCTCTAAAGGCTAAATGAAGCATAACAGAAGCAACACAGATGTTTGTCTATATGAGTACAATTGTTTATATTATGTATGTAATGAGTGTTAGCCATAGCATTAGCCACAAGTAGAGAATTACTGCTGCTGCTGCTGCATCTACGGCTCCTCATTCAGGGTAATACAGGTCTTTAGTAGAACTGAGATTTGGTATGAGTGGAAGATGTATCCTAGACGTTCAAGTGAATATAATACATTTTCAATAAACAAAATTTTCTCACCAAAACACAATCAAATACAAAAACATTCTCCTAATAAAGACATACAAGCAAAGCGTATTGTTTTGTAGCCGGAGTCTGACACGTCCTCTGCATTGATTCTGTGTTTGTTCTTCACAGAAACACCTCCTCGCGTCTCGCTCTCTCCTCTGCACACGGCCCGTTGTGTGTGTTTTTTACGCCTTATTAATATTTATGAGCAGATTTAACGCTGTTGGCTTTTACAGCTGGGTCCTGCCGCGCTGCACTTTATTAATATCATCAGAACAATGTCAGCAGAACGCTTCCAGTCTAAACTTACGGCTACGACGGAGGCAGATGTGATGGAGCAGTGTGAGGGATGAGGCTGTGTTTGCGCTGTTTTTACTGGAAGATTATTATATTAAATGTGGGGGATTTCTAGATTTGCGCATAAAACACATATGACCATCAGCGAAATGTCAAAAATGTAAGATAAACATGTACTGATGCCTTTTTTAAAGAAATTTTGGTTGAAGAAATTTGGTTGAAGCCACATGGCGACATTTTGGATTTTAGTGTAGGACTGGGACTTGGGCTAGGTTAAGATTTACCCGTCAAACCCAAAGAAAATGACGCTATGTGGCTTCAATCAAAATTGTGGTAATTTTGGACAAAACGTTAAAAAAAAGGCGTAAAATGTACCTATCGTACGTTTTTGACTTCCGTTGCATATCACTAGTGCTATTCCATCTATTTTTTTCTCCGAAAAAATGGGCATTTTGGCTTAGATGCAAATTTTGCATCAAATAATATTTAAAAAATTTAGTTTGCAATTCAAAGATAAACTCAGTTTTTATATTAATATTTGCAGTGTTCATCATTTTGGATATTTTTAGAATCAGAATGTTACTTTACATTGCTTTAGGCTGAAAAAATATTTATAAAACAAGCTAATGTTTTTTTGTTTGTTTTTTGTTTTTTTGTTTTTTTTTCCTCACTGGTGAAAAAGTCTAGTTTAGTCTTGGGTTAGTGCTGCTTCAGTCCTTATGAAAACCTGGCCCTTTTCTGGGATAGTCCTGGTTAAAACCAGCTCAATGCTCACTAAATACACTTTAGTAAAACCATCCGTTTTTAAAGTTTTCAATGTAAACATCACAAACATGTGTGTAAAAGTTTGCACATTGTCGCTCATCGAGCCCGATTCTCCGTGCACAATGACAGAGCTCAAACTTGTCTGTCCCGCTGTCCCTACAGCAGAGCTCACTCCCCTGTATTCAAAGAGCTAGTAGCAATGGAATATATCCAGAGCGGGGCACTTCATTATGTTTTGGGCTGAAACCGCGTAGCCAAAATAATAATTAAATGATAAGTAAATTGAAAGCCATCTTGGCGTTTTTGCACCACTCCCTACTATCAGAGCTGAAGAGTATTTTACGGCTGAAAATTCTTTGACACATGTATTTCTGCTAATGTTTTCTGACTTAAAAACAAGTTTTTGTATAAAATAGATGCTATTTATGTTCTTTGACTGATATCAGTTTACCTCAAAGTTACACAAGAAGATATGAGATTTGAGAAAGCTTTTTTAGCGTGAGAGAAATTGTAACAAGTTTTACAGACTCATTATCATAAATAAATGCTCAATGGCAATTATTATCTAAAAAATAACCTACAAAAACAGTAACGCTAAGCTACTAATCTGTGTCTAATGTGCGATGTACTGGACAGCCTGAGAGTCTTACTTCTAATGAAAAATCACAGATGAACTTATTGATCCAGCAAGTTCTTTCAAAACATTCAAGTGTCCTCGTCTGCATCGCTTCATCATGCGTTACGTGGCTATTGTTTGATTCTTCGTGTTACGGGTCGACTAGATGGCAGTATTTACATGATTATTTTTTCTTTTTCATTAAACAGCTTACAAAGCGTCCATTGTATAAACCAGAGCTTTGCTAAATAATAAATAATGACGATAATCCAGTGAAGGAGGCGAGCGGAAATCGACCAGCGCACTCACATTTATAGCTGTTGCCTACAAGGCAACTCGTAGTTACAACGTCATGCGCATCCAGCAGCCATGGAGGTATTGATATCGTAATTGACTTTACTACCATGCACCTTAGCACTTGCCCCTAATATCGTACTTCGGAGATGGCTTCCAAAATATAATATAAGATCCCTGAGCTAAATTCCATTCCACTGACTGTGTGTGAACTGGAGCTGATGTATTGATCCATGTGTTTGTTTGGTCTGTGTCTCCATCAGTCACTGCAGACTGTGCACTGCTACAGACTGACAGGCCACAGGAAGTGCAGTGATACATGAGGAGGTCTTACAGGCAGAGGGGAGATACAATTAGAGCACCCGGCCTGAGCCCGAGTCAGTTGTCTTGCAGCCATATGCCATGTTCATGTGGTCCTCGGGAACTCAGAAACAACCGATACGAAAGTTGTTACGCTGGGAGCAAAGCATTCACGTCAGGTCATCTTGGAAAGTCAGACCAAATGTGACATGGGCAGTAGCCTATAAAAAGGCAAAAAGCTGCTAAAGAACGTTTTTATTTCCACAACGATGACGATAAAACTAAATAAGTCATGTGGATAAGCACTGAGAATGGCGGATATATGTTTATACACTCTGGATTGAGTTCTGTGCATTATCAATCTGAATAAAGTGAATGCTGCTGAGTAAAAAACAAATAACATCATGGCAATGATGTGGTATTTGTTTTCCAGTTTGCACTTCCTGATTGGGCCACTCCCCCCTACCCGGTGTTGCACATCCCTTAATTAATAAATAGGGCAAGTGAAGAAGGCTGTTGTGACAAAACAGATCTGCACATGTCTTTAAAGAAATCGTCAGCTGCTGTGCTGTGGTTCCAAAGATTGTTAC
This sequence comes from Mugilogobius chulae, assembly GCA_038363315.1. Taxonomy (NCBI): domain Eukaryota; kingdom Metazoa; phylum Chordata; class Actinopteri; order Gobiiformes; family Gobiidae; genus Mugilogobius; species Mugilogobius chulae. The sequence continues at coordinate 22,141,330 of CM076402.1, forward strand.
TTTGATCTAACCACGACATATTACACACTCACATGTACTGTACCTGTATAAGTCAGGCACTATTTTTGTGAATATATATTTATTTTTTCCTCATTTTCAATTGTTCTACTATTTTCTAATGTTTTACCATATTTTCCTTACTCAAACACTTGGTGATGGCAGCAGTTGTATATCATTTTGCATTAAATAATAATTATAAAGCAGTTCAACTGACCAGATTTTTTTTTTTTCAAATCAAAACTGAATTTGTTTCTGAACCATTTGGAGCTCAAACAAATGGGTTTGTAAAGCCAAGGCTTTTGTAGTTTTTATGTCTGAACAACTTCCATTATAAACGAGGACAACTGTACCTGAAAATAGTGAACTTCTGTACTTATGAGTGTTTCCTGTTCAGTTCATTTCTATGAGGTTTTCACTCTATCCATCTAAAATGAATAAATACTCAGAAGCTTACACAATAAACAGTGAGATGTAGTGAATGTCTCTGAAAACATGTGAAAGAGTTACAAATTGCTTGAAAACGATTGTTAAAGTATTTAAATAATCGTTTGCCAGTCAGGTCACTGCGACAGAGGTTTCCTAAGTTACATTAGCCATAAACAAACATCACATGTTGTAATGATCACACACAGGACATATCCACATGCTATACCTTGTTTGAAAGCTTAGGACTTGTAGAATTCAGTTGCTTGGTTTATTTTAACAGTTTGTGTATCTAATTGAGATTAGCCCACAACATCTACAGCAGCTACAGCGTTAGCTACCTTCTTCATCTTGTTTATCTTCCTTTATAGAGCGTCTATGATAAACAGTGCTTCTGTTTTTTACACCAGCACTATTTGTGTAATTTGTGTAAAGGCAATACATGGGTGTTAATTTGTGTAACACCCACCTATTGACGTGTGTTGCCGACAGCTGATGACAAAAAAACACAAATTGTGTAAAAGATTGTTGCTAAAAGGGATAAACAAGAAGGTAGCTAACACTGTAGCTGCACTATCTTGTAGGCTAATATCAAATATATACAAGTTAAAATAAACCCAACCGACTGAATTCTACTGACTCTAAGCTTTTAAACAAAGTACAGCATGTGGATATGCTCTGTGTGTGTGATCATTACGTTTGATCTTTGTTTGTGGCTAGTATAACGTGGGCTAACGCTGTCCAATGGTCGTTTTCAAGCGATCCAGAGAAAATATGCCTTGCATATTTGTTGGTGCACATGACCATAGCATATGTGGGAAAAAAATATCCTATTTTTAGGGTAGGATACTTTAGATTATTTAGCAGCAAGTCTTCTCAGCTGTTTACTTCAATGAAGGGAACAGGGTAGGAGCTGACCGGAGAGCCCGATCTCACAAGAAAGTGTACATCTTCCACACATTACAGGACATGTAAATTACGTATGATTAGCATGAGTTCACAGCTGTTTTGCGTAATTATAATACGCGTCACAGTCCCATTCATTTCAATGGTGATTGTTAAGACGTGTTCTTATTATATGAAGTCCTGATTCTAATCTTAACCTGCCCCAAGCCCAGACCTAATCTTACCCATTTTAGTAACTTATGCTGAACTTACCCGTTTCACTTGAAGAAATCGTCCCCATGTGGTTTCAACCAAAACTCAAATTTTTTTAACTCTGTGAAATCTCGTGTCATTTTTTTTTTCTTTTTTATTATCGTGCTAAATGCACGGCGTAACACAAGTGCCTGTGAACCCGTGCTCAAAATATGCTGTTTATATGTTGTGGTAAATGTACGCTTCCGAGTGTTGTGTGGACCAGTAGAAAAAGTGGGCGTTGCCAAATAAGATGGATTGTAAAGAAAACAACAATTTCTTTAGAGAATAATTTGTGGCGAATAGTAATAATATTTCAAGTTCAAACTGATAAGTCAATCAGTCATAATTAATGTTTCAACAGTTCAAAAATTGAAAACAAAGACTATCATTCAAACAGAACTAGAATTACATGACGACGTCTGGTTTGGTGAAAAAACGTTGGTAGGATTCATTGGAAACTTTACAGACATTTGTACAGACATTGACGATTTGCACAGGACTAGAAACTCCAGCCCAGTCTTCGTAGAAAACGTAGATCTACAACAAAATGGTTGATGCCGCATGGCCACACCTTCTTTGGGTTTAACGGGTAAATCTTAACCTGCCCCAGCCCCAAACGTACCCATTAAACCCAAAGAAAATGTCGGCAAGACGTGTGGTTATTATACGTTTTGGCTTTTCGTCGCATATTCCGTTGTATATCTTCGGAGACTGTGCTGGAAACTCAGACGTCTGTAAATATAATACAATTTACATAAGCTCCCGAGTTAAATATTATGCAAAAAGGACTTTTGCATCTACTTCTCCATCTTCTCTGTCTTGAAATGTGCATATTTTTCTCAGAGTTTTGCCACAAACACACATTTGTCCAGCCTCTGCTTCGACAGATAAACTGAACCTGAAGTGAGACCGGACTGACAAAGAAGCACTTAGCTGTAAAAGCCTTTAAAAAAAACAACCCTAAACACTAGACTTTCTATAAGAGGACACGTTCAAAGGGACATAGCCGTACATTATAACCCTGAAGGGCAAACTTGTTCTGAAGAATGTGAGAGTGCCGAACTAATCGAATGTGTTTCTTCCTCTCTGACCGTCAGCTCCTGCTTCAGAAGACACGCTTATTCCTACTCGTATTATCTGTAAGTAGAGACGTTCATTTACCTCTAGAATTAGAACGACTTGTGCTGTTGTTGAACCTGACGCAACTTCTTCTTTTTTCAAAACAGATTGTTGGACTGTTAAGCTAATGATTTCAAAGCACTCAGAACAGAATGTGACATGTTTTGAATGGTTAAAAGTGCTCATAATGGAACAGTGAAATAAATAGTTGACTCTAATGCTAACACACTTAGCTTCTATGCTAGTCTGCTAAGATTTTATTATGATTTGTTTTTTCTTTGTTTAGCCGTTAGCATTAGCTGGTACAACTTTTCGACCAGATTTAGCCGAGGTCTGAGTTCAGAACTATTTAGACGTCATCTTGTTCTAAAAGGAAATGAATATGGATGTTTTTTGTTGTTTTAGTTAAAAAAAAAAAATAGGCAGGCTCACACAATACACTTAACGTCATATCTGTCATTTTAATTTGTATTTTATTCTCAAAAATGAAATAAAAATGTGTTCAAGATTTAATCAGTCAGTGTAACAATCAATGAATCAATCAATCAATCAATCAATCAATCAGTTGTTGAGTTTACAAACCCTGTAGTGGTTGTTTAGACCAGATCTCAGACTCAGTTGAAGGTCATTCTGAAATTTTAAAGTCAGAGTAAGGCCACATTTTAAATGTAGGCCTGTCTGCTATATTCTAAATATAAAAAGTTTTTAAGCTCTATGAAGATACTGTAATTACACACAAAAAAAGGCATTAAAAAAAAAAAAGAGGCAAAAATGTTTTATTTCAAGTTAAATAATCTGCCAGTGCAGTAACACAATGTGACTAACCAAGTTGTTTTGAACAGAAAATACTACTTTCAAAAACTTTTGATTACATCTATTCTTGATTCAAGCAATTATGGCTTGAAAAATATCCAAATTGCTTAAAATAGTTTTTTTTTATAATAAAGGTAAATCAGAATAGAATAACTTAAAACAAGTCAAATAATCTTAGTAAGATTTTTTCTTAAGTGAAAAAAATATAATGTGTCTTTTAAGATCAATATGATGAATTCAAGTAAGTGTATTTAAGTTAGATTAGTAAGTTAGATTTTCCTTTTTTGCAGTGTATAACATAATAGTCACATTCGGTCTTTTATATTGCTTTACATTGTATAGTCCCCCAACCACAGAGTTGGTAAAATAGCAGTAAGAGCACATTATAGTCAAGGCTGTGTCTGAATGTGCGCCCTATTTAGTGTACTATGGGTCACGCCATTCTGTAGTGGTGTCTGAATGTCCAGCAGCTCAAAAGTAGTGCACTCAAAATCTCCCACAATGCATCTGAAAAAAGTAGTGAGCATCTATGTATCACTAGAACGGTCAATATAGACCACAATCAATTGTGAAAATCCGAAAAAAAACATCGTGGGCGTGTTCAAAACTCACTGTTGAGCCGAGATGTAATAAACAAAACACTTGCAACCAAAAGCCGTTAGCCATAAAGATGCTAACATTAGCTGCTACCTTATAGTTTGTGCTGTAAAAGTTGAATGATCTAGTCTAGTTTGATGTTTAATGTGTGTCCAAGTTAAACCAGACTTGTATAGAGATTAGAGATTAATCCATAAATATGAGTCAGATGGACTTGATCAGTAAATGATACAAAAGTTCATATTTATCAGACTTTAGCCAATGTTTTTTTTTTTTTTTTTTTTTTTTTTTTTTTTGACCATGTCAGCTTAAAGTTGTGCCTTCGTGTCTGAAAGATTATATGAATGTGTGTACTGAATTTGGCTACCTAACAGGGCGGGATGGACTATGTAGTGACTGAGTGGTTAGGGAACAAGTGTGGACATTTGGACACAGCAGTAGTTTTGGACTAATTGGGCTAGCTTGCACACACAATAAAAGAAAACCAAACAAACAAAAGCTAGTTTAGTGTCTAGTTCCACTTCACGATTAAGATTGCTCGTTATTGACTAGATCTGTTGAGTTTTCTTACATTTGTGGACTTTGTTAAAGTCATTTCTGTTCTTTGACTCTGGTTTTAAAGCTTAAAGCATGGGGTCTTTTGAGCATTCTGTTTCCCGACAATAATCAATACAAGAGCATGGAACCCAAACCTCTCCTGCACACTCTGCCTTTTTAAGCTGTACTCTTTGTTCTCTAATGAGACAGTAATTGCAGCGCAGACCTCGCCCATAAGGTCATTGCAATTCCTTGTTATCATTTTCTCCGAGTGTCCATTTCCTGCCTGTAAAGCCCTGCTAATGGGCCTGTCTGTTATAGAGCACACTCACTCACCTGAAATATAGAGCTGTATTTCCCTGGCAGACAGATCCTTCTCTCCAGAGTCTGCAGAGTCCAAAGTGTGAGCAGGGCCGAGGCTTAGGTCTGAAAACAGGAGGTCGAGCTGTCAGACCTCTGCAAATCACTGCCAGCAGAACTCAGGCGACATTTAGACAGTTTTTTTTCTAATTTGGATTTAGTTGGTGTCCTTGTAGTTGTATAGATTTACAGCAGTTTCTGAAGAGACTGGCAAAGTAATCATGGAGCAAATTTAAAGGGATACTATCATTTATCAAATTGTAATGTTTGTGGTCTTTAACCCATGTTTACAATGTGATTGCTAGGTGACAGCTGTGGCGTTACCTCTACACATGTATATTTCCAATCAAAAATAACTATGAAGCTCATTAAAATTGCTAAACTAGGTGACAACAAGCAATGTGTGTGGTCAAGTACAGAAGTACCTAATTTCAAAGTCTCATCTTGTATCACAGGGAGTGCATAGAACGATTCAATTTTGTTTGGAGAATTGTTGCATTCCAGATATATAGATGAATAGACAGACAGATAAGTGATGTGAGTTTTGTGTGGGAGTGATCCTGACGTGCGGAGAAGTTCACAGTTCTGAGGCTGTGCACAGGTCTAGTTTCTTACTTTTTCTTTGGCTACATGAGGATAGGATGTGAACATGTGAGTATTTTCTAAAACTGAAAGTGAAAAAATGAAACATCGAAACAACTGTCAAACATGCTCACCTTAGCACTTCTTACCGCACGTATATCCCATCTGGGCGGCTTGCTTGTCGCGCCAACTTGATGTGGCGTCTGCATGAAATGAAAATGCAGTGTTTGACAACAGCACAGTCACAGTTTTTGCACACATAACTGCAAAATTAGCGAGTTTGCACAAAAATGTCCAAAGAGGGTCCAGAAACAGTAGATAATTCCATTTTGACCCCATATACACAGTTTGGCAGAAAAGTTTATTTTGCATTTAGTTTCTCTTTAACAAAAGTCTTGAAACATCACTTTAAGCCACTTTTAGTCTTTGTAGACTTGTTTTGTTTTTCTGTAGCTCACATAAATGCTATATATACAGCAAAGTAAAGCAATCAACTTTACCCTTGCATGGAAAATCCAGGTAAAGTTAGATTTTGGTCTAAATGACAGACGACGTCAGACAATAAACTCAGCTGATTGGCTGTTTCATTGTGCAGTTGATCTGAAACACAGGTGTGGGGGGTGTGGTGACCAGACCCACTATTGGAAATTTGCTGAAACGTGGGCTCTGGATCCCAGGCAACCTTTACCGCAGCGCACAGACAATACATTGACCTGTGCGTACAACACTGACCATCATCATCATCATCATCTGACAATCAGTCAATGTAGGTCCAATTTTTGACAGAATGTACCACAGTCACAGTGTTGCCTGACAGTTTGAAGTTTTGAGAAAACTTCTGAACTAGACAAAAGACATAAAACCGACCGCTATGGCAGCAATCTGAAGTTAGTAAAATAGTAACAGTAATAAGTTGTTGATAAACTTTGAGCTCATAAACCTCTCAAATTATCTTGCAACCCCCAATTAAGAATGACTTGGTTTCACTTCTTTTGCTCCCAAATTCCTCCAAAACCATCTCAGCTCTCCAATCCACACACTATTTCACTTCTCATTATAAGTTGTCGAATACCCTTCCAATTAGCCCCGTCGACGCAGAAGAGTCCATGATTCTCTCTGCGCTCGTCTTTGGACTGACCTTATAGAGCTTAATGAACTGCCTCCATCACGTTCATTAATCAGAGGTTAACTGCTCTCACAATATGGAGGGAATCTGTCATTTAAGCTAGCGTACCTTCGGGAGAATGTCTGTGAGCACTTTGTATTAGTATGGGTAGTACCACAGAAGACTGATTTTACCTCTAATAGTGACAGTTTGCATCACCCATAATGGATGATGCTAATGACAAGGCAAGATGAGTTATTTATAGCATAATTTATACACAGATACTTTAGTTTTGACTCTGCACCAGCAGGAGGTTGGTCCATGTTTAGTCCTGACTCTGGCCCAGCAGGAGGCCGGTCCATGTTTAGTCCTGACTCTGACACCAGCAGGAGGTTGGTCCATGTTTAGTCCTGACTCTGACACCAGCAGGAGGTTGGTCCATGTTTAGTCCTGACTCTGGCACCAGCGAGAGGCCGGTCCATGTTTAGTCCTGACTCTGGTTCCAGCAGGAGGTGGTCCATGTTTAGTCCTGACTCTGGCACCAGCGAGGAGGCCGGTCCATGTTTAGTCCTGACTCTGGTTCCAGCAGGAGGTGGTCCATTTTAGTCCTGACTCTGGCACCAGCGGAGGCAGTCCATGTTTAGTCCTGACTCTGGTACCAGCAGTAGGCAGGTCCATGTTTAGTCCTGACTCTGGCACCAGCAGGAGGCCAGCCCATGTTTAGTCCTGACTCTGGTTTCAGCAGAAGTCCGGTCCATGTTTTGTCACGTATACTTTACACTGCAAAACACATACATATATGTTATTCTAGTTCATGATCAAAGCTCTGACCTGAGATTCTAACCCATAATCGTCTTACTGGGAAGTCAGACCTCCAACCATTCGGTACTCCAAAATTAAGTTTGTTTCCTTCATTTTTGTCCAGACCAAGAGCCAGTCTGTGACAGTGTCTTTATTGTGGGTGAACATAATGTAATGGGTTCGACACACAAAGAGCGACATTGCAACTTCTTTTTCACTTCCAATGGAACATGTGCGACAATGCAGAAATGCCTCTCTCTCTGGATGACACCCAAAAGTAGTGGGTGACAGACTGGCTGACGACACAATCCTGAAAGTTGAAAATGTTAAAACATTTGTAGCTGTCGTCTATATAACAACCAATCACAAAGAGGTTTTTGTGACGTGATGCTGCCCCTGGTCGCAGCAGTTTATTGCTGCCTGTGTGTTTGATTCTGAGGAATGCTAGTCACTGTCATTTGTCGCTCCATAAGTATTTAAAGGAACCGTATGTAAGATTTTGATGTCAGATTTCATAAACATGACCTATATGTGCCCAAAGGTACAAGGTCAACATGTCCAAATATACTATATTTTTACTGAAAGTCAATGTAATTCTGAGTTATTCTTAATTAAAAAAGTAATAGACATGATGTCCCTTTGTTGATGTTTACATTTATTATCCAATCAGAAAGCAGAATAAGCCTCATATGACTCTCTCATTTGGGTTGCCAGTTTGGTTTCTTAGAAGCTGAAGTTAATTTTGAATCAGTAATCAGTAGCTTCCTATCTTCAATGTATGAGACATTTCACACTCTGGCAACCCATGTTCATTTGTGATTGTTATACCTTTCTAAAACCACTAGTTGTGGATATTACATTTGGTTCCTTTAACCAGTAGATACCAAAAATAAATATTGCACCTTAATAACGCAAAATATCTCTAATAATTTTTGTTTAGATTAAGTATTTTAAAATAAATGATACCTGATTCTAAAGTTAACCCAAGCTCAAATTCCATTATATCCAACTTGTTTCATTCCAGATTTTAAAGAGTTCAAAAAACACATAGCTTGACACTTTACCACAGCCATTTTCTGCCCACTTCTGCCTTTCCTTTGAACAGAGTTGTGCGTCCTGTTTATTCCATGACCTCTCTCTGGGGTCTTTTTTTTTTCCCATTTCTGCTCCGTCTGCTCCAGAGTGCAGGCAGCAGAGTCACAGCGATCGGCCACTCTAAGCTCCAATCACACGCAGGATTTCCACCGAGGACAGGAGACTTGGATCTGTCTGATGGAGGGTCGTGATTATACGGAGGACATTCTTCTGCCTCCATCTTGCACTTCCATTGTAGGCTGTTATTTTCTTCAGCTCTATCCCTGATCAATCACTTCTGACCTATTTTCACCTTACAGACAGTGCTTCTTGTGCAAGGCAAGCTTAATGCAGTGCTTGATCCTATGTAATAGTGACTCTACGTAATACCAAGTAGTTTTTTTTTCCGACGCCATTTTTTTGTAACGGATCTGATACTTTACTTTATTCAACCAGAACGTCCCACTAAAATTCAGATTTTTTTTTTTTCAGGAGAGGCATTAATTTTATGTTTTTAGTGTGGGGAAACCGGAGTACTCAGACAAAATGTACGCAGAGACGGGGAGAACATGCAAACTCCACATGGGAGGATCGAAGTCGACTGGGAATTGAACCTGGACCTTCTTGCTTGCTAAAAAAAAACAACAACCAAAATGTGCCAACCTTTAATGAAACTTAGTTTATCTCTTTACGTTTTATATCAACGTTTACTTCTGAGACTGTGTTGAAAAAGACACTCTCCTAATTAAACTAGTCCAAGTTAGCATTTAGCCTGTTAGTGCCGCTAGCTAGTGATGCTGTTGAACCATTTTTCACAGTTAGCCCAGACACTCACTGCAAGCGATATTCGTGCTATGCAAGCCCTGCGCGCAATAACAGCCATGTGTTGCGTGTATATTGTTTAGAAACATTCAAAGTTAATTAAACCAGTGATAAGAAGTTCCGAAGGATTTGATTCTTTTGACTTCTCACTGTGAACTAAGAGAATGGAGTTACAGAGGTGAATGATTCATTTCCTCAATGGGAAAAAACAAAACAAATACGAGGACCAACAAGGAGCTTTTCTCACTCAAATGTGCATGTGCAGACATCAGTGCTTTCCTGGTGTCACCTCAGGTCCATCAAAATCCAAAAACACATCCACCTGACTGTAAATCGGGATTATGGGCGTACTAACTTTCTCACACCTGGGATACAGTTCTGAAGAGGTCAGACTGTAGATGGTGCAGGTCTAGCTGATCACACACATATCGCAGGGGTGGGCAATTATTTTCCCTGAGGGCCAGATTCAACCCAGACAAGTGGTGGAGGGCTGGAATTCAGTCATAGGTGCGACAAATTATCATTATTAAGTACATTTTTGTAAATAGCTTTTTATTCTATTATTTGATCATAATTGTGATAAATAATAGGGCAATAAGCAAAGACACATGCTCCACTGCTAAATCAATCAAATAAGAGAAATAAGAATAAGAAATAAGACTGACACTTATTCAAAGGTTCCAGGGCCAGATCAAAACAGTTTGAGGGCCGCACCTGGCCCCGGGCCGCAGTTGCCCAGGTCTGTTTACAGGAGCACCAATGACACTTTCGAGGACAGCTACAGTTGTATAAACAACAGAGGTCTGTTATGAGAATCTAAAACATAAATCTAGTATAAGTGACTGTTCATTAAAGAACACTGCATTGTCCATGATTAATGGTTAATGATGAAACCTTTAATTTAGATATGGATGATGCAGTTTAAAGATTCATAAACTCCTTCATATGCCAACAGGTTACTTAACTTGTAAATGTAATGCAAAGTAACTATAGAACCAGAAAACTACACTGTCACTGCATGCCATCCAATACATATCTATTTCTCCCCACTGGCTCCGTAAATCTTCCAACATCGTCTCTGTTCCAATGTTAAAATAATGTGACCCTGATGAATCATTCCTCCAAAGACTGTAGATTAGTATTCATGCAGTTTAATCCCACCACAAAGCGCGGCTCTTTGACAAATGTCTTAATTTAGAGCATTTATCCCGGCGCATTTTTATTCCTCTCGCCCTTCAGACAGGCCTGCAACTTTCTTCAATACCACGATTAGGCTGATTACAGACTGCAAAGTGAACTATTCGAATTCCTTTGGAGGATCGTGGAGAAGATGGAGTTGTTTTCGTGATAGATCATCTGAATACACTGTGAACAATATACCGCAATCAGATAAGGTTAGGGTTAGGATCTGATGAAAAGAAGCCTGAAATGTAGCTTCTGTGGTTTATCTGGGCAAACAAATGACATTAAACGTTATAGCGACCGTTTTTTTGCTTTTCACAAGTTTAGAAGCAAAATCAGGCTCTGAATTTGTCATTTTGTTCACCTGATTCATTTTTTACCTTCTCATCTCGTTTAACATTCCTTATGATGTTGTGTGAAATATTTGACTCTAAAGCTCTGTACATGTAACATTACTCAGACTGATAATTTAAACTTGTGATAATGAGAGTAAAGTGAAAACAAGCTCATTCTCTCATGTCTTTGCAATAAACACTGGAATTATTTGTGCAACTGGAATATACATGTTTACATCAAATGAACTACAAGTGTCTACTTCATTAAAAAACAATGTTATTCTACATAACTTGTTCCTTTCTATAGCATTGAAATCCTGTTTTCATTAAATTCAGCGTCTGACAAGAAATTTTGAACAGACTTTTTCTAAATCAAACTATGTCATGATGTTTCTTTGTCTTAGGATAAAAATAGTTTACATTATTAAACAATGGGACAAGTGTCTTTTTCATATGTAAACAACAAAAGCTGTGTTACAGACGAGAGGGCAGCAGCACTTTTCTACTTTCTGATGCAGATTCTATAGATTCAGCCTCTTTCATGGAGCAGAGATTAAATTTAACCATGAAGAAATACAATAGCTTTACTTACTCTGACATCTTTGGATCGCTTACGGAAAAGGAAGTTTAGTTTCACCCCAGAGTCCTAGTCCAGTAGGATTGGCTTTTCTTCATTTTAAAGATCAAAATCTGCTCTAAACTTACTCAACTGTGTTTTTTAGTCCAACATGCTTTGCCTGAATCCGTTTGAAAAGAAAATCCAACCTCCAGAAGCAGCTGATCACGTAAACAGAGACGACTGCTCTGCCTTATTGTCAACAAAAGTAATTCCTAGTCATGTGACCTCCTCTGGGTCCTTGTGCTCGCATTATCCCCCCTCTGCTGGTGAATTGTGAAACTGCGTCATGTATTTGACTGTAGATAAAGTCAGCACTTCAGCCTGACATGCCATAAATGCATAAATTGCAATAAAAGAACTATGACATAACTAGACGTCATTTGACAGGCTACGGTTGGCCGCTGCAATTAAGATTATTTCCATCAATGGAAAGAGTTAAATATTGGCGATATAATGCTGTGATGTGCATATACATTTACAGCATCACTTTTTACATTTGTATTTCCATTTTCGTTGGATATCTTCAGAACAGCATTCAAAACAACACAACTCTATTTTCAAATGTCTGTGCCCCCAGTCGCCTCCTTTCTACAATTTGAAATATTTAACTGACAGAGCAGTTTATGGAGCGCAACACATCCTTCTTCCGCCTCATTTTCATTCTATTGTGGCTCAATCTAATCTCCTATAAATTGCCCTTTTCGGCTGTGAATCATTGCAAACAAAAGTCGCTTCCGAGCGGCGTGGATTGAAACATCCTTTACATTTGGACGCTCTCAGAATCACATTATTTGAAGTGCTTTTTCAGCTTTCACTTTGTTGGCTCAGAGGCTCAGCAGGGACAGCTCTCCATCAGACCGTATAGATTTTCTGTAAGTACGTCTTCAAACCACAGGAGAGACTAAATTGCCCGTGTGTTTGAGTGGAAAGGTCTGTTCTGTCTGCTATATGAAACCACTCCCAAAATCCCATAGGTCACTGCTATGAATAGCTCGTAAACATGTTTTTTTTTTTTTGAAAGTTATAAAGTTACAAGTCAAGCTAATTTCTAAGTGGGATAATCAACTGTTCACAGACTCCAAAGAAGTGATACGACGATTCAATCGATTTTGCTGGACCGGGTGTCGCCCCAACAGTGACACTATTTACATGTTGATGTTGAAGTGTCTCTTAAAGTGAAGCTCACCCCCTAAACTCCACATTTTAAACACTGAAAGCTATTGAAAAGCATTGGCAAGAGGTAAAGGAGGAGCTCAGAGTGGGGAGCAACAGTGGGATTAGTTGACAGCAGGTGTTTGTAATTATGCTAATTTTGAGTGGAAAATACAGAAGTACACATACAGTATAGACATTTGACAATATAGAATAGTAATAATGCCTTTAAACACTATACACAGAAGAACAGCTAAAAACTTCACTTTAATGTTTGACATTTTTTCATATAAAGTGTGAATTGTAATGTGACTCATTTTCCAACAGGTTAGCTAAGTTTAAGAAAATGTGTCTTTACACTAGTATTTGTCAATATCAAATATTGGCAGATATTTAAAGCCACAATATCACAATCAAGTTTAAACTTCAGAAGCTGGTCTTTCAAAAAGACGTGTGAGGAATCAAAGAAAAAATAATATACTCTAAGCAAACATGCACTAGTCTATTTAATAGAAACTTGAGTTATTTTACTGCAACAATGTGTAACAAGTTAAAATTTCATGAATGAAGGTGAGACACTGCAGGTAGACACACACACACACACACAAAAAACAAAGTTTGCTCTTTACAGAGCACAGAGCCAGGTCTAACCTTTTTTGGACACTTAAAACTCAAATTACAGATACTACAGGCAAAATAGTTCATAATATTATTCTAGGTGTGATTTATATTGTTTTAAGTGCTGTGAGCTAAATGTAATTCAAAAAACATTATTTAGCAAGCTTTACTTGTTAAGTAAAATGCATTATTTCCGCAGTATTGGTCAATATTATACAAACCTCACTTTTCACTGCCCTTTTGTGACATAAACAACTACTCAATTTACCAAAATAAATAAAACATATGATATTTAAATACCAAACTTAATTGTTAGTCAAAATATTTAGTCAAAGTTGGATAGATGCTGGAACTTTGCTGGGTCAAAGGTGAAGAGAATGGGTCAGGACTGTTCCTTGTGGACATCCCCCATTTTACTTGTTACATTCTCCATTTAACTAAGACTATGCAAACATAAATATACATGAAAAAGACACCATTTATAGCTCCCAGTATTGTCGTCACCCTGGATTTGACATTATCTAACTTTTCTACATGATGCTTATTGTGTGCTTTATGTCCTCGATGATATCACATTGTTTTGTCTGGCTGCTATTTCTCCGTCTGTCGTCTCAGCAGTATCGGTTCAAAAAGTTCAAGTACAACTGGAAATAGCTGCGTTTCAGCCTGACGAACAGATGGAAGCTGCAACATCTCTTCAATCTGTGAACATTATAGAATAGAATAGAATCGAACTGCTCGGCAACACTAAACTAAACTTTAAATCCATTTGTTGAAAGAAAAAATATATTTCATTGGCGACTTAGTATGTTTTTCTTGTTGCTTTGTGCGTAGGAAGTTAGCGAAGAAGCAGAAGGAGACGGCCAGCAGCTCCACGCAGCAGAGGGAGATGGGTCCGGTCACCACGGCCGACAAAAGCACCACCAAAGTCAGCACTCTGCACAAAGACGACCCCTTCTCCACCTCCAACCAGGAACTCAACGGCTTCGGTGAGCTTTTTCCAACAGTATGCTTGAACTGTATTCATGTTAGCCACCTTAACAGAGCGAAACAGGAAGTGCAATATGGGGCAAACTAAAGAAATGAATGTTCAGCTTCTATATTCAGGTCAGCAGCTTTCAAAGTTATTGTCAACTGCTAAACATTCAGAGTGTCCTTTTATTGTGGCCAGTCTAAAGCCTTCTGCACACTACAGGAGATTTGGCCTGATTTTAAGCCTGATGTTCCCTTCTACGAGTTCAGGTAGAGTAAGGATTTTCGTAAGAATTTGTTGTGGTTTCTCTCTTCATGTGACTCTGTTAGGACTCTTTGTCAGGAGCATCATGGTGAGGCTGTATGAGCGTGAGGACCTTTCAACAGAAGCATCTGGTGCATCTGCCTTGATGATGTGTCTCTAAAAATGTCAAATAAAGAAGAAACATTGCCTCTTGATGCTTTGTGCACGTAGACCATGGATCTATTATATTATCTGGATAGGACATTGCTGCTTGTAGCTGTTGTAAATCTGTCCTAGTGGCTGCTCATTGGTCTGCAGCGGGAAATCCCTCCACAGTCTAGAATTTTTTATTTTTTTTCCCTAGAGCTCAATGCAAACACAAAGTGCTCGTGTTCGGCAGAAACTACAGTTTAAAAAACTGTTTGATTTTGCAGCAATTCTTACCTAGTTTCACATCATAAACGTTTTCCCGGTTCAAACTGTTTAGTTTAGTATAAAACAGCTTTTTAAGCTTTAGCTTTGTCTACCACTGCTGCTTGTAACTCCCACTCTGATTGGTCAGAACGGTCAGGCCTGAGCTTTCTGCTTCATTCGGATCCACTCCGTGCAAAGAATTATGGTGAAAACACAACTGTGCATGTTCCATAGTCTGTAGCGCACCTATCACAAGGCTAAAGCTAACGACCAATATAGCTAGGAATGCCAGTGATTAAAAGCATTAACGCACAGTGCCGCCATCTTTGATCAGCGGGGCTTGACGTAGACAAGAGCGGGATTCTTTTATAAGAGCATTACACCAGTCTCAAACTGCATCCAGTCTGTATTCTGGTCTGGCGTACGGAGGGTTTCATTTCTTGAAAAGTCATGAGGCTCTTACACAGCAATCTATCCGTCTGCGAGCTGCGCAGCTGTGCTCCGTCGTCCATGGTCTTTCTGTTGGAAGGACGTTGTCCGGAGCACTGGAAAAAGTTCCTTTTTGTGACGTTTTGAAAAAAATACCGTGGTTTTCAAAATAAATATTTATGCTATACATAACACAACTAAATAACAATCCATGAACTCATGTCTCGCAATGCGTCATGGCAATGCTGTTTGTTTAAACTTTTCATTTGACGCCCACATTGTGTGAGTGCACTGGCGTTTCATATTGTTGCTGTTATTTCACTTTATAACACGCATATGAAGAAAACAATCTGAGCTCGATCGTGGGACACACTTCCTGCCTCATGATACAAATAATCCTTGTAAATGTCCTAATGCTGGTCTGTTTTTTTTTTTTTGACACGTTTAAATTGCAATAGATCTTAAACCTTAGTTTTGAGTTTTTTTGTTTTTTTTTATTAAATCTGCATTTCCAAAGAGTATACATTTTGACAAAATAGTCACATCGGTGTGATTAAATTCTTTCTTTTATTATATTTTTGTCTATTTAAGCTACATTCTAGACACATGCATTTGATAACTAACTAAATAAATAAACAGCATTACAATAAGCTCTTGCATACGTGCATGTGTGATGAAATGCCCTTTGACTACTGCCTCTCTACAGATTGCAAAAGCGTGATCACACTTGAAAGCATCCAAATGTCAGAGTTTAAAACCAGCCAGTGCAAAAGCAGTTAAGTGTGTGTGATGAAAAGCATCAGCAGAGCCCGGACACTCAGTTCCTCAGTCCCTCTGGAGCTCCTCTGGCTCTCAGCGACCAAACTCCCAAAGGCCAGGCTGACATTTTCAACGGGAAAATGCCCTTCTGAGAGGCCTGTCTAATTACTCCAGACACAGCGAGAGAAGAAAGAGCTGACTTTCACTGAGTCCGGGTGAACAAGTGCACCGTACAGTAGAGGATATAGCTTGGTACAGGTCCAGATGAAGAACACATCATACAGTAGAGCAGTTATTCTCAATATGGATGTCGGGACAGATGTAAATGTTCCTGTTTCCTGGCTCCACATGAAGTTATGTAGATATGTCTTCAAAATGAAATCAGATTACCAAAAATCACCACGCAGGTGAAACTGGGAATTGCAATGCTTATGGTTATTATTTTGAGGGATATCCACTGAAAAGAGGTTTAGTGACGTAACACTGCAGTAGTATTTCACGTTCTAGAGTATTGGAAGTTATAAGCCAAGTGGAGGGCAATATGTTCTTTTTCCTAATAATAACACTGTACTTTGCTATGAAATCATTAAAAGAAAAAAAAAATCTAGACCAATTACTCGTTGGCATTACAAAAATAAAAACTGTAATGAAATAGATGTCTGTAATTACTTCAAGCTGGAAAACCATTCAAATTGGTGTGTACTGCATTTCCTTTAGTAGTTTATTGCTTTACATGATCAAAATTCAGTCAAACATGATGCTTTCAGTTAAAAAAATACTGATTAAACACCAAGTCATAATTGTAAAATTATAATCTGAAACCATTTCGTGAACCCCAGACTTTCTCCGCAACCCCCACTTTGGGAACCTCTGTCGTATAAGAGGTGGGATTTGTCCATTTTATATATATTCACTAATGACTGAAAGATTGACTGTAGCCATATTTCTATGATTGGTTCCCTGCTATGCTGTGATTAGTAAAAGGAGGAAAACCGAGGCACTCTGATGTACAAAAGTATAAAAAAACACTTGTTTGCCCTGACGAAGACGCGTAAGGGGTCAAAACGCGTCAGTATGTCCCTGTTTCATTAAAGGATTTTTATACTTTTGTACATCAGAGTGCCTCGGTTTTCCTCCTTTTACTTACCAGTGTTTTTCCATGGATCCTTGATGAGCACCTGATTTTAGTACCATTGGACCCCTGTCAGCACTCACTTCTGGTTACGCTGTGATTAGTCTTGCTCACCATCTTTGGAAGGATTCTTCAGTTGTCAAGATCACAAATATCTCACAAAGCCATTAAGTAGAGCCAGATTACTCGCATGTTCTATTTGCCATTTTTTCCCACTTAAAATGCCTTATTCCTATGAAATCTTGTAATACATTTGGATGAAAACTTGTAATAAAAGTACTGTATGTGACTCAAATACACCAACATTTCTACATAGAAAGCGGTGAATTTACAAATTTTTCGATTCGCCTACCGTTTCTCACTTTAACCTGTTTTATTGAAGGACTAAGAAGGCTTGTTTGGAGCCTCAGCTGCTTGTTGCTCTCTCAAAATCCTTCAACCCAGTTTGTGAGCGTGAGAGAGTAGAAACCCACTGATTTCAGAGAACAACACATATTATTGCCACACCTTTATTTTCTTTAGCTTCGAAACAGCACAAAATGTAGCGTGTACGTGTTCTATCTTCCTTCATCGTGTCCTTTTGTCTCTGGAGTTTCAGTCCCCGCTCTGCGTCAGTTCTAATGAGAGAGTGAAAAACGCTGACACGGGGAGGGACCAATAATATTGTGCAGACCTTCACAGAGAAATAACCTTTGTTATTGCATCGGCACAGGACCTCCACACACTGTATATGAAAGTTTATTACCAGGCGTTTTAACATGCGGCTGGCGTTGGCTTTCGAAAGGCAGTGTGTTTTGAGGTCAGTGAAAATCTAAATGACAGGAACCTAAAATTTTGCCTAGAACATATTTTAGTCGTTGGCAAAAGCTGGATTTTCCATACACAAAACCCCAAGTCCTTTTTAAACAAGCACTAGGATACAGAATAAACTGTGAACGTAACAGGATGATAAGTTTAACCCATCTGTATTAGTCATTTGTCCGGTTCAGTCCCTCGTGTGAGTGATGGAGGAGTGTGCGGTGGATAGATGCGTCTGCTGCTGTGATAACTGTGTGTGTGTGATTGAATATAAGTTTCATATGTCACTGTCAGTGTCCACAGACCTCCTCAGGCTTCGGCCCGCTCATGGATGTCCGGGTTGGTGTTGTAAACGGTCCGGTGGAAAAATGTGGAGGAAGCACATAACAAGACATAGACACAGGCATAAATCAGCTAAAGTAACAACACTAGTCCAGGGGTTTCCATTCTGTAGCTCGGGTGTACCAGTAGCCAAAGAATTCTGGATCATGCATGTTACAGTTTATTACTTATTTAAATTATTACATGCCTATTCCAACAAACAAAGTGTATCTGTGTTATGGCTTGTTAAAAGTATATTAAAAACACCCTTTTTTGCATGTCAATTATACAGTGTCTGTAGTTGAAGCTTTCACAGCTCAAAGGAGATATTATTTTACTGGCATCTTATAGACATGTGTTTTGGTTGAAGCCATGTTCTGACATTTTTGGGGGGTTAGTACCTAATTTTAAGTTTGAAGTTGCAGAAATGGGTACGTTTAGGTCTGGTGCATGGAGTTGGTTAAGATTAGGATACACATTTTTCAAATATTCTTAGCAAAATCCTACATAATAAAAATGTAATAAGCTGCATTTTACTTCATGCAATCCTTTACCATCATAAAAAATAATTGGGGCTGCAACACGTAACATAGACACGGGAAAAAAGGGGAATCTATGTTTTATGCATGTGCATGTCAATCAAAACACGTATCTATAAGACTCTTAAGAAAATAGCATCTCTATTCGACACTGCGAAAAGCGTCAAAGAGACGCCGTATAATGGACGTGCACAAAAGCTGTGTCTCGTTCTTCTAAAGTCTGTTCCATTAAGCCTCAGTTTGAGCTGAGAAAAGCCACTCGCCTTGGATTGAAAGGAACTGACTTTGGAGGAACTGGCTTTGAAGGAAAGGTACTTTTGGAAACAACCATAAACCATGAACATGTATAGAGTCTCTGAGATAGTGTTGGGTAAAGCTGTCCATTCCTTTTTGCAGAAAAGTTTCTTACATTTATGATAGTGTCATTTATAATATTTAGGTCAGGACACTGAGGTGGACACTCCAGAATCTGTGCAGTATTCTATTGTAGTCAAAGAGATTGTTGTTTTGCATTAGTCTTGGATCGGTTTTGGATCGTTGTCATGTTGGGATCTTCAAGTATGTCTCAACAGCTTCGGAGCTGATGAGTGCAAATGTTCCTGTAGTATGATCAGGTAAAACGCTGCTTATTTTCTGCCAACTGAGACCAGTGCCTTTGTAGATCAAATATCCCCAAAACCTCAGCGATCCAACGTTTAACTCTAGGAAAAATAGACTCATCATCATAGATTTTGACTCTTTCTTATAATTACTTTTTGTTTTATACTAAATGGTTTTAGTCAACCACTAGCCTTAAGTAACGTTTTTTTTGTTTTTTGTGCTTAGATATGGTAAATGCATCCCAAAATAATCCATCTATTGCATGTCTTCTGTGTGGGATTCAGCACCACTCTCTAAAATGGCTAATTCAGCAAATTTAACACAGTTGTTCCCAATCCATAAACATGTACCTAATGTGTTTTCCGCTTGGTCCATTTGTCAGCTTTTGTTAGTTGAACCCTCTCTCTGTCCCACAACAGCAGCCACATACAGGGCATCGACTGTATCGTGAATGTGTCATTTTTAAGTGCTCACTTATTGGGCCTAAAGCACTTTTATTCTGCTCCGTTCGATCTGAGCAGCTTCGATGGCGCATTAGTGTTATTGGATTGTACCTTCAGCTGAATATGGACAATGGATTTGTCTGCGGACGTGTTCAACTGGCCTCTTATGATTTATTGTTTTGCAGATGGATATCATTGACCCGTTTTGCTTTTGTCCTTTGCCTGGCCCTGTCTCTTTTTTAACTTGTCAGTATCTGTGTTCTGTCTGTTAAAAGTGAAGTCATTGGTGCTGTAGTCGTGTAGTTGATTTGTATTTGGTCTTGTCTTGGTCTTAGAGCTGCTTGGACTCAGTCTTGTTTTAGTCTTCAGGGCACAAGTCTGGACTCAATCTCGTCTTGGTCTCGGTCTTGTCTTGGTCTTGAAGGCATTTGGACTTCGTTCTGTCTTGGTCTTGTAGGTGCATGGACTTGGCCATGTCTTGGTCTTGAGGGTTCTTGGGCTCAGTCTTGTCCTGGACGCGATCTTGTCTTGGTTTCGAATGCACTGGACTTGGTCTTGAGGTTGGTTATTCTTGGTCTTGTGTTGGTTTCGAATGCACTTGGTCTTGAGGGTTCTTGGGCTCAGTCTTGTCTTGGACTTGAAGACTCCTGGACTCGGCCCTGCCTTGGTCTTGAGCGTTCCTGTACTTGGCCCTCTCTCTATCTTGAGGGCTCATGGACTTGGCCCTTTCTTGGTCTTGAGGGTGCTTGAACCTGTTTTTGTCTTGGTCTTGAAAGCATATTGACCCAGTCATGTCTTTGTCTTTAGAACGCTTGGTCTTGGTCTTGGTCTTGAGGGTGCTTGGTCATGACCTTGTCTTAGTCTAGAGGGCACTTGGACTCATCTGTGTCTTGGTCTTGAGCATTGCTAAGACTTGGCCTTTGAAGATGCTTGGACTATGTCTTGTCTTGTCTTGGTCTCAAATGGACTTGGCCCTGTCTTGGTCTTGAAGGTGGTTGGACACAGTTTTGTCTTGGTTTTTAATGCACTTGAACTCAGTCTTGGTCTTGAGAACACTTGGACTGGTTCTTGGGCTTGATAGAGCTTGGACTCGGTCTTGGAGTCTGACACTGAGACCACATTTCATTAATAGTTAATTTTTTCAACACAAAATACAAGCACTTTCATTAGTAGACATTTTATTTCAAGCTAGATTTGGTAAGCTCAAGATTACTTTAAAACCCTTCAGAAAAAATATCCAATGTTTTCCTTTGTGTGTATGTAGTTTTTGTTTATATTTGTTTAAATGACTAAAAAAAAACTCTCTTCTCCACAGCCTCTCCCTCCTCCTGCAGTTTCTCCGTCCAGGGAAACAAGACGCTCCAGAGCAAGTCCCTCATCAACTCTTACTACTCAGGTACAATTATATTACATAACACATCTTTTCTTCACTAACCAATAGAGCTGAGCACCAAAAACAGTCCTGTAGCAACTGCATCTGTAATAATCCCTGCAAATGTAATGAACTGCAAACATAATATAAAATGTGCCATATCTAAATATAATACACACAAACTTACTAACTTCCTGCAAACATGATAACTTTTGCCTCTTACATGTAAAAACCCAATACACACAAATGTAATGACTTTTGCTTTTTAATGTAGTGGCTTTTTCTGCATGGAGCATGAGCAGTAGAGCAGAAAGTGACGTTGACCGATAATCCGTCTATAAATGTTGTAACAACAGAAATTCTACAAATATAACTTTTGTTATGACAAATTATGTAACAGGCCTATAAATGTAGTATTTTTGTCTACCAAACATGGCAACCTAATTTTCATAAACATAATAATGCAATCCCTAAAAACTTAATTACTTTTGTTCCCACTTATGATGTAATAACATGATATACATACATTTTGCCTACAACCAAGATAAAACCCAATTCACACAAACCTAATGACACAATTCCTACAATTTGAATAACCGTTGCTTACCAACATGTAGTCTATTCCCACAAACGTAATAACCCATTTCACATAAACATATTAAGAATTATTTGTGGAGATTTATTGCCTTGAAAATGGCAAATATGAGGTTTAAATAGAGCAAGTCTCGTGCAAAATGTTAAGTAAGCATTTACTAAACTAAGCACCAGCTGTGACACAATTGTGTGATTTTAAGTGACAAATCATGTCTTTAAATTACTCACATTTCTCTTCTTATTTTTTTATTTAGTGTCCAAGGAACCTGTTCCAGCCACAACTTCTATTGGTAAGACTTCCTTTTGTTTTGTTAGTGCCCGAACAATGCAAAAAATCATTTGTTCTTTAAGTGAAGTTATGAAGCTGAAATGGACATTTTTCTGTGCATTTCAGCTTCACATATCGAGGCTGTATTTAGTGCAGAGTGTGAAAGTCCGAAGATTTGCTGATGATGATCGGGAAAGAAAATAAAACATGATTATTTCACAAAACCTAGATATTCTAAAACGCGACGATTGCATAAAACAGATTCTACGACTGCATAAAACCGACTCTAAAACATGATGATTTTACAGAACTTTCTTAAAACTTGACGATTGTATAAAAGGCAGATCGTATAACATGATGAAGCAGAATGTGGCTGTACGCTTGAGCACTTTGTGCTGCAGCATAAATCAGAATCTCACATCTGAGCCGTCAGCTCCATCTGTTCTACACAATTACACACTAAAGCTTTAATCAGAAGAGGAATATGTATGGAGAGCAGCTAGCAGACTGATAAGACAAATGTTCCTCTGTATCATTCTCTGATCCCGTCTCAATCTGTTAAAGGCTGTATGGCTTGTCCTTGTCTGAGATCTATCTGTTGGCATTTGTTCATTTGTGTGTACAGCCCACAAGGACAGAATAAGGACAAAATATGGACATATTATAACATGAATAAACTCCTGGATTACTGTACTACAATATGCTCTCTTTCACACTAGCATCTTTTGGTCCGGATTTGAAGACTTTCCTGTTAAGTTTGGTCCAAAGTACAGATGTGAATGCACCCACAGACCATGGTCCGGACCAAGCAGCTCATCCTTTGGTCCAGAAAAAAAGTGTGGGACCAAGAATGATGTTTATTCAGATAACAGGTAGCTCATGTTTTAGGAACCAAGGAAACACAGCCACGTCTGATAGGTGACACTTGCCTAACTCTGCTTCTGATTGGTCAAATGTCCTGCCAGTCTGTCTCACTTTCACAAAGCCATGTTTTTTAGTTTTGTTTTATAGACAGCAGTAGAGACAGCTTCACAGAACGCCTGAAAGTAATAATAAATAATAGAATATTTGAAATATTGAACATTCTAAATCCAGGCTTTTTAATGTGAATCAGCCCTATTGTAACAAGTCTACGCAATACTGTTTCTAATGAAAACTAGTCAGTTATGTGTACCTGAAATGAAAGCAGTTTGAGTTGAAAAAGAAAGCATTGCATCATTGTAAAGACCAAAATGTGTTCTAAATTTTGACACATCAAAGTAGCCGCCCTTGGCACATATAACAGCTGAACACATTTGTGGAATTCTTACAAATCAAATATTCTTCAGAAAATTCTTCACCGTTCTTTTGCAGAAGTTCTCATAAATTCGTGACACTTGTAGGTTATTTGTCTTTCACTTTTCTGTTCAATTCATCCCAAAACAGCTCCGTAGGTTTAAGTCTATCCAGTTCATCCCAAAACAGCTCCGTAGGTTTAAGTCTGTCCAGTTCATCCCAAAACAGTATGTTTGCTTAAAGTCTGTCCAGTTCATCCCAAAATTGCTTTGTATGTTTAAGTCTGTCTATTCCATCACAAACCAGCTCCGTAAGTTTAGGTCTGTCCAGATCATACCAAAACAGCTCCATAAGTTTAAGTCTGTCCAGTGTATCCCAAACCAGCTCCATATGTTAAGTTTGTCTAGTTCATCCCAAATAGCTCCATAAGTTTAAGTCTGTGTAGTTCATCCCAAAAACACTCCATAAGTTTAAGTCTGTCCAGATCATTCCAAAACAGGTTATAAAATGTAGTCTGTCCAGTTCATCCCAAAACAGGTCCATAAGTTTAAGTCTGTCCAGTTAATACCAAACCAGCTCCATAGTTTTAAGTATGTCCAGTTCATCCCAAAGTAACTCCGTAAGTTTTAGTCTGTCCAGTTCATCCCAAACCAGCTCAATAAGTTTAAGTCTGTCCAGTTTATCCCAAACAGCTCCAAATGTTTAAGTTTGTCTAGTTCATCCCAAATAGTTCCATAAGTTTAAGTCTGTGTAGTTCATACCAAAACAGCTCCATAGTTTAAGTCTGTCCAGTTTATCCCAAAACAACTCCTTAAGTTTAAGTCTGTCCAGTTCATCCTCAAACAGCTCCATTGGTTTAAGTCTGTCCAGTTCATCCCAAACCAGCTTTATAAATTTAAGTCTGTCAAGTTAATCTCAAAACAGCTCCATAAATTTAAATCTGTCCAATTCATCCCAAAACAGCTATGAAGTTTAAGTCTGTTCAGCATCCCAAAGCAGCTATATAAGTTTAAGTTGGTGCAGTTCATCCCAAACCAGCTACATGAGTTTAAGTCTGTCCTGTTCATCCCCAAACAGATCAATAAGTTTAAGTCTGTCCAGTTCAAATGACAACTTTGAAGCTTTTTCTAACAATACAGAATGTTTTAACGCTTCTAACCGGTATAGTGTTTTTTCTCAAGAGTTTTAGAAAATAAGTGAGGAATACAAAGAAATAAATCACTGTTTGAAGTTTAGTCCAGTTGATTTGAATGGGTATATAAATAATATATTCCAGTAGTCCATCTGCATGTTTCTGTTTCCACTCACGAGATACCGATTCTGGGAAGGTTTTAGCTGGATGTGTGAGAAACGCAGAGTGCCAAGGACAGCTGTTAGCGCGCGTTAGCTCTGATGTGATGTAAATCCGGCGGATCAGGAGAAGCACAGCGGAGCGGCGCACATTTTATGAGCAAACACGTTTAGCTGTAAAAATCCATTTCCTCCACTCGATGTGTGTTAAAGGTTATGTCATGTCAGCTTTTGAGAAGGAACAAGGACAGAACGGCGCCTGAGCTGGAGTCTCTCAGCACAAGAGAGCCACTGCAGTCGGCTAAATGTCATATGAATGGAGTAAAATGAGGATAAATTGTATAAAAAAACATAAATCATGTTGTCATTTGAAGCCACGATGATGGGTATTGGAAAAAATGATTAAAGAATTTGTAAACTTTCTACAATCAAGTGGAATATTTATGGAGTATTTTTGTAACTTTAGGTCTGAGGTTGCAAAAAATGGGTAAGTTTAGGTCTGGGGCTCGGAGTTGGTAAAGATTGTGTTAATATTCTTAAATAAGAACTTGTCTTTACATTGCCCAATAGAAATAAAGTACGCCAACAAAACTTAAAATCCTAGAAATTCTCTGTGCATTATTTAAAGACGTTACACTATTAAAACACTGTGCTGCTTAGTAATTGCTTAGTTATTTTATTAAAGTGCAGTCATGTTTAAGGACGCTTTTATCCATTTGCTCCGTGGTTAGCAGTCCTAATATGCTAACTCACAGCTAACGTTAACTAAAGATATAACATGCTAGAACCAGAACGCCACAGCCTGAGAATTTTCTTTGGTTTTCGGGATTGAGGAGTTTGAGGAGTTTGAAGAGTAAAGAAACTTTACGCTGGTCCTTGTGGAGTTGTTGGAAGCAGATGCAGTTGTATTTTCCGTCGATGTTTCGAGTCGGCGTGTCAGAAAAATACTTGTATAGAAGTAGTCCAGAATTGTTGAGATGCAGTGTTTTTAGGAAAAGTAGTTTGCTGCTTTTCTCTGCGTTCATCTGTCTGTTTACAGTAGTGATTCCCATCATGCACTGCGGCTCGCACTAGCTAAACTAAGCAGCAGCAGCAACATCAGAGGCGCAGAGTCAAACCATTCCGTGCTAAAAATGGATGAATAATTAGGCATGGGACGAGAAAGAATTTTCACGAGACGAGAAGAGCCTCGAGATTGGGTTCACGAGATCGAGACGAAACAAGATTTTTAAATAATTTGCACTAATTGTTTCAATTTAGAATTTAAACAAGGGAAATTACAAAATTTGATTTGTATTATTTATTATTGTTAGTTTATATTCTTTTATTTTAGCTTTACCTTTCATTATGTGTATCACCTTGGATTTTTATTATTTGAACGACATGAGTTTTGACTGACATTAGTCCGCTCCCCGTGTGTAGCTCAGGCGCCGCCCCCTTTCTCCTGCTTCACAGCGCTGCAGCTGCTGACAGGGACCAGACACACACACAGATGAGGAGACTTTCGTACTTTTTTACAGTTATTGATGATATAGGCTGAAATATCTCTTTGTGGATCTATTTTAAACTGTTTAAGTGTGAAAAACACGATGTCCGGGCGTATGTTTGACTATTATATTTTTTTCGTGCTAACTTTTACAATGTTTAGGACTAATTATCTCTGTCAATATTAGTCCTATTTTTACGAAATAAAAAAAAGCTGAGAGAGTTTAGACCAGGGGTCTCCAACCTTTTTCGCCAGGAGAGCTACTTTTGAAAAAGAAAATGTGCGGCGAGCTACTACTGTTAGCGATGACCAAAAATGTAAGTTAACTGTGGCATAGTTAAGAGGCCTATATGAAAATATAGCCCATATCTATTTAGAAATGGACATAATAAGGCATCTAAAGGAACATTTAAAGTAGAAATAGGCATGTACAAAAATTTAATTTGAGTAATAAAGCATAATTTGTATGATTCTAAAATCCTTTGGCGAGCTACTTGAAAGGTGGTGGCGAGCTACTGGTAGCTCTCGAGCTACAGGTTGGAGACCCCTGGTTTAGACAGTTTTCTGTCAGAATAAGTCTGCTACAAGTCTGTGTGTGGAGGAGAATATTTACTACAGCGGCTCAAAGATACAAAACTTAATTTCATGACCATGGAAAAATCTCACGAGACAGTTCAGTATGTGTGTGCACAGTATCGTGACAGTTTGATCTCACAGCACAAGACCTCGTCCCATCCCTATGAATAATGCATAAAAATGTAATGAATTATTGCAAATCTTAGTGTAATGGAGATTGCACGTGTTAATATTATTACATCTATATATTTTTGATATATTGTGCTGCCCTAATTTTGATAACACAAGTACTTTCTTTCAAATGTAGAGAGGCGTTTTTTACAGGTACAGTTATCTCCAGGTTTCGCTTATTCTTTCTTGCAATTTTGTTTATATATATACTTTTTACTTTGTAGCTTCCCTCCACTTGTAATGAGTTTTCAGTTTTACGGTAAAGCCAGTGAGTTTCCAGGGGCTCAGCCTCTGTGATGCTCTGGTGGAGACAGGCGAATTTACCCAATCACAGCAGGGCCTGAACTCTCAGATGGAACAAGTTTGTGTATCTGTTGAGGCAAAACAAATATAAATGTACAAGGAACATGATTAAATAGAAGTTGTAGCCAAGGCTTTGAGGAAACAGTAACATGTTTTGACCTGACTGGGGAGATGGGGTTTTCTTGCTTTCGAGTGTGACCGTTGAGACTTTATGTTTGGAAATTAACTCTTGGCTATAATCTGGTGTGTTCACATCAGATGTTACATTAACTGACAAATTTCCGTCATTTACAGATTGTATTTTGCTTTGACGGAAAAGTTTCAAGGCCTTCTGTCATTTTGACGGATTGAAATTGGAGCTGCACTTTTATATATAGTCTACTAAATTAGTGACCTGCATCCCGTCTGGACTCCCGCTCTCTCAAACTGAGGACGCAGCGAGGGACAAATGCTGCTTTCAATCCCTTTCATGTGTGCTGCTATTCTGTAAAGGAGGCCGCTAGAATGACGCCTGCAGAGCGCAAGGTGCTGTCGCCTGCGATAAAAATAAGTGACCTATGAATCTGTAAACAGGAGGCTGCAGTTTCACGGACCACACGTCAGCTACGGAGCGCGGATAAGGCTTCATTCGACAAAAACAACGGGATGGACAGAGTTTTTTCGGTCTGATTTCAAGATGTTTATTCGGACTCATAAACTTAGCGAAAAGTCGCACCTGCAGTTCCTTGGTTTGGTGCATCGGCTCGCATCAGAGAAACTTTCCCTGAGAAATGAAGGACTGGCTTTTACGCAGGAGAAATGGAAATAACACGTAGAGTTTGATCAAAATATAATGTGGATTTGCAGAAAGTGGAGAGAAGTGGAACTTTGTGCTTCAGGTGAGATGCAGAGCCTTGAGCCCGATCTCACAAGAAAGCGTACATTTACCACGACATTACACAATATGTAAATGAGGTATGATTAGCACGAGTTCACGGCCGTCCTGCGTAATTGTAGTACGCGTCACAATCTTCATTCATTTTAATGGTGGTTGTTAAGACGTGTTCTTATTTATGAATATTAATGAAATCCTGATTCTAATCTTAACCTGCCCCAAGCCCCAGACCTAATCTTACACATTTTAGTAACTTTATGCCTGAACTTACCCGTTTCACCTGAAGAAAACGTCGCCACGTGGCTTCAATTAAAACTCGTGTTTTTTTGAAGCTGTGAAATCTCATGTCATTTTTACTCTTTTTCATATCGTGCTAAATGCACGGCGTAACATAAGTACTAAAATAGCTGTGAAGTCGTAGTCCAAATACGCTGTTTTTGTGTCGTAGTAAAAGTACGCCCTCTAGTGAGACTGTGTTGGAGCCTTTCACATTAGTCACATTGAGATTGTTGAATGTCAAACGAATACAATGTTTTTTTGCAGATGCTTTAATGGATCTTAAGAATCTATGTATGCAGAATTCAGTCATTTTTTTGTAATACATCTCATGTGTCAGAAATCAGCTACAAAAACAAAGGCAGCTATAAACCTACTGAACAAAATGATGATGGATAAAAATCCCTCATGACAGATTTTTTGGGACCTTGTTTTTGGAATTAAGTGTAACGACTGGTTTACATTCATGTTTTCATCATGTCTGTTTAAAATGTTTGCATAAATTGTAAGTTCAGACAAGGTTTTTCCATGTAAAGTCAATCACTTCTTACACATACAATAAGAACAAATTTGAGTTCATGTCGTCGTGTACCAAATGTTCTAACCTTAACCGTCTTTTTTTTTTTTTTTTCCTTCACACATTACTGAAGGCCAATTATTTCTCCCGGTCCGGTTCAGCATAGCCTTATTTCTCCACAGTAAAGTGATTATGGGTAATAGCAGTCATTTTGTTTGGCCATAAAGTGGAGCTGTGGGTGAGTGAAGGCGAGAGCAGCGGGAGAGAGAGAGAGAGAGAGACATTTACAGTCGGAGAGATACTGAAGTCTGACTGCATTTTTCACATCTCCACTGGCTCTGACTCACACTTTTTTGACATTTCTTACATTGTCAGTAGTGACTTCAACCTCACTGGTAGCCACGAAAAAAAACGTACCTGAGCCAGAGATGGGAACTGAAAAGAGATTGTCAATAACAAAAGGATTTATCAATGCAACTGCTTATAATTGATCTTATATTCCTAATATGTCTTATTTATTACATTTACAATTCTTTTTTTAAATATACCATTATTTTAAACTTGGAATATCAAAATAAATTGTATGTCACCTGAATATATCTCGAGCCATTGGCAGATAATTTAACCTGAGCAAACTCTGCTCAAAACAAAATTCACAAATTAAATCTACAGAACAGTCCTTTACCAAAATGATCATTAGTTGCTGCTCTGTGTTTAACCCAAAATAAAGAGGATTTATTATGCAATGTTGACTTACAGTATATTGCCAGCCGCCTTGACCCTCCTTCCCTGCCAGGCTCCACAAAAATCATGACATGTTTACTAATCTGACCACTTTTAGCTCGCTCACGTGAGAGAAAGTTTAGTTTTCGTATCCTTTTTCTCTTTACTATCTGAAGCTGTTCTTGAGTTTGCCATTTTAAAGATCAAATATCTGCTCTAGACTCTAGACTCAACAAGGTTTAGTCCAAGATGTTATGGCTCTAATCCGTAAAAAAAAAAAAAAAAAAAAAAAAAAAAAACGCACTCCAGAAGCAACTGATCATCTAAACACAGCTGTGTAATGAAGAGACATGTATTTCCCGTCATGTGACCACCTCTGGGTCCTTGTGCTCACAGTATTGCATCATCAGCTGGTGAATCTGCACCATGTCTTTGACTGTAGACAGAGTCAGCATCAGACCTGTCGCATAATATAATAAAAGTTCAATGATGTTATTCCTGTCCTTGATAGGTAAAGAGGTAAAACAACAGTGAGTTAAGGCATTAACTCTACAACTCACATTAAACAGTGTTTTATCATTATCATTAGCTTATAACACATTCTAACATTAGATACTAAAATTTAATATGATCAAAAAACTCATCTTAATGCAGGCAAATGATTCATTTGTTAATTTTCTACTGCTTGTTTGGCAGTCGTTTGAGGTGACTGGAGCCTATCCCAGTGATTTGTTAGGAAACAGACTGGTCAGTAACCAAATTGTCTCTGAGTTACAATGCAATCTTCCAAGAAAACATAATAAACTGCAAATGTCAAAAACGTCATATGAATGCATCATACGTAACATATGAACGCATTGTTACGAAAAAGCCAAAACGTAAAATAACCACGACTTTTGATTAAAGCCACAGGGCAACTTTTTCTTTTGTTTTATTGATTAAGTTTAGGCTTCAAGTTTGTAAAATGGATAAGTTTAGGACTAAGGCTTACCTGTTAAAACTAAAGAAAAATGTCTTTAACGTGTATTTGTGATTATTTTGCGCTTTGGGCTAAGATTCACAACAATTACAAGGTTAATGAACAGTCTGTTCTTTCCTTGTAACTACAACTGACAAAATTACAAACCGCAAAAAAAGAAAAGTTAGATGCACTAATCTGCAGCTTTCTATATTTATTTTTGCCTTTTATTTGGCCAAAGACATCGGTAAAGCATGATTCTTCCACTGAAAATATCACACATTATTACTTTAATCCCCCTTAGTCACGCATAATTATCTGCACCATCCCGAAAAGATGAAAATGAGCTCTCACTCCGAGGACATAAAATTGTTATAAGTGCGTTAAAAAGTCATCTTTACAACACTGGCTGCCATATAAAAGCTGTTGTGCATAAACAAGGCGCCATCACTTTGACTTATCGGCGTGGCAAAAAACGCTGAGTCCTCTCCGTCACTGAATAAAGTGGTGTGAGGGGGAGGTCAGACTGAAGGCCCGGAGCCAAACGTGAAGGACCGCACACACACACACACACACATCTCAGCTCACACCGGGGCTCCATAAATCTGGGCATTAGCATTGAGACGTCTTCATTAGTGACAGGAGTAAGAGCTCTGGGACCGATCAGGCTTACAGCACATCTGACCTTGGTTGAGCCATCCTGACACACACTGTAAACACTGAGGATATTCGCTGCTAGAGTGTTGGATAAAGCAGTTTTGTTTGTGTCATGCAGCAGCTGGTTTTTCTAATAAACACATTCAGCATATCACACTGCTTCTTTTTGATCTTCATTGGCTTTTTGTTTGTTTGTAAAGCTTTTAAAAGTGTTTTTTTGTTTTTTTTTTTTTGTTTTTTTTTTACTCTTTAACCACAATTTAGTTTTTAAGTAAACTTCCTCTCTAATAATCCTTCAACACATTGTTAATATAAAATGTATTCTTTTTCTTTTTTTTTTTTTTTTGCAATTATGGCTTAAAAACACTTCTTACAAACAGGAAAGTGAAATTCTCCAAGCACAGCCAATCAGAGAGCTGCATCTGGCTCCCGCTGGGAACTTAAAATCTTTATGATTCAATACAGACAGAGCTCAGTGGTCTCTTTTTTATTTATTTATTTATTTTATTTTATTCATTTTATTTATTTTATTCATCTAACCCTGCGGCAAGTTGGCCACTGTCCAGGGTGTTCCCCGCCTAAGGCCCAAAGTCACTGGGATAGGCTCCAGTCACCCGCGACCCTAACGGGATTAAGCGGTAGAAAATGAAAAATGAAAATGAAAAATATTTTATTAATTTTATTTATTTATTTATTTATTATTATTATTTTTTTGTTACCCCAACTTTAAAGGTGCACTGTGGAACCTTTCAATCAAAAATAGACTTGAACAAATGCAGCCTTTGTCATTTATATGTCTTTGTTTCACAAAATAAATAATGAAAATCAGTGTTTCAAGTGCGATTGCATTGCCACAAAATGGACAGTTATTTGGCCTGTGAGGGCCTCTTTCTGCAAGTTTTCATGGAAAAGCTGTTTCTTTAGCTATATATTTGTTTCACATTAGGGCATAAAATGTGTATATCTCCATCGAGAATGTGCCAAAGTATGATTTAGCTTTTTGTTTCTATTGAATTGACGTTTCACTTCCAGAAAGTTGCACAGTGCGCCTTTAAAGGCGTTGTGTTTTAGTACCTGACCGAGCTTCATCCAGTCACTAAAGTCAACTGATCAACTTCTGCTGGAAGTGCCCAGAGTGACTCAACAGCCTTTCTCATGCATAAGCGTGTCAATACCACGCTATTGTAAACAGTGTGTCTTATGAACGCAACTTCTATTTTGTGCGTGTGTATTTGACGTGTTTCTGTCCTAGTTCATTTCAATGGTGAATGTTAAGAGGTGTTATTATTCATGAAGACTAACACAATCTTAATCCTAACCTTAACCAACTCCAAGCCCCAGACCTAAACTTACCAATCTTTGCAACTTCAGACCTAAACTTAATCCCATGAAAAACCTCATGTTTGTACCCAATCACAATGCGTGTTCTTAGTACGCCAGAAAATACAAGCATGTAATTGCACACCAAAACAGGCAGAGGGCGTCGTCATGATAAGCAATTTGTCATTTCTCCAATTGTCGTCTCTGATTGACTGACGCTGACTTCCAACGTGTGAAAGATGAATTTTCCCAACTTTTATTTTACGCAATCCATGAGAACACGTTGGACTCAAACACTGGTGGTTTCTCTGTGCCTTGCCTCAGGCTGTGGGACAAACATATCCAGACCATTTTAAAGCTTAAAACAATTTTATTCAGCCTGGCTTTTAACATGGCAACATCCTGACACAAATTACTTGTTTTAGAGTTTATGTATTGTTTTTATACTTTTTTTTTTTTTTTTTTTTTTTTTTTTTGGACTGAATAACACCTTGGTCACTTGGGTGTTGTAAAGAGTTTCATAAATAAAGGTTGACTGATTGATTGATTGATTGATTGATAGATTGATTGATTGATTTCTTGTTTACTGTTTGTATTTCAGACAGCAGCCAGGCGTCCCTGTCCCAGCCCTCTCTGACCCTCCAGAGTTTCCCGTATGCAGGCTGTGAGTCTGTGGAGCTGTCCTACCAGAGCGGTATGTCCAGAACACTGTGCTTTGCTTGTTGATTATTTACACCAAACTTCAAAAAACATGTATTCCTATCATAAAACGTAATGCTCTTTGTAACAGTCTGTTGTGGCGTAACTCAAACGTAACACTGTGTTACAATAAACATAACACACTATGTAGCAACTTGTCGTAAAATGTAACCCAGACATATGTCACTTTGTAACTATATGCAGTAAGTAACTCAACTGTAACATCTTGTAGTAACCCAAACATAATGCATAGTGTAACAATCTCCAGTAACATGTGAAGCATTAGTAACACAATGTCTAACAACCTGAAGTAACATGTAACACAAACATAATTCACCGTGTAACAACCTGCAGTAACATATCTCAACCGCAACGCACTATGTAACAACCTGCCGTAACATGTTATAAAAAATGCACTGTGTAACAACTTCCACTAACATTCAATCCTAACATAATGCGCTTTGTAGCAACCTGTATGGACATATGCGTAACAACCGTCTGCAAAATATTGCAACCATGACAACTTAGTAACATGTAACTCAAACATAATGAACTGTGAAACAACTTGCTGTGACGTGTGATCCAAATATAATGCCTTGTGTAACAACTTAGTGACATGTAACCCAAACATAACTCACTGTGTAACAACCCACAGTAACCTGGGAGGCATAATTATGTAACACCTGCAGTAAAATATCTCGACCATAACAACTTGCAGTAACATGTCACTCAAACGTAATGCAATATGTAACAGTCTGCAGTGGCGTGTAACCCAAAAACAATACACTGTGTAACAACTTGCAGTAACTATTACAGCTTGTAGCAAAATACGAAACCAGTGTAACATTCTGTGTAATACTTGGCAGTAACATGGTGACATAATACACAGTGTAACAAGTAGATGTTACATAGCTAACATATTCTGTGTACCAACCTGAAGTACAGGGTACAGTATAGCCCAACTGTAATACTCTGTAGCTACCAGGAACAGCATGCCAAGTTTAGGTTATTTGCTTATACGCATTGTTAAAACTGTGCACTGACTTTTCTACAGTCAAAACAGCTCAAACACAAACTCAATATTTTGACCAGTCTTTTCAATAATACAAGCTTACATTTATAATAGACATTGTGAAACTTCTTTATCCCTGACACGCTTCTGCGCTCTCTCTGCAGGTCAGTTCCAGTCAGGTCATATTCCTCCAGCCA
Source organism: Mugilogobius chulae (assembly GCA_038363315.1). NCBI lineage: Eukaryota > Metazoa > Chordata > Actinopteri > Gobiiformes > Gobiidae > Mugilogobius > Mugilogobius chulae. The sequence goes on from CM076402.1 coordinate 22,175,828, forward strand.
TTCGAGTGGCCGACCTCCTCCAGCACATCACACAGATGAAGTGTGGCCAGGGCTACGGCTTCAAAGAAGAGTACGAGGTCAGGCTGTGCTCTACTGCTGTGTTTTTGTACGCTGTTCTGCTCATTAGACAATACCTACCTCCAGCTAAATGTGTCAAAGCCATGTCTATAAAGTAGGGCTGGGCAATATGGTGATATAAATCAAATGGTCATCATCATTGTCTGTTCAAATACAGACTATTTTTCCACCTACTTTTCTTCTTGGGCAGCCTCCGTTGCCAAGTCTGCTTTTTTTAATCACAATTTTGAACTTTTTTTGAATTTTTTTTTTTTTGACAGTTGTGGGTTACAGTGTTTTGGGCTTGCTCCTGACCGGCGCTTTTACATTTTCACATCATACAAGAGATTTTTTTTTATGTTATATTTTTTGTCAATTTTCAGCCACAAGAATATATCAATTTTTGACTGAAACATGGGATTTTCACATATTTAATGTTGAAGGCAAATAAAAAATGCCAAGATCAACACACATTGGTAGGTAAAAGGTAATTGATAACCTTTTGTTGAAAGACTGAGGTCACTTGTTTTGGGCTTTTTCCAAAGGCTTGGTCGCTTGTTTTTCTCTGAAAAGCTGGCAACACTGGTCAGCCTTTGTTCTGCTCTGAGTGAGTGACAGCTGAATTTAACCAGTCACAGTGAAGCAGGAACTTTGTGAAAAGCAGATGATTTGATTTACTTTGAAGACAATAGGAAAACAGAAAGTGTACATTCTAAATTGTGTGAGAAGGATAAACAATGTGGGTAATGTTTTATAATAAGAGGACATGAATTCATTGATTAATATAATGAATTCATAATATTTTCATGAGGAATTTATGCTGTGTTCATGCATTAGGTCACCATGAGTCATCAAATATTAGCATGAATCGAAATCAAGGGGTTTAAGTAATGTATAAGTTATCCCATTAGTTAATGTAATGCACTGACATGAAAATCCTGTTATTTAACAATGATTTTTAAATCTACTGCAATTCACATGTTGTTGACCAAAAGTATTAATGAACAGTGTTGGGGAAAATCATTTGAAAAAGTAATTAGTTAAACACATTACTTATTACTTTTAAAATGTAATTAGTTACGCCAGTTACTGCCCCAAGAGAGTAACTTGGTTACATTACTTTGAAATTACTTTTTGTGTATTATTGCAAACATCAATCAAAAATAAGATTTACTAATTACTCAAAAATGTAATTTAATTACAGTAACTTAGTTACAGTAACTAAGTTACACCCAGCAAAGGTAATGAATCATGATTTTGAAAGTCATTTATTTTTTTTAAAATAGAAATAAAAATGTTCTGATATTGGGAAATTAAAAAAAAATGTTTTACAATAACTATAACACTGATGAGTTCATTATAAGTTCATTGTGGCTAAGTTTCACAATACTATCAGAACATGTTTTGTGTGTATCTTTGAAAAAAAAAAAAAAACATAATAACAATGGTGATGTTCAAGCATGATTTTTAAAGTAATGAGTAATTACTTTTTTTTACTAGTTTTAATGATTCCTTGAATTAATGGTCATGAACATGTCATGAGTTCATGATAGATTGAATCAGTGTATTCATGTCTCATTATAACACATTACCAAACTGGTAATAATAGAGGTTCACAGTGTTTTTATACAAAAGCAGCTTGTCTGAAGGATTAACACTCAAAGTTTGTTCCCTATGAGCCATTGTAGCTCTCATAAACCCCTCAGAAGCCCTTTTACAGGATCTGGAAGTCTGCGCTTGACTTTTGTTCGCGTTTTCTCGTGACATTTCTCTTGTGCGATACTCCGGGGTGCATTCATACGACGTCTCCTATCTCACCTCCTTCTTCCTCCGAGCAGTTCCTCACACAGACACATCCTGATCATTTCATGTGCTGTGGACCGTGAGCTCATTTTCTGTGGAAATCCTAAATCCCTTTGTGCTTTCCTGTTTTCCTCTTATCGCTCTCTCATTTCATTTTGCTCGGGATAAAATATGAATCCTCGGAGCCCATATGAAATGTTTCTAAATATAAATCTTCATCTATATTCCACCTTCTATTTATCTGTGTGGCATTTTGTGCCTTGGAGATGGGTGACATTGTGTTTTCATTTGTTGGTGTCATTTCTTCAAACATGGCCACCAAACGAGTGGATAAAGCTGGTAAATAAAACTAGATACAGTGTCCATGCAGGAGTCCATCCTTCGAGAATAGGTTCATGTTAACATACGTCACATATTATTAACAAAATTTATCTGAATACATTTATTAAAGGTGACTAAAATTGTCTAAAATTCAAACAGGAACTGACTGGACTCCAGCTTCTGGTGACTGGTTGATTAATTATAATTAAGAACAAGCTCTGCACAAAAGAAAAACAGAATCAAATTTTCTCAAATGTTTTCTTTGCTTGTAGCTAAAAGTTGAATGGCATTTGTTTGTTTGCAGTTCCTCTGCAAAAACGGATGACAATTTATATGTAAAAAAAAAGATTTATGGAGCTGTAATTCACCCTATTCTGCCCCGCCCACTTTTCTACTTCCTGTTAATCTCTGCTAAGGTTAATCTAGTTAAAAATCTGGCTAGGATATCGCTAGCCTAAAACTTGCTAGCTGCTAACTGCATGCATGATTGATAGAATAATTTGCCAATCAGGGACAAGCATTGTCTGTTGTATCAAAACTAACATGACTGCTTATGAGGAAAAAGCACATGGACAATTATGGAAACAAAAACAAAAAAACGATTGTAATGCAAGATGAGTGAAGTTAGATTTTCTTCTAAATGACAGACGGCCAATCAGCTCCTTTGTTTAATGTTTATCAGGCAAATAAACTCATCTGATTGTCCGGTACGGCAGGAGAGTGACGTTCAGACCCACTCTTTGCAATTTGCTCTGGTTCTCCAGCAATACAAACTAAGATTGTTTTTTATTTCCAGAATGGGTGATCTGGCCCTACAACTTTTTTTTTATGCTTGACATAGCATAGCATACGAAATGAATTATTCAAGACAGTCTGCGAGAGCTCTCCTCAGGGCCCTTGGAATGGGAAAAGTTAACATTAGAGCTGAGCGCCAAAAAACGGTTCTTATTTGGAACCGACCGAAAATGTTCGAAAAAAAACTGGAACAAAAACACATGACGCACTTTTGGTGACATTTTACGATTCCTTGGCTTTACATATCTGCTTCAGTAAGCAGACGACAAAAACAACAAACATGACACATCTGTGTTTTTTTAAAATGACACAAATTTTGCTCCACAAACAAAAACACCACAAAACTTGTGTGCCATTTGCACACTCCACAATGTCACAAACTGTGAGCTTAAGACTGTGCCTGCACTAAACTAATGGCATTATTCACGTATCACTTCTCACAAACAGACTGAGTCTCCCGAACAAAGTGCAATGTCCATATTCAATTTAAAACACTGTCTCCAGTGCAAGCCTTTGTGTCTAAAGTCACATAAGAATGTTGCCAAAAACTTAATACAATCCATTCATTGACATAGCATGCTCCTCGATATCATATTCTCAAATGTAAACTACTGTTGTGTGCCTGGATGCAGCCAAACAAGTCAGAGAAAAAAACAAAAGCAATATCCAACCTTCTCCATTTCTCTTCTTTCTCCAGGTATATGGAAGAGTAAAAGTTTTAGTGTCAAAAGCAAATGTGTGGCTCCTTTGTTAGCGTGTGGAGAGAAAGTGAAAGTGAAACTTAAAGAGCTTCCCATGGGAGTCCATGTGAGGAACAGCTAATTCATTTGCATGCACTTTGTTTTGAGTCATAACTGAACAGACTAAACGTGTGTTTTAAAATAGAGTTTGACATATGTAACCATGTTAAAGGCTGAAAAAGTAGAAACACTTTGGATATTGTTCCATGGATGAACAAAAGCCCATGCAAAAGTGTCCCTCAGGAAATATATTACACACTTTTTTTTTAGTTGAAGTTTCTGTGCATATGAAAAATACTGTGGTCTCTCCAGGTCACTGCAAACTTAACTCAACCACTGCGTACACATACTGAAAAGAAATCCTCTTTTTGTGTTAGCCTTCCATCAAAGACGAGTGTTTTAACATCTCCAACCAACATTCTCACACTTCGCTTTTCTCCCTATTCGATTTGTTTAAACCGGAGTCAAGGACGGAGCCAGTTCAGAAATGTTCACACCGAGCTGCTTTCAATACCCCAGTGTAATTCACGTCTCTCTTTTAGCCGCATATTTCATTCCTTTGATCGCCGACGTGACATTTTAGAATCGGAGCTTGTTAAAAGGAAGGAGCAATAATGGATTCTCGTTTTATAGAATTATAAAAACTACAAGGCAGAGAGGTATATTCGGTCAATTGCCATAACAAGAGAGTCAAGTTTCTATTGTAACACCCACAGCTTATGTAAATGTGCAGACGTAACCCTCCCACGACTGTCCAACACTGGAGCGGAAAAGTAGGTTTGTGCAAATCAAGACCACGAGAATGCACTGGGATTGAAATGAGAAGAATATGACAATGTTAAGGAGTTTGGTTTTCTAGATCTGTTAAAATGAAGACCTAATTAAGGCCCATGACATGTTTCAATCCGTCCCCTGGCATGTTTTGAAGAAACACAAATGCATGACAAAGTTTATGAGACAACAATAAACTTCTAACAGTTCACCATTAAATGTACAGTATTATGAGACAGTCAAAGACATACAATTTTTTTTTTTTTTTTTTTTTTTTTTTTTTTAGATTAAAATTGTTAGATTGTTCAAATTTGGATCATGGAACATTGTTATAAATATAAAAATCTGTTGTGTGTTTTAAGGCAAACTCATCCAAGTCCAAGTCCTGATAACATTTAGTTGTTTGTTTGTTTGTTTGTTTGTTTGTTTGTTTGTCTGTAAAATTATCATAATAAACTTGTAATAATTTGAGAATAAACTCATAATTTATGAAAAAAAATAATAATAATTGACGCCTAAGAAAGATATGACTTTACTAGACAAAAACTGCATTTTTTTTTTTTTTTTTTTTTTTGTCTGAGAATGAAGTTGAAGCCTTAAAAATAGATAATAGATAATAGATTAAGCTTGAAATTTTATGAGTTATGATTCCAGTTGGCACCATTGCCCAGTTATAACCAAATGGGTAGGTTCAGCAATTCAGTACATTTGCACTAAAAACTGTTTAACAGCATTGACAGAAAAAAAAATCATTCAACGGTGGCTCAGTGTTTTGAGTCAACCTGTGGTCCATTTAGATACTGTAGCATGCACCTAATCACTATGGGAACCAACAAACTGTCACAGAGGAAGTTATCAGGAAATCAGATCTGGTTTCATACATATGTTTCATACACTGCAAAAAAAAAAAAAAAAAAGTTTACTCAACATAACAAAATAAAAAAGATCACCGATTGCGAAGCTTTTTTGAGTTTACTCAACTAATACAAATTTTGCTGAGCCAAAGTGAATTCAGTTTATCTCTACCATTTGTGTCAGCTTTTCTTAATAAGTAAGAGGTAATAGAAACTTTGAGTTCAACCAAATTATTATTCTCTGTTGAATTAACTAAAAAAAGTTGTTTGGTGAACAAAAAATACCATGTGGTGTGATGTACAAATAAAAAGCTAATTTAAATCTAAATCACAAGTTGAATCAAGGATCAGGTAACATAAATTAATTTGTTGGTACAAACTAGTAATTTATAATGTTGAGTCAACTCAAAAACACTTTGCAGTCGGTGATCTTATTATTTTATGTTGATTGAAAACAGCTAGGCAACGTAAATTCATTTGTTGGTACAACTGACTTTGTGCATAGAAGTTGTTTACTTTCAAATTGTTAGACTTTAGCGTTAGCATTGACAGACGCGTCTTTATTTTCCCCAACACAGTTATGCCGCTTCCTGGTTAGCATACCTTTCCCAAATCCCTAAACTTAACCAAATTAACTTAACCTAAGCCTAACCCTGATCCTAACCCTAACCTTACCCAAATCCCTTAGGTAAATATCTTAAACTATAAACTTTTGCTGGCATAGCCACCAATGCAAAGTGATGGTGTCTGGCATAACTGGGTTGAAAAAAAAAATCAGGCTTGACAGACAAACACATCGTTTTATAAACACACTTTGGTCCGTTGGTGAAATATTCTCTTCTTTTGTAAAGTATTTAACATGTTTTCATAGAAAATCACAAACTGCTCACTGTTCACTGCCTGATCTTTAGTAATTTTTCATTTTAGGCTGAGGTAGTGAAAACCTCATAAGAATGAACTAAACAGGAAATGAACCTGCCGGCAAGATGTTAGCATTTTAAAAAAAAAAATACTCTTGTGCACACAGTCAATAACATCACCATAACATATAAAGGAGGGTAAAGCTTGACAAATTCTGCGTGTCCTGACTCTCAAGCTTAGTTAACCCTTTAGGCGCCAAGGTGTTTCTCTTGAAATCCAATCCAGTAAATACAGAACCTGTAAACTTGATCTTGGAGAATAGAAAATCAATATCTCTCCATATTATCTTATACAACCACTGGTACAAAGTTGAAACTTGAATTTTCCAAAGTTTTGAAACTTAGAGTCTGAAATGACTTGGTGCAGAATTGCTACTTTGGCACCAAAAAGCTTAACTTGATAATACAAACATTTGACTGTTTTTTTTTTGAAATTTTTTTCATGTGAAACTGTTTACTATTGTTTATTGTCTGTTTCTAATCCGAACCATATTTGTTAAAAAAAAAAAAAAAAGGAAAACTGTAATTTGTATATATAAAAATAAATAATAAATACAGGACAAATGATCAACCAAGTTTTACCCTAAGTCTAGATTATGTTTTGTTTGAATTTCATGCACAGCTTTCAAAAGTCATGATGAATTACACTTCTATTCATTATTATTCATGATAATATTCAAAATAAGCAACAAAAATCAGTCGCAAATCTCACTCACCCATCCAAGAACAAACCCGGAACATTTCAAAAACACACCGACTCCCAATTACAATTAAAACAGAACAAAGATGGCACAGTCTCGCCAGGAGCTAAAGACTGAATTATTTATTCACTGTTTGTTTGAAGCTGCTTTTTTTTTCCTCCAAACATTTATTTAAAGAGTGCGACAGATTGTCCTAATTCCCCGCTGTGCTGTTTGGCCAATGTGTTTAACCCAGTTAGAGCAAGGACACAATGTAGAAGCTTTTTCTGATAAACTGTGCAATTACAATACTTTTTTTTTTTAAGTATAGGGATTCATTTGGCAGAACCGCTCGTCCGGGCCATATGTGAACAGTACGTAATATAATAATGTGTTAGTGTGGTTAAGTGAGTCGAAGCCACCGAAGCATATGGACGGAGACTGTTTCAGGGCCTGATTCCGCACACACACACACACACACGCAGAGGTCAGTCGCACACTCCCAGTAGACTGGAGCCATTACTGCTAAAGATGGCCGCCGACAACACTTTGACTTTCTCGTGTCTGACCTACATAGACACACAAACACACACATACAACGACGATCCGAAAACAGAGACGGAGATAGACGCACGGGCGCATTGCTCGTTCGCGTGGAAAATGGACTGGGTGGGAACATATGGAAGACTGTCTGTGTGATATTAATGGAATATTGAGAGGGGCAAAGGATATAACGTTGAGCATTTCAATTGCGATGAATGGGAAAACATAAAACAAAGAGAAAAAAAAAAACACAGTCTGAAAATTGCCTTTGAACACATAATGAATAGCTAAAATTAAGGCTACTGCATTATGTTGTAGAGAAAATATGTTATGAATGAAAAGTCTCTGGCGCACTGTGTACTTGCAACACCAGTGACATTTATTAAACCAAGGCAACATCTTAAATACAGTAGAAAGTGGCTGGCAGACTGCGCCGCCGGATGCTCCCACAAAGACAGAAAAGTGCCTAGTATCGTACACCACATATCCCACATGTTGATATCATACATATCATATATCATATCAAAAGATTATCTATATGTAGGGATGGGACGAGACCTTGTGAGATCGATACTCGTCACGATACTGTGTACACACACACATACCTATCTATATACACTTAAAAAAAGTAGTGCTGTTAAGCGATTAAAATTGAAGAGGTTAATTAATTATGATCAGTAATTGATCAATCAAGCTAAGCTATTTTAAATCTCACCTAAAAATTGCTGAGAAAAATATTTAACTTAAGTGTTTTTGTTTTGTTTTTATCCAATTTAATTAATTACATTATTGTTGCAGATGGAAATATTAATATTTTGCAAAAAATGAAGACTTTAGGAAGTCTTTTGTTGCTAAGTTGTCAAGTTGAACAACCCTTATGTCCACTTTAACTCACATATGGAAACAATAAATTTAAAGATTTCAAAATAGATTAATGCGATTAAAAAAATTTACTCGATTAGTATGTCTGTAATTAATTTCTCAATCTCAATTAATGCACTAATTTGACACTCCTAAAAAAAATGAACACAAAAGCACAATTCACAGCAGAATTTACAGAAAGTACCCGATGGCTGCTCATCTCAGTGATGCCCACTATGATGTGAGCGCTCTTCACTTTGGCCTTGTCCACACATAGCCGGGTATCTGATAAAACAAACTTTTTTTTCTACTTTTTGGCCTGTCATCTAGACTAAAACGTAGGATTCTCTCATATAAAACGTAGCTTTATTAAAACTAAGACCAAAGTGAAGATTTGGTCAAACTCCGGCGTTGTGTTTGAGTGTGGATGTAAATAACCGGTGTTTTACGTTTTTGAACGTCACTAACTGCAACATTTGCATAGACGCCATATACATGGTCTTGTTTAGAGACGTAATCAGGAGCACATTAATCTGGTTTTGTGTGAATGTGATTTTCTTTAAAACTGTCATGTGTGGACACAAGAGTTTTTACAAAGCTGAGAACAACAGATATGCATTGTAAAAATATGTGCTGTGTGTGTACATGGCTTTTGTTTGAAATAGAGTTGCTCCAGGAGGTGACCATGACAAGCTCTTCAAAGAGAAGCTTATTGGGTTTAAACATTGCAGACTCTCGTTGCTTAATGGTGAACTATTTTGAAATGTATTTTTCTAGAATATGAAATGACTTTGTGCGTCGGTGTATGTATAGTTTTAAGTGTATGTACAGTAGATAATTGATTATGAATCTTCTTCAAAATGTGCCTAATCACAACAAGTCGAAAACTGCAAATGTTCCTCAGCCCGCAGTTTCCCAAGTCTGTGCTAAGAGAATTTTATCTCTCAGTCTCATCATTTGCAGTTACAGAAAAAAAAAAAAAGACAATAAAACATCCAAAACAATATTATTGATATTGTGTACAGAAATAAGTGATTGTCATTTGTCCAAACCAGTCAACATTTCTCCATTAAAGTCACATTACTATCTAGTTCACTCCTGTTTTCAGAACATCTTTACAAACTTCTAAAGCATCTACATACAGCAACACTCTTCCCAATTGTACCGACAAGAAAACACGACCTCTAACATCTCTCTCCATGTTCCCAAACACATTACACATTCACAGAGTTGTTTGTTTACTGTACCAGCAGCAGCAGCAGTCTTTAGTGGCCCGGACGCTAACGGTCTGTAGCGGATCATCGGTTAGATCGTCATTAATATTCATGTAACTCTTGTGTGAACAGGCTCCGGGCAGGGGGCCATATGTCTGTTACTACGCTCACTTACATCTGTGTTTGTGTGTCTCCGCCGCGCAGGCCCTGGCAGAGGGACAGGCCGCCCCCTGGGACACGGCCAAGAAGGACGAGAACCGCAACAAGAACCGCTACGGGAACATCGTGGCTTGTGAGTAGAGATGCTGCGCTGACAAAAGGATTCCAAACGCACACATGAGAAACTGCGCTCATGTGTGCTTTGTGTGGTGTAAAAAGGCTTGGCTTGGTTTGGTTTGGTTCAATACTCGTTCATTTGTATTGTATTTTTAGATATTTCTTTAAATGCACTACAAAAACACATCTTATTCTTGTTCAAGTATCTTATTTCTAACACAATATGTCCAGTTAGACGTATTTAAGACCAGTTTATCTCAGGTCAGTTTGATAAGATGAAAAAGGCTTGACAAAATGGGAATAGATTTATATTTTCTTAGCAGATATCAGTATTTTATGTCACTGAAACTGAAAGGAAAACCAGGACTAAACCAGGACTTAAACCAGATTATAACTGCACTAGTTGAGGACTAAAACAGGAGTAAATCTGGAAGAAAACTGGACTAAATTAGGACTAAAACTGGGATGGACCAGGATCAGAGATAAAATTGAACTAAAACACGACGACTATAAATAAACTAAACCAGGACTAAAACTGAACTAAACCAGTACTACACTAGAAAATATAGCTGGGCTAGGCCAGGACTAAACTAGGACTAAACCAGTGACTAAAACTGGACAAAACCAAGAGAGCTAAAATTGGACTAAAACAGGACCAGATGACAATATCTAAACTAGACCAGTATTAAAACTGGACTAAACCAGTACTACACTCAAATTAGACCAGGATAAAACCAGAACTAAACGGCACTAGACAGGGACTAGACTGCGAAAAAACCAGGACTAAAACTGATTTAAGTTAAGACTAAAAATGGCCTAAACCACTAGGGAAAAAAAACTGGGCTAAACTGGGACTGAACCAGGACTAAATCAGGAGTGAATTTGGACTAAACTAGGACTATGTTTTTGATAATTTTAACAACGTAACACAAAATAAATGCACCATAGAAGTGGACGAATGACTTTCGACTTGACTTTGACTTGACCACTGACTCGGGACTTGACTTGTTTGTCTTTGACATGGGACTGGACTTGGTCTTGTCTCTCTTTAACTTAGGACCTGACTTGGACTTGTCTCCCTTTGACTTTGGACTCAACTTGGTCTTGTCTCTCTTTGACTTGGAACTTGATGTGGACTTGTCTCTCTTTGACTTGGAACTTGACTTGGACTTGTCTCTCTTTGACTTGGACTTGTCTCTCTTTGACTTGGAACTTGACGTGGACTTGTCTCTCTTTGACTTGGAACTTGACTTGGACTTGTCTCTCTTTGACTTGGAACTTGACTTGGACTTGTCTCTTCTTTGACTTGGGACTTGACTTGGACTTGTCTCTCTTTGACTTGGGATTTGACTTGGACTTGTTTCTCTTTGACTTGGACTTGTCTCTCTTTGACTTGGAACTTGACGTGGACTTGTCTCTCTTTGACCTGGGATTTGACTTGGACTTGTCTCTCTTTGACTTGGGACTTGACTTGGACTTGTCTCTTTTGACTTGGGACTTGACTTTGACTTGTCTCTCTTTGACTTGGGACTTGACTTGGACTTGTCTCTTTTTGACTTGGACTTGACTTGACTTGTCTCTCTTTGACTTGGGACTTGACTTGGACTTGTCTCTCTTTGACTTGGACTTGTCTCTCTTTGACTTGAAACTCGACTTTTAAGTCAAGTCAACTGCAATTTTTAAGTCAAGTTTGACATTTTCAATACAAAGTAATACTATTTCCATTGTTTATTATTGAGATCTTATACTAGTACTAGTATATTTGTAGTTCATTCTAAGACAAGTGTCCTTTCTTGACTTGTCTTCCTGCTCTGTCTCTGCTGATATTTCCGCTAAAGACATTAAAGCTGACTCATTAACCATGTGGCCTTTGAAACATTTTCTCAGTAAAAAAAGACTCTTTGTAAAACGACTGGGAGTGAGATGGACAGTTTCCATTACCAGCTCCTTGTAATTAAAGGATTTGTACTAATAGCACGTTTATCATAATTCCTGTCGGCCATCACGTTTCTGACAGGCTGTTTCATTTCCCAACAGTGTTTCATTTGAAATCCTTCAGGTTTTTGCCTCCACATCAAACCCACTGTAATGAGATTGTCCTGCTGCGGGTTCACAATTGGGATGTCACGATTATTAGGTTAAGCCATAATCAGGTTTAAAGGTAATATTTGTGGCAGTTTTAGAAGGAAACAAAATATCAGTTCCAGTCAGGTTTACAAATACTAATAATAATATATATTTTTTTTAAGAGATGCTATGATCAATTTTGTTATCAAAGCCCAATGCCCATAGATATATTTTCTAATCAAACAGTCCATCATTTTAGACTACCTGGTGGTATTATGACCCGCAGCCAACTTGTGATTTTTTAAGACAATAAAACCATCATGAGAGCCACAGTAAAGTTTTTTGTAACTTGATTGATGTTTAAATTTGTAGCTGTTAAAAGGAGCTTTTTTGAGTTGAGTTGGAGCAGTAGCTGTGCTGTCTCTTGACTGACATATTGCCTTGCGTCGTGTCGACTCTGACTAGTCGATGACGTCATGAACAAAAACAAAGATCCAAAGGCAAGAGTTAGATCCACGCGCAGCTGAGCGCTTGGAGACGGCTGGCCAAAACAGTCTGAGAGCTCTGAGTCAGGTAAACAGTAAGCTCCAGCGTCTGTTTTGGGACAGACGGTCGGTGCGCTATCGATGCGTGATGTGGTTGAGGACAATCATGAGGTTCTTCAAGGGATTAACAGCTAAGTTTAGGTCTGAAGACACAAAAATGGGTAAGTTTAGGTCTGAGGCTTGGAGTTGGTTAAGGTTAGGATTAGGATTGTGTTAGTCTTCATGAATAATAACATTTCTTTACATTCACCATTGAAATGAACTGGGACAGAAACGTGTAAAATACACACGCACAAAAAAAAAAAAATGGTGTTCATATGACACGCTGTTTACAATTTTGTGGTTTTGACACACTTCTCTGTGAGAACAGGCTGTGTAAGTCCCATTAGTTTGCATTAAAGGACTGAAAAATGTTCTTACGTTAGATTCAATGAAAATGACTGGTGCAAATTTAAACCAGGCTGAGATCGCAACAAAAGAGGCGGGACTACGCCGGCAGCTGAAAATTAGCTCTTCTGATTAGACGAGAATGTCTGAAAGTATTTTAATTAGGTTTTGATCGGTTTTGATCAACTTTAACAACACATACAGGCCATTTTTGTTACTGATGAGTTGCATCTATCACCTTAGTGACAAGCTGCCCCTGACAACAGCCTAAATTTGGTGCGGAAATTTCATATCCTAGCTATTTTGTTCATATTTTAGTCAAGTGGCGAGTACATTTGTGACTTTTTGAGCTTTGTTATGGACATAAAATTTCAAAATCGGCACATATCAGTTTTCCACAACTTGAGATCGACAGATGAATATTTCTATAGACAAAAAAAGGGTCTCATCTAAGCATGGCAGAACCAAAATATTTTTTTCATGCTACAAAAATATATAAAATTGGTGACAAACATAAGAAAAAGTCACGTGTTAGTCCATAAAAATAAAAAAAGTGAAAGTGACATTGTTGTTTGGTTGTGACGAGCCACAGTTAGCCAGACCAATCACAGTGCAGAAGTGAACCAATCGCAATGGTGAAATGGGTGGAAGTGCAAGTTCAAAACAAACATGTCAACGCCAACAAAAGTATTTTGGCTGATTTTAGCAAAATAACAGAGCATTTTGACTTGGGGGAAAAAAAAAAACACCATTGATTTGTGCATTTTTGGACAGGTAATATGCTTGTGCTTTCATCTCGTCTGGATTTAAATCTGATATTGTGACATCCCCAGTTCACAAACGCCCCCGAGCCTGACGCTGAGTTCAGAATTAAACCGACACAGACGTTATAATAGACATCTCTTCTTCTTCTTCTCTGCTCTGAGCTGGTGCGTTGTGACCGGCTCAGAGTGCAGACAATCAGAAGGACATCATTAGTGGCACAGACGCCGGAGCTCACTGCACACACTCCACAGCTCCTCGCTCTCCGGAGGATCATTCTCTCTAATGGCCTCTGTCCTGGGGTACACGCCAGCAGAACGGGGCTCATTTGGAGTTTTACTGGAGATAAAAAAAGTCTTTGATCATCACAGGAAGGACATACAAGTGAACAGCCATATGTAGACGCGTTATTTGAATAAGAATAGGCAGGATTATCAGTAAGGTAAACTCAGCTCTCTCACGACGGTCAAAAGATTCTGTCTGGAGGAGGATTTTGACCATCTTGTGTTTAGTATTGCTCTGATACCATTTTTAGAACCAATCCAATACAAATACTTGGTCTTAGGACTGGTCGATTTGGGAAAAAATATAATCATGATTTTATTTCTCATTTTGATCAATCTCGATTTTCGATTTGATTTTTTAACCTTCCCAAAAACAAATGAAAAATGCCTTTTATGAACATAAACAAAACAAAGACTTAATAATATAATAATATAATTTCTTATTTATTAGAAACAGTATATAAATATTGTGCCTCAAAGTTTGACTTTTGCTCCAAACTACACCATTTTTACTGACAAAAAATTGATTTTGAATCTTTTGATTCGAAACCTACCACCAAATAATTGACGATTCAATTTGATTTGATCTCAATCTCTCAATTTTTTGATTATTGGCTCAACCCTATACCGAATATTACATCATGATAAACTAAAGATACACAGTTTTACTTGCATCAAAGCAAAGTTTAATTATATATATGAATATATGTATATATATATATATGACTATATATATATATGACTATATATATATATATATATATATATAATATATATATATATATATATATATATATATATATATATATATATATATATAAAATAGTGATAAATAATAATAATATTCTTAATAATATGTAACATTTATAATGAGGGAACATAAAATAATTCATTATCATCATGAATTCATCATATGTTCATGAGGAATTATTGCATGAATTCATGGTGAATTGAATTCATGATGTATTTATGCATTAGCTCAACTTGAGTCATTATGAACTATCATTTCCACCATTAACTCATCTAAGCAACTAAAAAAACTACTATGAATACAAGGAATTCACCTGATCTTAGATAGAAGATATTTGAACCAAAAGAAGTAATTGGACATGATGAGTCATCATGAATTTCTTCCACCAAAAACTCAAACAAAACATAATCTAGACCAAAGGTCTTTTTTGCCAGGAGAGCTACTTTTGCAAAAGAAAACTGGCGGCGAGCTACTACATTTAGCGATGACCTAAAATTGAAGTTAACTGTGGCAAAGTTAAGAATCCTTTTTGAAAATTTAGTCAATATCTATGTAGAAGTGGACACAATTAGGCATCTAAGGATACATTTACAGTAGAAATAGGCATGCAATAAAAAACATTTAAGCAATAAAGCGTAAATTGTATGATTCTAAAATCCTTTGGCGAGTTACTCAGAAGGTGGTGGCGAGCTTCTGGTAGCTCCTGAGCTACAGGTTGGAGACCCCTGATCTAGACTCATGGTAAAACTAAGTTGTAAAGAACACATAATAAACTTATAATGAACTCATGATAAACTCATTATTTATGAGTCATTTGTTCTGCATCCAAATCCAAGGCTTCCTTGATAGCTCCATTGGTTAAGATTAGAAACAGCACAATTAGAACTCAAACAGGTACCGCAATTCTGTGACAGTTGCACTAAAAACACCGTATCCAGATTTCATAAGAGATCCATGCCTTCCACTCTAAAAGCTAAATCAAAGCGTCACAGAGGTAATAGACATATTTTTTATCTGTCTATTTGTATTGCACAGCCTTCCAAGCTGTTATGAGTGTTAGCCGTACCATTAGCCACAAATAGAAAACAGCTGCTACTTGCATACGGCTCGTTGTTATTTACAATATAACTCGATATCAGATATTTAATATGAGTACTTGTCAATACCACTTTGTTTTGTCAATTGTTGCTATTGTACTTTCTTGTATTTATAAAACACAAGACCAGAATCCTGCAAAAAAAAAAAAACCCAAAGACATGACATTTTATTAATCAAATAATTATTACATATCCTTTTTTTTTTTGGTGTGCCCTTTATTTGATCAGAATGTATCCTCTCCCAAACGCAGTCTGCCTGGAGAAAGACGTATGCGCCACATCATTGAAAGCCTTAGCCTCTTCTCTCTGTTCTCAGTTCATCCGTCCCGTGTGATTGCACCTGACAGTTTAGCCGCGCTTCCACATTAAGGGCATCTGTCTCTTTTCTCTTCTTTCTATAGCTCGTAACTTTCCTCGGCTCAGCGAACAAGCCTCCCATATGGTCATTTATTATTCAAAGAAGCTTAAAGAAATACTGGCAGACGTGTGGAGAAGAAACAGCTCATTCAGTCAGGACAGATAAATTGCACCATAACGTTGGAGGAAAAAATAGACAGAGACAGCTTGACGTGCTGCTACACTCAGAACTCCCTCTCCTCACGTGAAAACATAATACGGCTATTAGAAGGAAAATGGCTGATGCAGACGGACAGGTTCTGTATTCCGACTGGCCAAACAGCACAAAGGCATTAGAGACCAAGCCAAGGATGAGGGGATAGCAGGATTGTTCAACCCATTCTCATGGAAACTGTGAGGCGTATAGCTTTAAAAATGTATGTATGTCAGAGTTTGGACGTCAGTACTGTGGAATTGTGACATTTTTTGTTCAGTTTATTGATAATGGAATCCTAACTTGAGAAATTTCTTCAACTGTAATCAACTTAGTGTTGGGTGATAAATCGGATTCCTTTGATTAATTTTGGTATTTTAAAATCGTTGATGTGAAATAGCGCACTGAGTAAACAACTTCAGTGGCTTTGCAGGGCTCTCCCTCATGACTCTTACAAAAAACATACAAACTGAAACTGTTGGCCTGTTTAGCGTTTATTTATCACGCAATAAGCTGCCACAAGTAGTGAGGTGTAAACCTCCTCCAAGAGTTTGTTGCGAAGTGCCTTGTACATCAGTTCCAGATCACTGCGGTCCGTATTTGCCTAAAGCCGCTCGGATTTACATGGATTCCTGGAGAATGCTATATTATGACTTGACACTGAAACCTTTGAGAAAAATAGACTGTCTACGGATTCTTTCCACACACTTGCGCAACTCTCGGACGTGCGCTCGCACTGCTCCAAGGTCTGTGTAGTGAGACTCGACCCACACCGAACTCGCACCCAGTATACGGCAAGGGTTACGTAGCATAATCTCTAAAAGCTTGTTGCTTCAATGCGAACACTTTCAGTGCGCCGTCTCGCAAATTTTTTTTTAAAAATCCATGCACAAGTCTTTTTGTTTGACTTTTGCTGCGTTATGAGAGCCTCCTGTGTGTGCTTTTTGCGAGGATTTCTCTGATAAAGTTTGAAAGTCCAATGTGCCTCTCAACTCTCCTATACCCAAACCAATAACATGCAGGTTAGGGAATACTTGGTGATGGTTGGAGGTTGAGGCGCCAGGTCCTTGAGGCAAATCGCTTCTGTAGTATTACTATGACTTAAAACAAGTTAAACTTGTTGTTTCATGCTTTATTTTGCTTTAAGATGCTCTCAAATATTCTGAACCTTATTAAAAAACAAATTGCCCAGCCCTGAATCAACTAAATATAAAATGTGCAAGAACAAAGTGGGCCCCAACACTGAACCTTGGGGAAAACCTGTTTTACGTATCCGACTGCACAAATTTAGAATGTTTTACTTGGAAAGCCTAGCGTTTATAAATGTGCAGATTTTTGGCGCGGTGCTTAACCTGTACAAAGGCAGACAATTTGAAAATAAAAAATAAAAAAATAAACAAATGTATGTGTTAGCATTAGCTCTAAAGAAAAAGAAAAACAATGAGAGTGACAATCCACATTTATTTTCAGACCAGAACTAGCCTAGCCGGAGCACTGTGAATATAGACAGTACCTTTGAAACCTCATTCTTCTCCTTTCAATACAGTTTCTCTTCTTTACGACTTTTGCGTCTTACTCTTGGACTAGCTTAAGGGTAGCTCAGAGCAAACAGCGCGCTGGACCCTGAGCACGCTCTCTGCTTCTGCTCCGTACGCCGCTGTAACCTCACATTCTCACATTCTGTTTGCTTTGAACTCACGGCTGCAGCTCTCTCAAGTGTTTGGCCAAAGACTTACAGCTCAAATATTAACACTCTTTTTTTTTCAGTCAGGCTCTCAAAGCATCTCAAACACAGCACAAGTCCAGTTTATACAGACAACAATTCAACAACTTTAAAGGTAATGGTGTTTCTGGCTTTTAGATTTAGTGATAAAATAGATAAAAATAAATAAACTATTGGCTTTGAAATACAACATACTGTTCAGAACAAAATGTAACTGTAGCAAGAAGCATATTTTAAATTACTCCATTTGTTTGTAAGTGACTATATGACTATTTAAAACTATTAGCACCACCTTTTCACACAGCATTTACTTTGGGACGTCTGTAAACTTTAAATTACCCTATAAGGTCAGACAATCGCACAAGGATAATCAAGGCCTTGTAATTTGCGGATTTTATTCCAGAATTGGCGACAGACACGCCTTGATTAATCACTACATTCTTTTGTTTCGTTCATGGCTTGAGCATTTCATGGGTTTTGGTTTGTTTATCATGACTGACTAGAGCTCTATTCCTTTGGTGCTAGATTTACAGTTTAGCGAGGCAAGTTTTGGGTTGAACCTGGTTTGGCAGTCCTATGAAACATGGTAATATGTAACAAACTCATAACCTGCTCTGTACCAGGGTAAGTTACCGAATAAATTAATAAGACCAGAGACAATAATCCAGGGGTTTGTGAAGAGAACGATGGGGGGAGAGAGAGAAAGAAGGCAGCAGAGAAAAGATAAAATGGGCATGTGCGCAGATTTAAAAAAGAGAAGCGATGAGATCTTATATGTAAACACTAACTAGAAAGAATAATCCTATTGTTTAATCATTCTGTGTGATGGTTAATACATGCTGTCATGGTCAAGACATATTTAACGGGTTACACTATTTCTGCACTTGACTGAGGTAAAGACAGCTCATTCAGTCTAAGTAGTCCAATCTGTTAATTGTTTTGTGATTGGGGCTTGGGATATTGGTACTGATATCGAGAAGTGGATAACACAGTATGTCACTAAATACATTTTTTGGAAAACCTAAATGGTCATTACTTTAGAATAAGGGCCAGAAGTAAACGATTAGCAAATGTTTGCTCATATTTAGTAAATACTATCTAATCATTTACTGATGATAAGGTAATGTTATCCTAATGGTTAACTGACATTTATAAATGATTTGCATCTGGACATTATTATAAAATGTTACCAATTTTGTAGTTATAAATTAGTAAACTTTGTGTTTTCCACTAAAAAGTCTATGATAAAAGCAACACTTTGTGGAAAAAAATTTAGTTTAGTTTAGTTTAGTTATTAGTTTATTTATCAGGGACAGTGCACAAAAAACATGATCCTATACAAAAGAGGAAAGATGCTTGTGCCAGGTTGTAGCAAAGTTGCTCATTTCCACCTGGAGTCCCTGGACAGGTTGTTGTCAAAAATGGCATACACGCCAATAAAATACATATTTACGTACAAAAGTAGTTAGTTCATTCTCTCATCCAGTCATGCATTTCATAAAACTTCATGCACTTCGACAAGACTGTCACACACATCCAGACACTATTTTCATTTATACACTCATACAGATACAGTTTAATGTGTGCATGTTTGTGATGGTGATTTTTATCATGAATTTTTAAGGCCCTTTTATCTAATTTGACCACTGAGTACTAGTTCTTGTCATTGCTGCGCTCTCATTGGCTGAGCTTGGGTGGTCCTCTCTAGTTTCACTTTGCTGTTTGTAAGAAGTGTGTTTAAGCCATAATTACATTCAAAATTAGTACATGTCGATAGTAACCATGCGTCAAAAGATTTAGGAAAGGAAGTTGTCAGATTCAAAACCTAAATTATGTTTGCAGTGTGAAAATCACCTAACCCACCTTTAAAGTAAAACTAAACACTGAATCCACTTTTTTGTGAACCTGTTTGGAGTGCAGTTGTGGGTGAAGTAAGTCTCTGACTACGAACAGAAATAAATAATTTTAAACTTCCCACATCAGTCCAGAATTGTTCACAGTGTTGTGTTTTAAGCTTTTCTCACAGCTGTTAGAAGCGAGTTGTGTCGGTAACAAGAACAGACTTTGTAGATTTTGATGAACAAATGGGATATTATTAGATGTAGGATAGTGCAAACTGATTTTCATGTGAATAGATATATTAACAAAAGATCTGTGCTAGGGTTGGAAACAGATTTTGTTTTATTCTTTATTGTAAAAAACGGCTAAAGCACCATTAATGCTGCCAATGATCTTGTATGTCTCTAAATACACATAGTCCAGAAAACAATATATATTTTTTCTCCTCCACTCAGGATGAGTTGATTAGTTGCCCGTTCACCATGTAAGCCTTCTGTTCCGTTCTGAAGTCTGTAGAACATCTTCACACAGGCAGACAGGCAGTATGTGGAAGAGAAATTAATAGGTCTCTTGTGGCTCACCGCAGAGAACAGCTGCTCACATAAATATCTGAAAAGTGCAAAACCACAGCGAGATGAAACAGCTTTCCCACAAGACTGCATCAATCTGGCCGTCTGAATATCCTGCTGTACGCTCGCTCTGTCGCGTCTGTCTGAGTCACACGAACGTGGAGCTGTCCGTTTGAATGCAATGATGGCAAATGATATGGAATTGTCTTCGATGCTGACAAGATTTGAGAGTTTGTTGACTGAGCAACCTTAAATTAGTCATCCGATTAAATTCATTAGGTCTTCTGTTATAGCTATGTGTTGTTTTTCTTATGAACAGACCTCTGTTTGTATCCATACCTTGACACACTGTAGCCTTCTTTATAAGTGTCACTTGGTGTTCCTGTGACGTGTCTGCTCAGCTGGTTTATACAGGTTTTGGCGCCATTTTCCTACTTGGAACAGTAGAACGATGGCGCCACCTCTTTAGAACTGTGGCTCAGGTGTGAGAGAGTTGCTACGCCCCCCTCGTCCCGATTTACAGTCTTCGGATTCCGATGGCCTCGATGGACTGGGACAACGTCAGAGTCATAGGCACCGAAAGCAACACATATCATCGCTGAATCAGGGAGGCCATCGAAATCCGAAAAGTCCGAGATATTTTACCTGCAATCTGTTTGAAAAGAAAGTCAACCTTCGAAATCCCAGCTTGCCATTGAAAACCACATTGACAGTTGCAATATTCGTTTCTATCATGTTATTGATAATGGTGTGATTGGCTGTGCTCCCACCTCAGCAGCAGCAGCAGCGTTTGAATCTGATTTCTCTGCGACTTATCGAAGAAGAGCCGCAGCCAACACTAATATCCAATGATTGTGTTTTTAATTAGAAGTGTCTCGTAGATGATTATCAGTCATTATGTGGCAGGGATCACATTATCAGCTCACACAGATAATTGATTGTTGAAGTCGTCAGGATTAATGACAAGTGCTGCTGTCTAGACCAGCTTGTTTTTGATTTGAGATGTAGAAGTTGCTTATTTGTGGTGTTTTTATAGCTTTTCTGTCTTATCTTAGATTGACTATTGTGACATTTTAGCTGTGTTTGAAAGCTGTTTCTTGATCATTTGCGGGGCACCTCTCTAACTCTGCACATTTAGCATTCGCCTAAGCTAGTCCTCTGCATAGGCTTTAGTCCATCACAAAGACTGTCAGTGGATCCAACGGCGAGTCTGAGCTCTTGAAGTGCTTCTAGTGCTTGTTTTGTGTTGTGGTTTGTGCAAAACACTATTTCTGCTTCTAAAGGAACTCTTCTGCTACATATAGTCTCGTCAAAAACGTGTTGGTTTTGCTGACAGTGTGACACGACAGAATATGTTCAAATAAGTCTTTCATTATTCCTCCAGAGCTGTGAGAAGAGCGCAGAGACGAGCTTTAAGAGACTTACTCCCTCACTCACACACACTTATGTAAAAACACACTCACACACACACTGTGGATGAGACTTGTGCTAATTCCCGAGCATGTGCAGCTCCTTCAGCCGTGGATCTGAACTCCTGAGTTTATCTGTGACAGACACAATCCTGCTTCAGCAGTTTGGAGCTGCTTTACTCTCACTTTCAAAGGCCAGCACGGCTTCTGTGGAGACTTGACATTTTATTTGCTATGAATATAGTCCACATTTGTGTCTGTAAATGCAGTTTTACACATGGACAGCCAAAGGTCATTTTAGAGCATGACTGGCTCCTGCTCTCAGACTGACCTAGGTCGCTACATCTGGTGGTGTAGTTGCCATAGTGACAGTTGTTAACTCTAGTTCTCTAGTGTACATGTTAGTAATGTTTGATATTGTTTGTTAGATGTTTCCAGAAAGTCTGTCTCCTATGAAGGAGCAACCAGTATGTATGTTAGCTAGGCTGCATACCTTGTGTCTACAAGTCTTTGTCCACGTCGTCTTTTGTCTAGTGCTGTCAAGTGATTAAAATTGAAGAGATTAATAATTATGATCTGTAATTAATAATCTAATTAATCTATTTTAACCTCACCTAAAAATAGCTGAGAAAAACACTCCACTTAAGGGTTTTGTTTTGTTTTTATCCAATTAGTTAATTATATTATTGTTGCAGATGGAAATATGAATATATTGCAAAAAATGAAGACTTTATTAAGTCTTTTGTTGCTAAGTTGTCAAGTTGAACAACCCTTATGTCACTTTGTAACTCATATGGAAACAATGAAAATAAAGATTTCAAAATAGATGAATGCAATATAAAAAATTAACTCGATTAATATGTTTGTAATTAATTAATCTCAATTAATGAACTAATTGACACTTCTACTTTTGTGTTCTATGATAGACGCAGCAAAGGCTTTAACAGCAGGAAAAGCGTAAGGCAGGTTCTGTAGATGAAAGTTGTAAAAGTGTTTGTGAACACGTACACTGACTGCAACACAAGTTTGATGTGAACCTACAACATAAATAGACTCTCTACGGCAGGGGTCTCCAACCTGTAGCTCAGGAGCTACCTTCAGCTCGCCAACACCTTCCAAGTAGCTCACCAAAGGAATTTAGAAACATACAAATAATCTTTATTACTCAAATGTTATTTATTAATGCTTATTTTTTACTGTAAATGTAACTTTAGATTCCTTATTGTGTCAACTTCTAAATTGATATTAAGTACATTTTCATATTCCTCTTAACTATGCCACAGTTAGCTTACATTTTTGGTCAAGTAGTAGCTTGCCACCAGTTTGGTTGGAGACCCCTGCTCTACGAATTGTTTCTTACACTGCACCAAGGTCTGTGTACAGCGGCGCATTGGTTTGAAGCAGTTTCTTGCGCTAGTCGTGCGAGTACTTTTTGGTATTAATTTTTCCTTTGGTAAGCATTTGTTTGTCAGAATTAACTGAAATAGCTTTTCTATTGTCACGGTAACAGCTGGGGATCTACACTAGCTTATTTGCTACCACAGTTGAAGATATTAACCTTATTCTGGCCTGCTCTGTTTTTGTTACACTTAGCCCAAGTTATTAACTTAGTTTATTATTATTATTATTTTTTTTTTGTAATTACTGTATATTGATTTGATATAGCCGTGCAAGAAAAACAGGCTAACATGTTAGCGGTAAACAGGAAGTGAGCTGCCAAAAAGAGGGCAGGGTGGAATAAGGTGAATTAAATTTACTAAAATCATCCTGAAAATGGATAGAAAGACAATTTCTGTTTGTGATCCTAAAGTTTGTGTCAGTGACAAGTGTCAGAAAACAGAAGTGATCACGTTGTTTTTGTGCTTTTCTACCATTGTTTACCTGATTTTCTCTTTATACTAGTCACATACAAACTCAACATTTAGCTGCAATTGTGGTTGTTTACATGTATTATTTATTTATTATTTATTTGTCTGCGGTTGTGTCTTCTAATGCATTAGCGTTTTGAACTGTGATTGGAGAAATTGTAATTTGTGTCCATCGAGTCTCACAAATCTATTTTTGCCCCGCCCACTTTTCACTGTGCACTTCCTGTTAAGTTGCTGTTAGCCAGTAGATCTCAGCTGCTATTGTAACTGTCATTTTATTACCATGATGTATGTATTATTATTATTATTTAGCATGGATAATCAGTGCTATTGTGGTCGTGTTTCTCTGTAGACGAGCTGCTGTCAGTCTCTAAACCTTTAAACTAAATGAGCGAACTGAAGCACAAAAACGATCCTTTGTGTTTCTTCGGTGAGACTCAATCAGCCGTGGTTCTGCCGGAGGTTGATAAGCTTTTGGACAACATTAGTGACCCCGAATGACTCTGTCCAGGATTAAGACGTGAAGCGTGTCCAAACTCTCCCGAGATTTAGCCGCTCATAAGAATTTAATGTAAGAAAAAGAAAACTTGCAAGCTTAGAATTGTATTAGAAGTCACAGTTTAACAGTGTTACAGTTCATTGTCTTGCACTGTAAAAAGTAACAGGGTTGTTTAAGTTAAAGTTGTTGTTGTTGTTGTTGTTCGTCTTCTTCTTCTTCTTCTTCTTCTTCTTCTTCTTCTTCTTCTTCTTCTTCTTTTCTTCTTTTCTTCTTCTTCTTCTTCTTCTTCTTCTTCTTCTTCTTCTTCTTCTTCTTCTTCTTCTTCTTCTTCTTCTTCTTCTTCTTCTTCTTCTTCCTCTCTCTCTCTCATATTTTGCTTTCCTCCCCCTTTCCCCTAACACTCATCTCTCTCTCTTTCCTCTTCCCTCTCCACCTTTCCCGTCCTCCTCCTCCTCTCTCTCTTTCTTGTTCTCTTTCTCTCTCTCTCTTTCTCCTCTCTCTGGCTCTCTCACTCTCTTTCTCTTCTGTCTTTCTCCTCTCTATCTATTGCTCCCTCTTTCCCTGTCTTTCATTTTCTCTGTCTTTCTCTTTCTCCTCTCCCTCTCTGTCTCTTCTCTTGCTCTCTCTCTCCTTTCTCTTTCTCCCTCCCTTCTATATCCATGTCTTTCTCTTTCTCCTCTGTCTCTCTCCCTCTCCTCTTTCACTCCTGCTTTCCTTTCTCTTGCTCACTTTTTCTTTACTTTCTCTTTCTTCTCTTCCTTGCTTTTCTCCCTTCACCTTTTTCATCCTCATCTCTCTCTCTCTCTCTCACACTCTCTTATAAATTGTCGAGTTATATCAACACAAACATTTAAGTTCATTTAACTTATTGACCTTTTGCTTACATAAGCCGATTTTATGAAACAATACAGAGAAGATCCATTTTCTCGCTCTGCCTAAATTAGCAAAAAGTTCGTCTGGCGGAACATTATGAAACTCAAAACGTCTCCGTGCGTCATCGGCCAAGAGCTGAGCAGACCAGACACGTCCGCGAAACAAAGACAGTTTATTCAGCCAACGAAGAGTGACCGAGTAAAGTTCTGTAAACTTTCATCTTTTACACGGCTGACGTTTGGTGTTGTCAGTCAAGAGCAGGAGTAAAAAACAGCTGCCAAAAGTACGTTATTGAGGATTTAGAACAAAATGGTCGTATCTGGTCTGGTTGGAGAGATGGGTGTCGCTCCGATACACAAACAATAAGCATTTTTTTTTTTATTTTTTTTATTTTTGCATACGTCAATGTTCTACGAAAAGCCAAAACATAAAATAATGTAAAATCTATTAGATATGGGCCGATATGAAATTTTTTGAGCCGATACCGATAACCGGCCCTCTGCTCTGGCCGATAACTGCCGATATTTTAAAGCTGATCTAAGTGACATTTTGGCTTTGTTAAATGTCTTTGTTAGTTTGTGTGATGGTTACAAATGTATTTTCTTCACATTTTAAGCAAACATGTGCTCTCTGCTGCCTCCTGCTGGAAAACCTGCACTTATAATCTGACAGCTCTTCTGAGAAACACTGACTCTTTTATTTGTACATTTGACACTGTGAAATATTTGAATGTACTTTTTTTTGCCTTGTTTGAAAAAAAAATTATAAATTGATAAAAAAAAAATGACATAAGGAAAAAAGTTCTGTTGTACGTAGGTCTGATGCTGGTATTTACAGAAGAGAACTGTAGGGGGCGCTCTACTGCTGAAGTTGCTTGGTTCTGCTTTAAAATCCACAGCACAACTCACAAGATCAAAAACTTACAAACAAATATAATTATCTGAGATAATAAAAAATATTTTGTGGATTTATTATGTAAATATAAAGAATTGTTTGTTTATTTATACTTTGTATTCTTTAGTCTGTTCAAAATTGTAAATATGAAGCTTTTAGGTCAAATTGAGGGTTAGGGTTAGATAGGCTCGATATCGGACTGATACCGATAATTCGAAATATCCTGAATATCGGCCGATGTCGATATCAATACCGATATATCGCCCATCCCTAAAATCTATGGGTTTAGCAGGTCTTTTTTAGGCTTCAAATTACTAAAATGGGTATGTTTAGGCTTAGGGTAGATTAGGATTTACCTGTTAAACCAAAGAAATGTCACCACGTAGCTTCACCCAAAACTCATGGTTACCTTTGGTTTTGGCTTTTAGTAACATATTGAGGTAAAAAAAAGACGTGAAACATGCCTATGATACATTTTGACATTTCAGTGTAAATCTTCTTTTTTTTTTTTTTTTTTTTTTTTTTTGGATGAGTATAACTAAATTCTTCATAAGAGGGGGGACCAGTTCTGCTCTGTTAATGTTGTTTTTGAAGCATTGATACTTGTTCAAATAAGTGAGGCCCGAGGGCAAAATTCGGCCCTCCGCAGGGTTTAATTTTGCCCACAAAGAGGTGCTAAGATTTCTTAAGAGTGTTTGCCTGATTACATTTTGAGTTGACACTACTGTAATGCTGTGTTCACACTGGACAACATTTAAGCATCTAAGTTTGTATGTGGGTCATTCTCTGAAAGTGGGACCGTTTTGACCATTGGTTATTTGACAGGTTTTCATTAAGTAAATAGTAATAATTTTGTTTTAATTTTTTATGTAATATATACTACTAATGTGCCTCTAAAAGATTTAAAAAATTGCAGCCCAAGATCAGATGGAACTTTTTTTTTTACAACCGTTTTTTCAACAAAATAGCTTAAAGGGACTGTACCTGATTTTTTGCATCCTAAAAATGTAAACAAACAGAAATAATTAATTTTAACCTTTTTCCTTCAGGCTACATGATTTCCTCACGTAGCGAATGCATTCTGAGCTTCAGAATTGTTCATCATGATGAGTTTTAATGTTTTTTCACAGCTTTTAACAGCAAGGTGAGTCACTATGCTAACAACAGTTAGCCACAATGCTAAAAACAAAAACAGAAAAAGCTGCACACAAACGAGATTTTATTAGACATAGACAGGACTTTGGGGACTAATTTCCACCTGAATAGATACATTAACAAGGCATCAGTGCTAGGGGGAAATTACTTTTAAGTTATCTTGTTGCAAAAAAATCGAGTACAGCCCCTTTAAATCATGACCAAAAGTGTGACATTCTTATCCAGCAATAAACATGATGTAATTTCCTCATGTAAACTCGAATAAAATACTGCATTGAAACACAATAAAAGGAAGAATATTGTTGGAAAATATGTTTGCATTTCGTTTTTTCTACTTTTTGTATTCAGTTTTGTGAAAATGACAGTCGAATTCCTGGGTATCCGTATGTAACTGTTGGCGTCCATAAAGTTACACACGGACCTGATCAGTTTTATCAGCAAGTGAAGACTTTTCAACGCTCAGGAACCTTGCAGCGGATAAACGCCACTAATGTGTGTATTCAGAGAGAATATCTCAAAAATCAACATTTTATTTAGTATATAGCAACTCTCTCAGCTAAAAAATGTGGTCCAGTTGGTGTCCAAGTGGTGTCCATGCTACATGTGGAATTATGCTGCATTGAGAGCAATTGAAATTGAAAATGGCTATATTGGAAAAAAATAGTTGTGCATCTTTCTTGACCATTCTAGATCCTGTCAGTACACTTCACAAAGATGGAAATTAACCTCAAAATAAAACAATTGCTGCAGTTTGAATTTTCAGCCTGGATGTCACACTTTATAGTCCCACTTTCAGAGAATGACCCATGTTAAAGCGTATACAGAAAGACACCCCAGACGCAAATATGCACCGCAAATACGCTTGAACGCTCAAGACGCGGGTTTACATTGACTTAACATTGAAAAAAAAAAAGTACACCAAATCACGTTGATGCTGCTAAAACATGTCTAATAATGTCATTTAATCACAATTTTCCTGCAAATCCACTTTTTAGATGCAACAAAAAATGTAGTTTGTCCACCAACATGTTACAAAGCCATTCATTCAAAGAAAAAAAAAAAAAAGTTAACTTTGGCCCGCTGAGGACAAACAATCTATTTGCAATAATTTCAGTATCATTGATCCACACTGTATGTAATATTGAGGACTTGCAAAATATGTATAATTTAAGTTAATCAATCAAATGTCATAAAGAACAAGCTTCAGAATGTTCCAAACAAAGCATTTCTTAATTTATTCCTGACAAAAAACTGTACTAACGACTTCACTCTGTTCTGCCAAAACCTCCCTCAGTCTCGTACTAATCCGTGTCGAACGACGGCAAAGCATTCTTCATCGGCAGACTGCGAGAACACGCTGCACCTGAGTTATTGGCTCTTACCGTTCCCTATCACTTCTATTCCAATGTGTTCTCTTTCTTAATGCTTTCCCGAAATCCACTTCTTAACTCCGGTTAGCGCCGCGTTAACATTCAGCTCCTCACTTCTCCAAACACGAGTCCAGATCTCCAGCCTCCCCGAAGCAAGCGCCTCTAAGCCCAATTAGACGCTCCCTCCCCGGGCAGAGGAAAGAGAGAGCGGGCCCCTTCTTTTCCACACTTCCGCGGTCTTATCAGTGCTCCGCGTGTTGTGACAGCTCCTGACACGAGGCCCTGGATAATTACTGCTGTCTGGAGGGTGGAGGAGAGAGAGAGAGAAGACGGATCCAATCAAACCGGCAAATGGGCCAAAAGGACAAAAGGTGAAGAAGATTTAATGAAAGCTGTCAACGCTGAGCTGTCAGAAAGCAGAATTAGACATTAAGACGAGCTAAGTAAACTGGAAAGTGTTTGGAAGGAATTATTGTAGCTAATTTGTCGGGATTTTTCGTGAATAAGACCAGACTGAATTCATTTATTCATTACTTTGTGGTTTTTTGATCAGTTTGCTTTCTCCAGTATAGGCCAGGGGTCGGCAAACTATGAAAAGTTATGCTTGGTGCAATGGTTTCGTTCGTTTACGCATCATGTAAGTGCATCATGACTGCCGCACTTCACAGCAGCTCGAGCAAATGATTGACAGTCGCGGAAGTTTAACATGGAGCGGTGCGCACAGTGCATTTTGCGAGGCGACTCTGCAGGCGGAGGAGAGAAGGGGTGTGCTGGCTGTTTGTGTTTGACTCGAGAGCTGCTGTACGCTGACCCGCAGCAAAGTCTTGTTGCGATGCGCGACTCAAGCTCGAAATGTGAGAGGATTTCTGTTCAAAGCCGCGTTAACGTACCTCTAACAACAGCCAAACTTTCTGCAGGGGCTTTTCAAACAACACATATTGAGTCTTAGTGTGAAAATGTTGCGTTTTCTATTGGTTTGGAAGACAAGGCAGATGAGGCAGATTCAATTGTGGTCCGTCCAGGGAAATAAAAATGTAAAAAATCAGTTCCACCTGTTCTGCTTTGACCCTCCTTCTGTCAGGCCTTTTTTGCTCATTATAACAATATTCACAGCTCCACAAAACACTTTGTGCAACTGGAATCATGACATGTTGTACATCAAATGAGACCTACAAGTGTCTACTTTCATTTAAAAAAAGAATTGTTATTCTACATTATTCTGTTCTCTTTTTAATAGGCATTTGAAATTCCTTGTTTTCATTAGATACACTTTGAGAAAACTTCAGTGTTGTTCTTGTCTGTTCTACTTTTTGTTGAAATTATTTGAGCTACTACAATAAAATAATGTGTTTAGGATTAAAAAAATATGAGGTTTACATGATTCAAACAATGAGGTCATCTTTAAACCAACAAAGTTGTGTTACAGACGTTTTCTACTTCCTGAAGCAGATTCTCTAGATTCAGTCTCTTTCATGGAGCAGAGATTATATTGAAGAAATCCAGTAGTTTGACTTCCTTTGACCCTTTGAGGACGTTTCTAGACTCGCTGCATGTGCCGTCATCCTCAGAGTCCTAGTCCAGTAGGATCGTCTTTTCTTCATTTTAAAAATCAAATATCTGCTCTAAACTTACTCAACAGTGTTTTTAGTTCAAGTTGTTTTGCCTGTAATCTGTTTGAAAAGAAAGAGAAATGTCTTATTTCAATATGAAATCATGACATGAAAACAAAACATGTTTCTATAATCTAAGAGCAGACAACACAGTCACAGCCTTATAACAGCAGAGTGAAGACACTGTTGTTTTTGTAGCAGCAGAAATAGAATCTAAACAAGTTTCACAAATCAGCCTCTCCAAGGTGATCCTGAGTCTATTTCATCTTCAGTTATTGGTGTTTTGTCTTTTGACAAAAGATTGAAAGGAGCTGGCCTTGGTGCTGAAGGCATCAACAGTCTGTCTCCATGCAGATTTAGTGAAATATCTATACTGTCACGGTTGATAAATGTGCATTCAATATGAACTTATTAACATGTAATCAATCCTTTTAAAGAGTAGTGTTCTTTTGAAACAACTAAAGGAGCTGTCTTCATTGTAGAGAACTTATGTGCTTAAAAATGACTTCTATGTTGCACAGGCAACATATTATGCTAATGACGTGTTATGTGTTTGATGATGTAATCTTATTTTGTAACTCAAAATATTTGAATAACTTTGTTATTGTTTACCTGCTCAACTGATTGTCCCGTTAGTGGAGGCAGAGCATGTGTGGGCTCACACATGGTAGAGCGGCTTGCGCTTGATTGTTGGACTAACAGTGGTTACCTGTTAGTCCACAGACCTACGCAGATTATAACCTGGGTTTGAAGCAGGTACTGAGCTCCTAGGAGTATGGACCGACAGGGCCCAGCTCAACAAGACGGTTGAGAGCTATCCATTTTTTATTTGGCTCTCGCCATTGAGCCTACGCGGGAGCGTATGCTGCTGCAGCTTCAGGAGTATATTGTACATCTTTATTTTTGGGGACATTGCTGGAGCTTAAGACTGTTTTTCTACATGAACAAATAACATTTGGACTTAAAGCACGCTCATAAATAAGAAAAGGGACTCGTTTTGTGGATTTTTACTTTGGGGAGACATGCGCAAAAACCCTGAACTTTTGAACATTAAAGGGGATGTATACTGAACTTTGGGGAGGGGCCCTTTTTTTGTGGAAAACTAAGTAATGTAGTTTGTTGTGCAAGCATACAATCTCTTTTTTGGTTTAGTTTTATTTTGACATATACAGAGAGTATATTCAAAAAGTTACATAGAAATCATTTACCCCAAAAATATATATATATATATATATATATATATATATATATATATATATATATATAATATATATATATATATATATATACACAATTTTTTTTTTTCTGATTGGTATTCACTTTGTGTGAGCGTTGCAACTTTTTGTATCTTTCAATCCTGTTTTAACATTGTTCACTCATCAAAAAAAAAAAAAAAAACATAGCTAGAGTTGTGTCCTGTTCTGTGCTGCATCTCTGAGCCTCGCTAAAACACTATGTTTCAACTGTCCTGGCTTTTTGCTGCATTTATACTGCTCCTCATTAAGGACAAACAGTATCAGAGATTTGGCTTGAGCACTCGCTGGTATCTACACATCTGTAAACTGACTTTGAACTCGTACTTCTGGTAAACGCTTCAGTCCTGTGAGTAACTGTGTCCTCTGAATCAGGCTAATCTCAGCTCTGATTATTACTGCTGTGCTTGTGTTCAGCTGGAACATAGAAACACATAATCACTGCTCATGAAGTGGACTCATTTAGTCTCATTACCTGCACTTTTCTGCCTCTCTGTTCTGACACGGGTTCATTCTGCCCTTTAATGGTAGAATTCAAGAGAGACACTGAGGTTGGAGAGAGAAATAAGGAGGACAGTAATGGCAGACAAACTATAGGAAAGCAGCTTAAGTAATGGTGACTATTTCCTGAGATCTAATCCAACAAACTGACCAAACCAAGCCAAACGTGTTGACTGAAATGCACTCTCTCTTTTCTCACTGAGTTTAGCCTTCGTGCCGTGTGCCCTGTGCGGTGGTTAGCTAGCCCTCCCTGCAGCTAGTTTGCGCTCCGATCTGTGGGTCAAAGTAACTTTAGGCCTGTTGTATTGTTGTGCTATCTGACCCCACAGACGACCACACCAGAGTCCGCCTGCCGCTGCTGGAGGGGGAGCCGCACTCGGACTACATCAACGCAAACTACATTGACGTAAGTACCACATAATATGCATATACCATATTGTTTACTCTATTAAACACAAGCCGCATCAGCTAGATTTAAAAAGACTGTTTGTAGGCTGCAGGGTTCAGAGGTTGTGGGAAATGTAGCAAGTCCTGTTTAATCTTTAAATCCGCTACTTCTTCACTAGAATTGTTAACCAACGTAGTAATCACATATTTGCGATAACTTAGTCGTGAGCTAATAAAAGTGGTTTATGTCACATTTGTGTGGTCCTCAGGTACTTGGAAAAATGCTTTTCCCGAGTCCGAAAATGCACATGAACACTTAAACAGTTCGGCACAACTGCTCAGAAACAAAAGCTGCGGCTCGAGCTAAATACCTGATGTGTGTGGAGACAGAAAGTCAGCTAATTTATCAAACTATTATTAATCTTTTGAGCTAACTGTCCAAACTGACTAAATACGGATGTGTGCTCTTTGTTTATATCATAGAAGCAACACATTTGCACCAGAAAAGATCCATTAGGTTCAACTAATTGCTGATATAACGCTAGCTAACCATAGCAACTACTAGCAACGTTTAACAGTAGCTTATATACAGGCTAACATCAGATCT
The DNA here is from genome assembly GCA_038363315.1 of Mugilogobius chulae. Lineage (NCBI taxonomy): Eukaryota > Metazoa > Chordata > Actinopteri > Gobiiformes > Gobiidae > Mugilogobius > Mugilogobius chulae. Next base: position 22,208,663 of record CM076402.1, read on the forward strand.
TACTGTTAAGTAAGGATTAAACAACAAGGAGTGCATTATGATGCGGAGTCAAGAACACCACGACGCACAGCAGAGAGAATGAATCAGATCTGTGTATTGCACGATACACTTATACCATGGTCACATGTCTACAAACTTTATGATACATGTTAAATGTGTTCACTAATCTCAAATTATGTTCAAAACATTTTTATTTCAATGACTATTTTGTTTGTGCCCAGGCTTAACAACTTGGCAATATTTCATATTTATGTTGAAACCTTTCAAAAGCAGAGCGCTGCTGTTGTAGACTTCCAGTGTTGGGGAGTAACGGAATACATGTACCGCCGTTCCGTATTCTGAATACATTTTATGAGTACTTGTATTCCGTTACAGTACGGCTTTCAAACGAGGTATTCAGAATACAGTTACTTTTATAAAATCAATGGATTACATTGCATGTAAAATAAATGTAGACCTATTGTTAAAAACACCACAGAAAACCAATGCGTAATGTTTTCACAGCAGCAGCTTGACGCGCTGTCAGTCTGTGCCTCCCGCATTACTTCACAGCTCTTCAGGGGCACAGAAATAACACTGTCCAATCAGATCTGGCGTTGTATAGGGGCCTGCAGACAGACTGACCAATCAGATTGCCCCTTTATGGACAGGTACATAAGAAGTTTGTTGATGGTTGTCTCCGGTTGTATCATCTGTTCAACTTTTTCTGGACTTTATTTACGATAAAAAAGAGAAGACGCAGCGTTTGGATTGTTCATATTTAACTACGGATGGGAATCATTTTTCAAAGAGGAATAGCTTGTTTTCACGATGAAAATTTTGACGAAACTTTTACAACAAGTGCGGCGGACTGTTGGCAAAGGATTTGTGACACTGGAACATGAGATGGATGGAGGAGAAGATTAAGGAGGATGCAGTCACTCAGTTTTCAAAATCTGCAGCCGATGTATTCCAACCATTTTGTGTCTGTGTTAAAATCACAGTTGTTTAAAATATCCAATACATTAGTCTATAAAAAGTAGGAAAAGTTTTGCACTAGTTGCAATATTAAGGCTTCGACAGTTAAAAGTGTTAGTTTGACGAAAGAGTGAGACAGAGCACCAGATTCTTGCTCTTCAATCTCACCGTTGACATTGAGACACAAAAATATTGTGTGCCAGTTAACATTGGAATTCTCACTGACCATGGTATAACTTGTGCTAAAGATGCTATTATTGATAACAGCAATATCCAGACTTTAAAAAAGTTAAAAAGCACATGAACGCATCTTGTAAACCTGAGCACCCGAAGCCTGCTCGAAAGCAGCATTAAAACCGCATCCAAAAAATACAGAAATATGTCAGAGATTGAATGGTTGTCAACCTCTAATCCTGCGATGAGTTGTTACTGCCCAGGGTCTTCCACCGCCTTAGGCCCAAGTTTGAAATTGTTATGGTTGAAATGTGTTGAAAGGTGTAAATATAACAACTAAAACTATAGCACTTAATCCACCACTGGTTGTAGTAGTAATGTTCTTTGCAAATGAAAACAACTGCCACATGCATAGACTGCATCTCACAAATAAGCAAAAGGAAGGATTTATGTCAATTCCATTAAACATCCTCGTTGAATCGGAGTTGAGTTTATTTGTTTCTTGTGACTTTGCGAGCGCTCCTTTGATTTAGATTTGCATGTCGCATTAATCAGCAGCTCGCGGCTCGCTGTTGTAATAACAGTGCTTATGATTATAGCTGAAAATGTGTATTTCCCAATCAGGAGAACAGAGGCAGGAGAGCTAATCAGGGAATGAGAGACAAAAGAGGCAAACACAGCAGCCTCTCAGCGCCACATTTGTCTCATTAAAACCATCACGCAAACACATTTCTAAAGTTGTACCATCGAGCTGAAGGTTGTATTTATAAAACTCAATTATCGCCTTTTCAATTTTGTAAAAAGTAAAACAATGTTATCGAAAAACACAGGGTTTTAGATGTTAATATTATTGTTCTGAAAGAGTTTGTTTAAATAGGCGTTTGATTGACAGGTTATCAGGCCAATAGGAAAAAAGGACAGTCTTGTTTTCTATTATCTATTATTTCTATTATCAAGTCAATGCAACTCTGATGAAATGAAAATAACAGTAACAGAAATAACAAGAACAGGAATGACAATAGCAGGTGTAACTGTAATAAGGGTTTAATCAATAAGAATATTAGTAGCGGGAAAAAACTCCAAAAACATTAACATAGATGACAGTTACAGGAATGACATTAACTTAATGACAGTAACAGAAATGACATTAACGAAATGACAGTAAGAATGTTAACTGTAACAGGAATTACAAGAACAGGAATACTATAACAGGAATGACAATAACAAGAATGACAGTAACAGGAATGACAGTATCTAATCAATAGAAACAGGAGTAGCTGTAACAGAGATTACAATAACAGGAATATTATAACAAAAATAACAACAAAAGTAGCAGTAACAAGAATGCCAGTAACTAAATAACATAAGCAGTAAGTTACAGAAAATACAATAACATGAATATTATAACAGAACCAACAATAACAGGAATGACAGTAACTAAATGACAGAAACAGGATTAACTGTAATGGGATTACAATAACATGAATATTATAACAGAATTAACAGGAGTGACAGTGACTAAAACACAGAAACGGGAGTAACTGTAACAAGGATTACAATAACAGGAATATTATAACAGAAATAACAATAACAGGAATGACAGTAACAGGACTGACAGTGACCTAATGACATAAACAGGAGTAACTGTAACAAGGATTACAATAACAGGAATAGTATAACAGAAATAGCAATAACAGGAATGACAGTAACAGGACTGACATTGACTAAATGACATAAACAGGAGTAACTGTAACATGGATTACAATAACAGGAACATTATAACAGACATAATAACATGAACGACAGTAACTAAATAACAGAGACAGGAGTAACTGTAACAGGGTTTACAATAACAGGGATATCAGTAACAGAAGTAACAATAGTATAAATGACATTAACTAAATGTCAGAAACAAGAGTAACAGGAATAATATCAGTAAATTGAGTAACAATATGAATGATGATAACAGGGATGAGCATAACAGAAATTACAGTAACATAAATATCAATATGAATGGCGATAACACGGATGAGTGTAGCAAAAATATTAGTAACAGAAATAATAACGTAAATGACAGTCACAGGGATGAGCATAACAGTAACAAAAATAACACTATGAAGGACAGTAACAGGAATGAGTATAACAAAAATGCAAGTAACTTAGCTAACAGTATGAATGATGATAACAGGGATGAGCATACGAGTAGCAGAACTAACACTACGGATGGCGGTAACATGGATGAGCATAACAGGAATGACAGTAACAGAAAAAAAAATGTATATATATATATATATATATATATATATATATAAATGGCGGTGATACTGATGAGTATAGCAAAAATATACTCAGAAATAGTAACAGAACTAGTAACATGAATAACAGTAACAGAAATAACACTATGAATGATGATAACAGGGATGAGCATAACAGGAATGACAGTAACAGAAAAAATGGCGGTAACACTGATGAGTATAGCAAAAATATACTCAGAAATAGTAACAGAAACAGCAACGTGAATGACAGTAACATGGATGATGATGACCAGAATAACACTAAATAACAGGAAATAACAAGAACATGAATGACAATAACAGGGGTGACCATAACAAACATGGATAACAAGATTGACAAAATTGGCCATAACAGGAATGACATTTCAAATTCTTCTCTGTTGCTAGTTCGTGTCAGCTAGTATTGCATGTAGCAGTAATAAAATAAGTCCAGAGATTGATGAAATAATTACACATTAGTAACAGGAATGACGTAAAAAAAAAAACATCTTCCATGCAATCAAATATGGATATCACAACTGTAATTTAGAATGTATTATCATTCATAATGTTTCAAAATGATACAACACAACTAACAATGGCAAAATACAAATGTGCTGTGAGAGATATTTCAATACTATTAATATTTTAAAAAGCATTACATTTTGCCGAATGTTCCGCATGCACAATGAGCAGCTTTTGTTTCTGTCTGTTTTCGCTAGCACACATTTAGCTTATTTATGATCACACCATTAGTCACACGCTAATGCACAACCCACAGCAGAGGTTTATAATGGAGCGGCGCAATCATAAAGTCAGAGAAAGTAGAAGGTCATGTGACCCGAGGGGACCAATGATGTCACATGTTTTATGTGTGTCTTTTGTGTGTGTCACAGGGGTACCATAGACCCAGACATTACATCGCCTCACAAGGTAATTAAACTTACTCTGGAGCGTCTGGGGTTTCACTTTGGACAGATTTCAAATGTGCGTGCAATGTATGACGACATGAATGTGTGTGAGAGATGTCTGTGTTTTTTTTTTTGACAATTCTAAATCAATAATGTGCATTTTGTTGTTTTAAAAGGATTATTAGATTAATTCATAAAGGAACCGTAGTTAAGATGAACAACTAGTGGTTTAAAAATTGTGCTACAATCACAGATGAACTTGTGTTGCCAGATTGTGAAATGGTTCATGCTTTGAAGATTAGAAGCTATTGGCCAATCAGGAACTTGCTTTGAATCATGGGTATTAACATGATATTCACTTTCTTAGACACTTGAGTCTTTGTCATGGTTTGTTCTCAAGAAAAACATTTCTGCACAATGTGGGTGGAGCCTGATGAGAACTGTGTGGAAACAAGTGCATGAGCCTACAGACAGTTGTGTCTGTGTCCTGGTGCAACATCAGTTCAAACTCAAACATGTTCCTGACTCATGGTTCAAAATCAGCTTCAGGCTCTAAGAAACCAAACTGGCAACCCAACTGAGAGAGTCATGTGAGGCTCATTCTGCTTTCTGATTGGATAATCCTCTTGACCGAATACCGAAACATCAACAAACGAACATTATGTCGATTGTTCTTTATTATAAAAAAGTCAGATTTCCAATGACTTATCGAAAAATACAGATTGCATTTGAACATACAGTATTTACCTTGTATCTGTGCAACACAGTCTCCGGAGAAAACTTAGATGTACAAAAGCATGTCAAAAACATACAATACGCATGTTTTCACACTTTTTTGTTTACGTCTATGTGTAACAAAAAGCTAAAACGTAAAATAACCATGTCACATAGCGACATTCTCTTTGGATTTAACAGGTAAGTTTAGGTTTCAAGTTACTAAAATGGGTACATATAGGTCTGCAGCTTGGCATAGGTTAAGATTTACCCATTAAACCCAATGAAAATGTTGCCACATGGCTTCAACCAAAATTCATGTTTTTTTTTTTTTTCGTTTTTTTTTTTTCTTTTTGGCTTTTCGTGTAAATCCCCCCAAAAATGTAAAAAAAAAAAAAAAAAAAAAAAGCCGTGAAAACATGCTTATAGTACGTTTTTGACATTTTTTTTGTATATCCACAATTTCTTTGGAGACTGGGCTGATCTGTGACACACATAGGTCATGTTCATGAATCTCCAATTCTAAATCGTACATACGGTTCCTTTAACAGTGTCTAAGATAGTTGTTGTTTTCTTGTTGTTTGTTTTTTTATCTATATGATTTTCAACTTGTCACTTATTTTTGTAGATTAATACCTGTTGTAAATATAAATGATAGATTTACATGAATCAAGAACATGTTAGTGAAGAAAAATGTGTTGAATGACAAGAGGCATTATAACAGGAGGTAGAGCCTTAGCTAATGCTGTGTTCCAGGCAACTGGGAACTGGGATATTTCAGAATTAAAAAAATACCAGTTCCCAGTTCAGAGCGTTCCAACTGAATCAACTTAGATGCAAACATTGTGGCTGATGCTAACTTTAGGCTAAACAAAAGTAACATTACATAACCTGTAATCAATGTTTGCATATTTTTGTGGCTGTTAAACTTCAGATTAATTTACTGTTTGTGATTGTTGAGCTTGTAGTGAGGTGGAACTCCCTCGACCAGAAGCCAGTGGTGATATTTACCAGTCCGGCTGGTGTTCCAGCACATTTTTACAAGTGAGAGGTGGAAAATAACCTAGTTTCCAGTTGACTAGAATGTACCACAAGTCAGTTAAAACAAAATGTACCACAAGTCAGTTAAAACAAAACATCAAGAGTAACAGTAATGCAGAGGGCCATGTTAAAGCAGGCCGAGGCACTGCGTGTGGCCTCTGGACCGAAGATTGCCCAGGTTAGGACAATAGGTACATTTAGTAAAAGTTAAGGTAAAAACAATTTAAAGCAGTTTAGCAACAAAAATAAACATTACTATGGTAACCAAGATTATATTGTCACTTCTACCCACGCAATAGCCGTAATACATGTTTTTTGTTCAGAGTAAGCTTTATTAAAATGAATAAAAGTGTAGCTTATACTTATATTGTCGAATAAAGTTTGCTTGGCATTCTAAAGTTACCAGAAAAAAGCTGTATAAACATGATGTAATATATTATCTACTGTATTTTTCGACTCCCACCTTTAGTGTCGGATTAAAACGTGTGCGTGTCTTTGTGTGCTCCAGGGCCCATGCAGGAGACCGTGAGGGATTTCTGGAGGATGGTTTGGCAGGAGAACTCCGCCTCCATCGTCATGGTAACCAACCTGGTGGAGGTGGGACGGGTGAGTCAATGGAACCGGGGATTATGACATGAGAGATGGAAGAGGCAGCCCCAAAGAAAGCGGCTTTAAAAAGGAGGATTGGAGGATTTTGTGTGTGGAAACGAGCAGGAAATGTGAATGTTATTTATTATACGTCACATTTGTTTTTTAAAATCAGGCATACACTGCAAAAAGTTAATTTCTAGTCTTGGCTTTAGAATATTGAACTTAATTTTGATGAAACATATACAAAGACAATGACTTTTGTTGTATTTTCCAGGTGAAATGTGTGCGCTATTGGCCCGATGAGACCGAGGTTTACGGCGACATTAAAGTCACTCTGATTGAGACCGAACCGCTGGCTGAATATGTCATACGCACATTCTCCGTACAAAAGGTAAAAATAGAATTACAGTTGAGCTTTCTTCTTTTTTTTTTTTTTTTTTAATTTATTATTCTTTAGTCTGTCTCCACAAACTTGCAATAATAATAATCTAAAGGCTTTCCTGGTGTTATAACAGTTTTTTTAGTCCTACTTTAGTTCTGGTTTAGTCCAGCTTTTGTCTGGAAGTGTGTGTCGGCGTCAAATGTGGCATTTAGAAAAATCTATGAGATGCACGAGTAATCATTTTGACTCAATTTTTATTTGTTATAAAAACCCACATGTGACAAGTGAGCTGTGTCTTCCTCTGACTCTTCCCTCTCTACTTCTGACTCCTCCTTCTCTCCCTCTGACTCCTCTCTCTCTCCCTCTGACTTTTCCTTGAATGACCCTTTTCGTGTGAACTGGAGGTGTGATGAGGGTGTGAAGTGATGTGGCTTCACGTGCTCAGTTTCCAGAAGCAGGTGGGATCCATAAAACAGATTGTGTGGAGAAGAACGCTCAAAGACATTTATACATTTTTGGTTTTGAGTGGCGCACGCAAAAATCCTATGCAAACTTTATATATAAGGCCCCAAGTTTAGTCCAATTTTACACCTGATATAGGCCTGATTTAGTCCAGTTTTACACCTGATATAGGCCTGATTTAGTCCAGTTTTACACCTGATATAGGCCTGATTTAGAGCAGTTTTAGTGTTGCTCTAGTCCTGGTTTAGAACATCTTTAGTCCTAGTTTATCGATGATTTAGTCCAGCTTTAGGATTGATCTAGTCCTGTTCTGGTCCTGGTTTAGTCCAGTTTTTTTAAATCTAGTCTAGCTTCTGGTTAAGTCCAGTTTTAGTTCTGGTCAAGTTCTAATTAGTCCAGCTTTAGTCCTGTTCTAGTTTTAATCTAGACCCTGATGTAGTGAAATTTAAGACTGATCTAGTCTTGACTTAGACCAGTTTTACACCTAATCTAGTCCTGATTTAGTACAGTTTTAGTGCTAGTTTTGGTCTGGTTTAGACCAGCTTTAGTCTTTGTGGCCATACCTGCTTGTAGTGGCCATACCTGCTTGTGAAAGCCTGATCCCGTCAGATCTCAGAAGCTAAGCAAGAAAGGGCCTGGTTAGTACTTGGATGGGAGACCATTAGAACACCAGGTGCCACAGTGGGACGATAGGAGTAGATTCTCGTTGTGTCCTTGGTCAAGACGCTTAACCCACACTGCCTGAGTGTCTGCGCACACTGGGTGAGTGGATGCTACGTTGTAAAGCGCTTTGAGTGCCTGGAAAGGTAGAAAAGCGCTATATAAATGGACCATTTTTAATCCATTACTAGCCTGGATCTGGCTTGTCTAGTTTTAAATCTAGTTTAGATGTAGTCTTGTTCTAGTCCTGTAGTCCAGATTTATTCTCGATCTAGTCATGGTCTAGTCCTGATCTAGTCCAGCTTTACACCTGATCTAGTTCTGATTTAGACCATTTTTAGTCTTGATCTCGTCTTATTCCAGTCCTGGTTTAGCTTTAGTCTATAATAAGCTAAATGAACAAGATTAAGAAATGTGTTTTTGCAGTGCTCCTTCCCCCTCACCTCCTCTTCGCTTCGAGCTAAAGCAGCTTATGAAGAGACGCGTTTGAAAACTCCAGTTGGTTTAGAAAGACATTAATCCAGCGCACCTCCGCGTTCACTTTCTCCCATTTATCTGTCACTTCACCAAACGCACGCGCTCCGACGCTAATGAAAGAGCGGCGGGAGGTTCATGTGTGGCGTGGGATTTAAAAAAACGCAGGTTCTTCAAAAGCTTAATTTAACCGCCGCATGATGGGACGGTACAAGAACCCCAGTGTGCTCGTTCAGATGAGACTTGAGTGACGGGAAATGCTGCGTTTAGGACTTAAGATGGATCTGTTAATGTTTGAAGTTGGACCGAAAAACTCCAAAGTAAAACCAAGATTAAACATTGCATAAACTTTACTCAAGTTAATCGCTTTTGGAAGACAAATACAGTATGTCCTGCAAAGTTTTTTAGTAGTAGTAGTAGGGATGGGTATTGTTAAGGTTTATTAATTTCAGTTTTTCATGTCCTGATGCAGTTTATCTGTGTTAGGACGCTCACTGTGCTGAGTTTTATGAGCAGGTAAACTCACACATCATCCGCAAAACAATAGAATGAGATGCTGTGCTTTAAAAAAAAAAAAACAAGACCTCCAGGGAAGCATGTAAAAAGAAAACAGTAATAGTCCCAGGGTGGAACCCTGTGGAACACCACAACATTATTGGAGCCTATTGACCTAACTGCACAGAATATCATCTATCCTCAAGATAAAATTTAAACCATTTTAGGCCAAAGCCTTTGATACCAAAGACATGTGTGTATTTATTATGTATTTATCCCCTCAGCACGCATGCTGTATATTGATACTATATAATGATTATTGCTTTCTAGTGGTTTGTGAGGGTCCTACAAACACTTACTTGTTTCTATGTGCATCAAAAAGTAAGTAAGTAAGTAAGTAAGTAATCTTTATTTGTATAGCGCATTTCACAGACACAGAGTCACAAAGTGCTTCACAGTGAGATGAACCCTCCCCTCCCACTCAGTGACAGTAAGCTGCCTGGGGCAACTCAGCAGAGGCGATTCACCTAACACTTGGCGCTCAACCTCCGACTACCACCAAGTGTTCCTAACATGCATGTTATCATGCATGTAGGGAACACGAATTCTTGGCATGAGCTTTAAGAATTCATTAAGCGCAGCCAGGTATCCATATTTGTCTGAGTATGCTGTTTTATTTTCCATTACCTGCATCTATATTGAGGTCACACCTGGAGTGCAACATTTGGATCACCAGTTATTGATCCGGAGAAAGACACACAACAAACCCAGGTCTCCAACAGTGTCGTAGTTTCACCCATCATTCTCCTCTCTCTCCACTCTCCACCTCTTGACCCTGTTTTGGAGGCTGAAGCAAACAACTCAATAGAGCCCACAGTGTTGAATTACATTTGTGAGAGCAGCAGTGTCCTCTGAGGTCTATTCTTGGAGGAAAGCGAGCACAGAAGGACACGCACTCTTCCACTAAAGCAATGTTTAGCTGCTACAGAACCAAGCGATCAATAGGTGTAAATTATTCAATGCATGGTTATGGGAGAGAGTAAAAGCTTATGGTGCGTTCAGGGTTTGTTAAAGTTTGTGGAAGTTAAGAAAGCAGGTGGAAGCCCAGAGAAATGCTGTGACACAGATAAAGGAGAAGGTTTTGTTGTGGCCCAGGGCTGTTTTTGGTGCAGACACCAGCAAAAGTCACTGTCAGAGTGTTAACTTTCACATTGTCATGTTTCTTCTTGTTATGTCCAGCAAGTGACACAAACTCCACCTGTACTTCCCAGCTCTATACCTCAGCAATATTTGAACTTGAACTAAAAATAAAGTAAAAAATAAGAAATTGTGCTTTGAACAAAAAGTGTAACAATGATTTGGGAAAGGGCTGTTTAAGATGAATTGTGTTTAGAGATGGGCCAATGTAGACATCTTGAGCCGACATCTTATCTGATATTTGGCTTCCTGCTGTAGCCAATGATTGTTATTAATCAATACTAATATTTCTATCGTCAAATCCTCATAATATTACTTTCCTTTGAAAAAAAAATGTGTCTGTAGAACAAAAACAATCTCGCGAGGTTTTCTTCTGTTGTACATATTTGGAATGTTCATAAACAACACAGTCTCTTAAAAAACCTAGACATACAACGAAATGTCAAAATGTACAATAAGCACGTTTTCATGCCATTTTTATGTCAGTGTTTTATAAAAAGCCAAAACATCTACGAGTTTTGGTTAAAGCCAAGTAGCAACATTTTCTTTAGGTTTAACAAGTACGTTTTTCGCAACGACCAATCAGACTAGTTCATTTGTGTGACGCAGAAGAAGCAAAGAAACTGATTGGTCGTCTGTCATTTAGACCTAAACCTAACTTCACTCACCTCACATTAGAATTGTGTTTTTGCTTCTCTCATTGATTCTGCAGAAATCTGCATGTTTTTCAGTTCCTCGTGATATTTTTTCCATGTAATTTTTTTCATCCTAAGTAGTCATGTTGGTTTTCATACATCAGACAATTATTCTGTCAATCATGACCACTGAAATTCAAAATAGGAACACGGTGGTCAGATGATATTATCTGGATTTTCTAGGCAAGTAAGGCTTTAAGTTACTAATATAGACAAGTTTAGTATTTGGGTTTTTCTGTTAAACCCCCCAAAAATGTCACCACATTGCATCAATTAAAATTAAATGTTTTTTATGTTTTGGCTTTAAAAAAATAAATAAAATAAAAATAAATAAATTAAAAAAGCCTGAAAATATGCCTATTATACTTTTTTGAAATTTTGTTGTACTACATCTACACTTCCTCTGACCTGGCTGTCATAAAGTGTTAATCAGCTGTAGCAAAAAGTGTCCACAAACAGGCTTATAAAGGACAAGATTTTAAAGAGAACAGTCTAAACTCTGTTCAGTTTTTTTTAATTGCAGTAACCAATATTGATAGAAATAATAGAAATGTAGGTAAACATACGCGCATACCGGACATGGTGGGAACGATTTGACGTTTTTGACACTCAAACATAGTGTAAAATGGATCCACAAAAAGATTGTTGACCCTTTTGCATCTATAACTTTAAAAAAAGTACGAGGGATGTGCTATTTTTCTGTGCGCGTCTGCAGAAGCAGCAGCAGACTCAGACCCAATCGTGTGCTCGTCTTGTCCCATTCCCATTTATCTGTCATATAAACAATGTTGTAGCATATAGTTCTTTCCACAGATGAAAATCAGACACATAAAATTACAAGAACAAACAGCATTGGATAAAATGAAATATGGTCAATCAAAATCTTTCTTAAGCTGCCTTTTGAAAGAATCGGAATCAACTTCACGGATGGAAGTGGCAGAGCGTTTTAGTTTAGGAGTCTCTGCCTTGAAGGACAGTTCTCCCCGAGTTTTATATTTAGTTTTTGGTCTCGCAAGCAAGTTCAAAGATTTCAGAACATTATTGGTTATTGGATTTTTTTTTTTTTTTTTTTTTTTTTTTTTCAAGTAGCAGACAGACCTGATATCCATTTGTGACATAGTTCTCTCATCCTTTGCTGCATATTCTAACAATGTCTTCCATGGTTTGTGTTTGTCCCACAGAAGGGCCACCACGAGATCCGGGAGCTGCGACAGTTCCACTTCACCAGTTGGCCCGATCACGGCGTTCCCTGCTACGCCACTGGACTGTTGGGATTCATCCGACAGGTCAAGTTCCTCAACCCTCCGGACGCCGGGCCCATCGTGGTGCACTGCAGGTGAGAGACGTGTATAAAGCGCAGGAGATGATTATAACTGTGGAATCTTTCTCCATAATTGCCGTTGGACTGCAGCTGATTTTCCTCTCAGGACAGTGGGAGGCAAGGCACACACAGATTGTGGCTAATTGCTAAAACTAAAGCCTCGAGCGACTGCAGAGCTTGAAAACTAATAATAAAGAGAAAATAGAGAAGGCATGAGGAGTGGAATCAGGACTTACAGCTATTACGTAAAACTGCACATATTGATTACATAAAACCGTCTGAAAAGAAACATTTATGCATAATGTGCATGTACGTTGGTCTCTATGGATGTTTCTGAAAACTACACAGGTGGCCCTTCATTAGAATCATTGTTAGAAGTCTATCTAAAAAGAGATGTAAACAAATGCTAGTTTGCCACAGAGAGCTAAGATAAGCAATGAAATCCTGATTCTAATTTTAACCTGCCCCAAGCCCCAGACCTAATCTTACCCATTTTAGTAACTTGAAGTCTAAACTTACCCGTTTCACCTGAAGAAAGCGTCCCCACGTGGCTGCAACCAAAACTCGTCCTATTTTAACGCTGTGAAATCTCGTGTCATTTTTACACTTTTTCATATCGTGCTAAATGCACGGCGTAACACAAGTACTAAAAACTGCTGTTTTTGTGTCGTGGTAAAAGTATGCCATCTAGTGACACTGCGTTGACATATGAGACCACCGTCTTCATTTATGAACTTTTACAGCCCGATCTTGCCCCTTTGTCTTAGCCGGTCTTAGCCTTGGTCTTAATTATTCCTCTGTTGGCCACTAGTGGCTCTCTCCAAGCTCTATACACTGTCAGTGTAGAAGGTCTGGCTCCAGCCAGATGTGAGGGGGTGCAGTTTTTTTCATTGAACCTGAAATGCTCACGCCTGTGACAAGTGAGCAGCTGCTTTAGGATCACAGGCAAAAGAGAACTGTAGCAGCAGCTTCAGTTTGGAAAAAAACTGTAATAATAGAAATCTATTTGGTGAAAGTCTATGTACTTGACAGACTTTAACAACTTTGTCTAAAAATGTGTCTTTTCTTTTACATAAAGCTTGTTGACTTAATAAAAAAGATAATCAGATGTGAGAGTGAACATGGGTCAGTGTGAATGCTATGGAAAGGCCAAAGAGGCCATCATGTATTTTTTAAACCATTTTTTATGTGTCAAAAAAAATGTTGGCCTCATTTTTAGACAAAGTTGATCAAGTCTGTCAAGTAAATAGACTTTCACCAAATAGATTTCTATTATTGCAGTTTTTTTTTTTTTCAAATGAAGCTGCTGCTACAGTTCTCTTTTGCCTGTAATCCTAAAGCAGCTGCTCACTTGTCACAGGCGTGAGCATGTGTCAGGTTCAATGAAAAAAATGCACCCCCTCACATCTGGCTGGAGCCACACCTTCTATACTGACAGTGTATAGAGCTTGGAGAGAGCCTAGTGGCCAACAGAGGAATACTTAAGACCAAGGCTAAGACCGGCTAAGACAAAGGGGCAAGATCGGGCTGTAAGTGTGTTTTGTGTGTTTAGTAAGCTGTTTAGCTCTAAAGGCAGCAGGGATGCATCTTTAATCTTAGATAGGGTCATCCCCCGGGTCATGAGCACAGCGAGTCCTGTATGTGCGCGGAGGTCTGTTCACATAATTCATGCTCATTTTTACAACTTTTTCCTATGAAAACCCGATTGGGAAGCTGGACTTATCTTGCTGTTACAGTCGTCGCTTCTAGAAAAAGTTGTTTTTAGAAGATTGCATCAGGACTCACCCAAAATCCCTCGTCTGACGTCCATTGCATTTGGTGTAAACAACTGTGTCACCAAGACAACTACGCCACCGAATGTAGCAGCCTGACAATCTGAAACCAGAAGACATTAGTGCATAACCTCTATTATGTTGTTCGTAATGGTCACATCATCCTATGCACACAGTATCACTAGAGGGCGTACTTTTACCACGACAAAAAACAGCGTATTTTAGCACAAGTTCACAGCTATTTTAGTATTATGTATGCTGTACATTTAGCACGAAAATGAAAAAGCGTAAAAATGACACGAGATTTCACAGGCGTCAAAAAAGGACGAGTTTTGATTGAAGCCACGTGGGGAGTTTTCTTCAGGTGAAACGGGTAAGTTTAGGCATAAAGTTACTAAAATATGTAAGTTTAGGTCTGGGGCTTGGGGCAGGTTTAGATTAGAATCAGGATTTCATTAATATTCAATAAATAAGAACACGTCTTAACAACCACCATTGAAATGAATGGGGACTGTGAGGGGTACTATAATTAACAAAACAGCTGTGAACTCATGCTAATCATACCTAATGTACTTGTTGTGTAATGTTGTGGTAAATGTACGCTCTCTTGTGAGATCAGGCTCCTGTGTATGACATAACATTTCTACATTTGGTTTTCACAATATGTGATTGTGTGAGCTATTTAATATTCAGTATATTAATTGTTGTGCTAAAGCAAAATAATAATAAAAAACATGGGATCTAGTTAACAATGATACAAAAATCTGAATTCTGGACATGCTAGAGAGCACTACACCAATATTCCTTAGCAACTTCTACAATACTTCAGCAATAGATGTCATTTGCAACAAAGATGAAACTTGCCCAACTCTGACAGCATTAGCTCCAAAGTGAAGCTAAGCCCTCGTGAAGGTGGAGGAAGCGTGGGAGCGCGGCAGGCGTCACAGGGGAGAGATCAGGCCAGGATGGAGGGATGGAGAGAGGAGGAAGGACAGAGAGGGAGGAGCCATCGTTCACTTTGTAATTCCCCGGACGTTTTGACCAAAGACACCAGAAGAGAGAGAGAGGAGATTACCTGTCAGCC
Organism: Mugilogobius chulae; assembly: GCA_038363315.1. Taxonomy (NCBI): domain Eukaryota; kingdom Metazoa; phylum Chordata; class Actinopteri; order Gobiiformes; family Gobiidae; genus Mugilogobius; species Mugilogobius chulae. The sequence continues at coordinate 22,223,866 of CM076402.1, forward strand.
TCATGATGAATGCTGAGAGCTGCCAGACCTTGTGTGTGAGCGAGGCAGTGTGGGTGAAACCTGGTGACACGGGCTGAGGGCGGAACAGCCACAGCTCCAAATCACAAGTGACTGTTTGAGTTTGACTCCGAGCGAGCTGTTTACCTGCTGAAACAGACATCTTCGCTCTCAACAAGTTTGGTCTCGGGTTTATTGGCTATTGAAACCTGTGGGAGAGGGAAGCGGTTGATTTGCAAAAGTGGTAAAATCCTCACATAGAGTAAACATTTAAAGGTTGTGGCAGAGGTGGACTGGCCATAGATGCATTCTGGAGCACACATAACTGCCGCAGAATACCCACAGATTAAAGAAATTGCATCTACTTTTCAAATTTCAAGGTTCCGCCCACCCAGAAGTATGCAGACACTTGCCCCTTCTGAAATCTGACAAGATCAGGCTTTGACAAACAGGTATAGCCACGTATGTCATATTTACTGGACAAAAGACGTTAATGAACGTCACCAAAACAATCAAATTGGGTAAAAATAAGCTAAATGTTTAGTGAAATCTTAATCATGATCATTTTTACCATGTTTTGCTAAAAATGTAGTCTCACCTGTCACACTTAAATGTCTTATAAACAAACCACCAAGGGACACCAAATGCAATCTAGCTGACCTGCTGATAGTTAATAATGAGTTATTACTTTAACTGTTGATTAATTTTAATTTACATAATACAATTATCTTTTTTCTTTAAATTCTTGAGGCCTTTACTAAATCAATCAATTTATCATTTTGTATTGAATTGTATTCATTATTTTACTGATGCATATCTTAATGCAAATGCTGTGAGTCCTTCTGTGTTCATAATCACTTTGTTTGTTTTTTTTTTTCTTACATGTGCCCTTTAGTAATCTGAATGCATATAAGTCTAACAGTTACCAAATGACAAAAAATTACTCTTGCTTTCTCAAAATTTCTTGGAGGAGGACCCCCAAAACCCACCTAAACAGAGGTCCATTTTATGCTCACATTTTGTGCCATTACCTGCAATACTACTTACTTTTTACTATGTAAATGATACAAGAACCAAACTAACTCGAGCCAAAATTGTTAAATACAGTATTTTATGTAGGGGGAAAAACAAAACAAATCTGTTTACATTTACAATTTTGTGTAAAAAAAAAAAAAAAAAAAAAAAAAATAAATTGGTTAAAATAAATTCTTTGGGTTTAATGGGTAAGTTAGGCTTCAAGTTATTTAAATGTTAAGTTAGTCTGGGCTTGGGTAGATTAACATTTACCCATTAATCCAAAAAATGTGGTTGTTTTGCATTTTGCCTTTTCGTAACATATTGACGTAACAAAAGACGTAAAAATGTGCTTATTTTTTGACATTCCGTTGTACATCTACGTTTTCTTCAGAGACTGGGCTTTTTGAATCCCTGTGTGCAATTCTCTAAGACTTGGTAAATTCAAATTTGGTAATTGCATCTGATACAGTTAAAGTCAATAGAAAATGCCGCTAGCTTTGCATGCCGTGCTAGCGTGCCGACAACCGCAGGACCCCTGTATAAAGTAATTCTACAATAAAACGTTAGAACAAGTTGAAGAGCCATTCAGTCGCAAATGGAATATTCCCCTCCAGTATCGCTAATCTACTCCAATCAGTTTTTTATGTCTTGTCAAAGTGCTGACCTTTGAAAGCTCTCGTCTGCTGAGAACCCGGCCCCAGAGAGAAGTGCTACATCCCATAAAGAGCAGAACATGAGGTTAAATATACCGTCGCCGTGGGGACCTTAAAACTGCCACTTATTTCTTATCTGGAAGCCGAAGACTATTACAAGTATAAAAGCTTAAGAGTTTTTTCCTTTGGGCCGCTCTGTAAAGGTTAACACATGGATCTCGTTTATGGACAGAAGATTGTAGAAGACTGATGGAGCTGGTCTTCTTTTAGACTCAAGAGGCACAGATCTCAATAGCAAAGCTCATCCATGTTTGTACAAAAATGTCTCAAAGAATGGAGACACAAATTATATTATTTTAATTAGAGAGATAGAAACAGAATGTTCCCAAAACATGGATTTAAAACGAGGCTGGGAAGTCTTGGTGAAATACTAAATAGGAAATGGTGGTTTTGTGCAAAAATATTGAGTAGTTTTCAAGGTGTGGCATTTGTACTGCTAGCATAGCGATAAAAAAAATATAGTTATGTAAGTGAATGGCAAAGAACATATTGTGCATTTAAAGACGCTTTTTATTTATTTATTCATTTTGCAAGTCAAGTTTTAGAACCTATATATACTCAGGTCTATAGATCCCTTTCTTGCCAAAACAAAAACTCATAGCCACACACAAAGTTTTTATTTAACGTTACACTACTTAAGAACATTTGCGGTCTTGATTAATGCCAGTCATGTCCAAAGAACGGGTAACAGGGTTGTTGGGGTAATGGGTAAGTCTAGGAAAAAGGTTTGGGTTAAGGTTAAGATAAAAAAAAAAAAACAATTAGGTCTAGTTAGCAGCAGTAATAAACTCATCATTGTGGCAACCAGCTCACTTCTGTCCCTATTCGGCACATACCGTCTTGTACCCACATTTATGATTTGTTAACAGTGTTAACACACGGCCAAAATGAACATCGGGGCTCCTCTTCGTTTTCTTCAATGTTGGCGGGTCGTGAGTAATGTTTAAGTGCATAGCGCCACTTACTGTATGGTGGAATATCTTCATAATATGGGCCTTAGGGGCCTCCTGGTACAGGTCTGCAGTCGCTCTCAATCAAACAAGTTCAACAAAATGCTTACATCTGCCGAAGTCATTCACCAAAGTCTGTCTGGTCCCACAGAGTCAGGCTCGATACATATTCTGACAGTTCTGAACAAAACAAAGACTTTTTTCTGCTTTTGTGTTTAAAATACCTCCAACAACGTATTAATTTACGCCTGTTTTAAAGGACAAAACATTGTTTCTGTCTCCAATGAAGCTCCCCCACAGAATTCATTGCAAAGTTTACAAACATGCAACAAACAAAATAAAAATGTCTTTTATGAACATACAAAAAAACGTTTAATGGGCTTCATTTCATAGATTACAAAGAATATGATCAGTATTCTGCCTCAAAGTTTAACTACTGTTCCAAACCACAAGTTTTTACTGACAAAGCATCGGTTGTCATATTTTAATTTAAACCCCAACCAAATAATTGACGATTCAACATGACGATGTGTTCTTTGTTTGCGTTGCAGTGCCGGAGCGGGGAGGACGGGCTGCTTCATGCCGTGGACATTATGTTGGACATGGCAGAGAACGAAGGAGTTGTGGATATTTTTAACTGTATTCGAGAGCTGAGGTCGCAGAGAGTCAACATGGTGCAGACCGAGGTGAGTGTACTGCAGAACTCACTCCAGATGATTTGTTAAAGAATGCTTCAAAACAGACTTTTTCACTGCACAACAAGACGTCATATTTTTTAAGTGTTCTCTCATCGTTTGTTTATTCGCAATTGTACTTGGACAGATACATTCTTTTTGAGTTTCTTGTATTGTCCTCCAGCTGATGCTCGTGTCCTCAGAAAAGCCCTGTCTTCACCTACCACCTATCCCCGTCTCTGTAATCACTGTCTTGAGAATGTAGCTTTAATGCTGCATTCAGACCGGACAGCAACAGCAAGCGAATTTTAAGCAGTAACTCCCCAATGCGCTTCAGGGGCTTTAAAGGGACAAATATGTGTTTTACGCCCTGACATGCTCCTCTGCGTTTCTGCTTTTTGATAAGGTTGAGAGAGGAGGGACGGAGAGAGAGAGGCTTGCTGCTTTATAAAACACAGCTAACTTAATGTCCTTTTGCCGTCTCTGTCCTCTTCTGTTGCTACGTAGCAGAGCAGTGGTTTAAACACAGCAATGAGCATTTTGAATAGATCCATGTGAGCTCTGCTCTGTCCAGAGGTGATGTTTGTTTTGCCGTGTCAAGGTTGCCAGATTTTCAGAGAACACAGTGTCTAAGCCTTTGAAAAAAGCCCCCAAACAAGCTATCTTTTGATAAAAAAAAGTTATTAAATATTTCAGTAAACAGTTGTTTCTTCCTCTTGATGGAGGCAGAGCAGCATGTCACAGGAGAGCATGTCTGACTGCTGAACACAGGTGTCAGGGTAGCCAGATTTTCAGAATCGACAACCGACCAAACCTTTAAAAAAAGTCCAAAAGAAGGGACCTCATGCCCTCAATAAAAAAGGAACTAAAATAATTAAGCTCAATGCAGAACGAGAGTTACTTGATTTTGGCAGATTTAAATAGTATTTGATCACTAGTAAAGACTTTAAATATTGATAATATGCTAAAAGTTTTTTTTTTTTTCATAGTGAGTATATTTCTGTGAATAAAACCTGGGAAATTGCCTCTCAGGAGCAAGCCCAAAAAACCGCCACTGTCAAAAGTTACTAGCGACTTTTCAAAAAGCCCAAATCGCTATAAAGAAGCAGACTTGGCAACTCTTAGTGTTCAAGCGATGAAGGTTCAGCAGAGACCAACTCGAGCGTCGACGCCTGTTGAGGCGGCCAAGCATCTACCGCAGGTTGAAGCGTCTACTTCATGAGACACAGCGTCAAACAAGCAAATTTCAAAGCGCTAGATGTAAATTTGCACCACAATTCACTGGACGCCTCAAGACCAGGTTTACATTGATTAACATGTAAACACTACGCTTTGGACGCTCCAACGCTGTCCGGTCTGAATGCAGCATTAAGCATCGCAATGCATTGTGGCATAGCTTAGTAGTGCAAAAAGTAGGCCACAGGTCAAATTCAGCCCACCACGAGGTTTAATTTAGCCACGGATGAAGTTTGTTAGGATTCGCCCAGGATGAATTTATTAGGACTACCGGTATATTTTTTTAAATCAATTTTGTTGTAAAGACTGTCGGGACATAGGGCTGTATCAATGTATCGACGGGATATATCTGACAAGCTGATGGCAATACCGTATCGTACAAAGGTTATCGGGATACGTATCGATATTTAATTCATATAATTACACTTTGAAGACTCAGCTTTAGACTAATTATTGGTGAACATGACTATTGTAGATATTGTGTCTAACATAAAGAGTAGTTAAAAATACATCTCTCTTTCCTGATAGTACATTAGAAATTATATAGAATACTGTATATGATATATCTATCTCCTCTGTATGGATACGTATTGTATCATCTTGCTACACCACACAATCAGGTTATTTCACCATTATAGAACATAATATCATTAAAATATCCACATATAAGGCACAGGCAAGAAAAATCTGCTCATTTTGGGCATAAAAAGTTTGATCACATCCGTCATAGCGTATTACTAAACACAAAAGTACATATATGAAAAAAAAAAAAAACACAATAGATCTCCTTTAACCCTTCGTCACGCCCGCCACACAACCAGTGGCCTTCAGTTCACAGCAGGCCTTTGACAGCTAAACAACGCCATCACAAAACCAAGAGGGCGCTAATGAGGCTGAAGAGGAGGCAGCGCCGGAGCTAAAACACTCGATCTGGAGATAATTGGCTTGAAGAGCTTTTAACAGTAGCGGCGGGTCAAAGTGCAAACAACACGCTCGCCGGGATGCTTTTTAATGGAATGTGTCTTGCAGGAGCAGTACGTTTTTGTCCACGACGCCATCTTGGAGGCCTGTCTTTGCGGGAACACAGCCATCCCGGTGTGCGAGTTCAGAGCTGTTTACTACAACATCAGCAGGATAGACCCTCAGACCAACTCCAGCCAGATCAAGGACGAGTTCCAGGTCAGTCTAGTCTCTTATTTGTGTGTTATGTATGTTTTAGTTTGATACATTCTTGAGATAGAACATACTAACTTTATTGACAGATATGTTTTAGGAAGTAAAATTATCGACCAACAGAACAAGAATTTTTGTGCTTAGCTTAGGGGTGGACTGACAACCAATACCATTAATCGATATTTGGTCCCTTGTTTGGCTGATAGCTGATATTTGCCAATACCAATGGTTACAAATGTATTATTTGGACCAGTGGTGGCCAAATGGGGTCCGGGGCCAAACTCAGCCCTCCAAGATGCTGAAATTGTTAAAAATGTGTTTGGTTGATTGCATTTTAAACTGAATAGTACATGAAATTGTTTTATTCTGCAAAAGGATGTTAAACATACATAACCACCAACCAAAAGCAACATAAAATTACATAAACATGAAAATTACTGTTTATTTTTTTTGTTGGCCCTAAAAATTTCTGCCAAACTGGCCACAATCAGACACACACAAAATGTATCATTTTAAACAATTCTGTTATCATAATCTAAATAACCACTTTGATGTTACACGAGCCTACATTTAAAGGTCCCATATTTTGCTAAATTTGCCGTTTCACATGTCTCTCCTATGCACATTTAAGATAATATTATGCACTTTGCAACATGCACCAAGCCATAGTTTTGCCATATCACTCATTTCTTACTGCGAGGTCTCTTACCGGAACTGGGAACGGCTTACTATGGCCTGCTCTCTGCTCCTCTCGCTCATCCGCCCCGCCCGCACTGAGCCAAGTATGAGCAACCAGAGAGGCCCTCCATTTCTCCGCCCCGCCCGTGACGTCACCCCAGACAGAGCCAGAGCGCCTCTCCCCGCCTAACCCATGACGTAGTTTAGAGTGGAGATGGTGGGGCTGTAAACAGCAGCCGAGGCGTGCACCGGTACGTAGCGGTACATTGAATAAAGATTTTATCCAACATGGCGGTGCGTCGTTCTGAACCGTATGTCTTGGATCCAGAATCAGACCCAGAGTTTGAGGTGCACGAAGCAGAAGCACCCCGGAGGCTCCAGCAAGACGTTTCTGTTTGGTAAATGATAAGCTAACGCTAAATATGTTCGTAAAATGTTTTTGCTGTGTAGCAATATCTTATATTTTTCTTTCATTCGTGTTTACGTTAGGTGTACCTGCGGGAATTGTCGCACCATGCCCACAGAAACTGAGAACGTTTGCTGCCAAGAAATACCTAAGGTAATTGTTGTATTGCATCAAAGAGCCATTATTACTTAGTACTTTATTATTACATAAAGCACACAAAGATTTCTAGGTATAATTTTTCATTTTCGATTTGTATTACCATGTTGCAGAGTTGAACCATTTGCAGTGTTGGGCAACTTAAAGTGAAATTGTAATAGTATATATATTTTACTTTATAGGAATACTAATGTAACATTTTGTATTATAATATTAGTCTCTAAAATTTCTAGTTGCAGTACTTTGAGGTTATCAAACATTTGTGTTACTATGACATTACTAAGACATTGTATAATACCACTACTGCATTTACACTTGATGACTAATGATTGATTTGACTGAATTAAAATGACTGATGATTAATTTTTATAAACGTGACGTCTCAGACCTTTTCCTCATATTTTATTAACATTTTTAATCAGACACCACAGGAACTCTTCTACAACAGTTTTAGTGGTGTTTTGAACCTTTTCAATATAATACCAATATAGTTGATTAAATGAAAGAGTTACTCGGATTGTACTATTGATATGTCAACATTTTATAAGTAATGAATTACACTACTCAGTTATCTAAAAAGAGAATATACTACAGTAACTACCGTAGTTACCTTTGTAATGAGTTACCCATAATATTGACCACTGTCATTCAGGGTCAAAAGTAAATACTTTGGATTCAACTTATACATTTGCAATGTTCATCGACACTTACTGTACAATAATCTTGCATAGATCTACTAAATAATTTAACAATTCAAATAATATGTACTACATAATGTGATACAGTAGTTTGGATAACTGAAGTAAACACAAACATTGGAATGTGTACATTCCACTAAATCCTTCTCTTATTTTTATGTACAGGTCCTAAGGCGGATTAATCAGTTGCCCACTCCTCCTGCTTGCATTACTGCCCATCCTGGCTTTAATGTTAATTGCCTAAATATCTACGCCTTACAAAACATAAATAACATTTATCGTGCAGACTATGGGCGAGTACGTAGGAGAACACAAGAAGAGTAAGTACATGAAACTTTTATAAAGTGCTATTATGTGCTTTATTCTTATAAATAAATTAAAAAATATAATACTGAAAATAAATAGTTTCAAGTATAAAAAAAGTAAACACTGTTGACATCAAGCATGTTTGTGTCTTTTGCAGGCGTCTCAGGTTTATTGCCTACAGGAGCATTGTGAGCTGGTGTTGGGGATTGCTTGGAGCCAGAATCAGGGTGGTCATTCCATCATGCGCTGTACTCCGGATACGCCAGGAGTTTCCGGATCCTGATGGGCAGTATGTTGGGTTTCTGTACCCTGGTCAGGTCCGCCCACCGCTCGACTAAACCTGGACACATGTGCGGCGATCACTTCATCTTTGGAAACTTTCTCATGCTGTGCGCTGAGGTCTTCGGGCACAGGGACAGACTTCAGCTGATCAACAAATCTACCGGGCTCAGCGAAGACCTCATTGAAGACGAGACGCATCAGCTCGGTGACATATCCTACAAAGTGTAAATAGTTCAAGAGTTTTAGTAATTTATATTTTTTAAAGTTTTAATGTATGTTTCAAAATAAATATTCTTCGTTCTTACCGAATGTGGGTTTTGTTTTGACTGGCTTTGCTGTGGGTTTTCCTTTTTTGTATTTGGGATATGCCACTTTGAACAAAGCCTTTCCTTTTGATGTTGCCTGGGCACGTTTCACGTTTTCATTAAAGTGCATCCCAGCCAAGTATAGCCTGCAAACACCAAGAATAATTAAATTGTAAACAGATTAGCTGAAGTTGTACATGTATCTGATGTATGAAGCAACCTAACTACAAAAGAAAAGAGAATTAAAACAATATTTACTTAAAAAATATATTACTTTATATCTAATACAGATAACAAAATACAAGTGTACATTTTACCTGCACATCATCCCTACAAAGGGAAAGACCACACTTTTGGGGGCAAAGCGTATAACCACACTGTGAAATGCCTCCAGTGAAGATGTTTGGTGATCAGAGCTCAGTTTGCTTACATCTCCCAGCACTCTCTTGTTTACAAGTAGTTTTTCTACCTTGTATAATGCCAAGGAACCTGAGTGGAAAAATTAGGAAACATTGACAATAGAATTTCAAATGTCCCAGTTATAAAATTTGAAAAATAATTACAGACCTGGCTGAAACCACTTGCTTGGGTCTCTGGAGACTTTTTCGGGATGAGCACACTTGGGAAATTCAGGATCGTCGTGGGTATGAACATTTTGAATGTGGTTGATGAGGGATGTCCATTTGGCTACTTTCTCTGGACCTGTTTTAGAAGAAGATGCTGCCCAGTACATGTGATTCTTGATGGCAGCAGACCACTTCTTTATCAGCTGGCATTCTTTGTCTTTGATAACTTATCCAACTTTTGGATAAGCCTGCAAAACAACAAATGCACATTATATTTAAAAATATATATATATATATTCAAGAAGGATTTGAGTAAAAACAAAGTCAAAAAACCTTTCTCCATATGCCAGACGTCATAGTACTGTGTTATGTTTCTTCCACGTAGAAAAGTTTTTACTTGGGTGTGACGATCTGTGACAATGTAGTCCAGGTTTATATTGTTGTCTTGGAGTAAATCCAGACTTCGTCGCAGACCTTCTTTTCCATGTAGAAGCTTCCTCCCACTTCATTACTCTGCAATAAACACATTCAAATATATATTTACAGTATATATATACACATACACAAAATTGTAAACGTACCTGTACTAGTTGTATATCAAGTATCTTTTCACTCTCCAGTTCCATAAGAGTGTAGCTCCCAAACTTGCACTGTGTCCTACAAACATTAGAGGGTTGTAATAATGGCCACAATTAAATGTAATCAATGATAGGACCATTTTTATTTACCTGGTGAATCTGCCCTCATGTCTCCACCAACAGCTATTTTGTCTTTCTTCTTCAACTCCTCCAAAAATAGTTGTTGGTCAGTCGTCCACTTGTGGTAAATTGCAGGCTCAAGAAACAATCTTGAGTGCCGTCTGAAAGTGTCATATTGGTGAACCTGAAGCTTCATCGCTTTGCATATCTGATGAGACAAGATGAAGAAGTAGTTAATTAATGTAATGCCTTTATGAACATATTATACTGTAATTTGTATTTCTCCTACCTTTTCCATTTTTACAAAAGATGCTCCTGAAAAAATACACAGCTGCAGACAGTTGAAGGTTGCCAACTGGAGTACTCTCCATTATTGGCTGGCTGTCCCACTTTCGATGATAGAGACAATGTGGACAGTTCTGTGTGAATGAAACAAACGTTCCAAATCTTCTTCTCTGAAGGTTTGCAGTGTTGTTTACAAATTGGACACGTTTGGAAAGCTTCTTTAAACAACTCTCAAAACTATATATTTTGTGTCCTCAAAGTCTTCTGCAGTGTCCATTCACTGTTATATAAAGAACAAAAATGCCTTATTTTTATTAAACGTGTTGTAAAAAAAAAAAAAAAAAAAAAGGATATTGTATGTGATTCTTACGTCATTTCAGACACTTCAGTAGAGAAGCTCCAGGTTCGTAGGTGGAATCATGCGGTTGTGGCAGTGATATGTCTGAGATATCTAGGTCTTCCTCTTCCTCTTCATTTCCAAACGTGGCCTCTTTCTTGGTCTGTCCACAATCCCAGATGTAGTAGCTTTCATCGGTGTTGAAGACAGTTGGAGCCATGACGTTCTGTCTCAGTACAACTATCTGAAGTATCAGTTGTAGCTTGTACACCTGTGAAAATACAGATAAATTAGATAAGTTTAAACATTTTTAGTTTTGAGGCTCTAAGCTGTAGTTATTTTATATCTTATAATGAAGTATTTACCAATTAAATAAACTATGATATTTACTATTCAATATGTATTAATTACAGATATGGGTAGCAGTATGACACACAGCTGGGTGCATGAACATAAACCCATTTTTATATGAAACCCATAGCCCTGCACAATAATTACTATGTGCATAACATTTTGTGTGTGCACAGGTGGCGAATACATTGTTTAAATGCTTCATTGTGATAAATAGCAAACTTGTTTGCACTTTGCATTACCTCTGCTTCTCACATGGTGTAACTTCAGAGTACCAGCCGATAACTGTGTTGAAACAGTTCTTGTTCGATTTAGATGGTGCCGTTGGACATGGAGATGGTGTAGGAGCATCTAGTATTGTTGCTCTTGGAGTGTAAGCTAGGGGCTTCCTGTCATGAAAACAAGAATTAATTCAGTTTGGTTTGCAAGTAAGCTGTCTATAAAAAAATAAAGCAAAGAAACAAGAAATCTGTAATAAAAATATATATAAATATACAGTATATTATTACAAACTCAGGGGTAGGCAGGTAAACTGTGAAAAGAGCAGGGAGNAAAAAAAGGATATTGTATGTGATTCTTACGTCATTTCAGACACTTCAGTTAGAGAAGCTCCAGGTTCGTAGGTGGAATCATGTGGTTGTGGCAGTGATATGTCTGAGATATCTAGGTCTTCTTCCTCTTCCTCTTCAATTTCCAAACGTGGCCTCTTTCTTGGTCTGTCCACAATCCCAGATGTAGTAGCTTTCATCGGTGTTGAAGACAGTTGGAGCCATGACGTTTCTGTCTCAGTACAACTATCTGAAGTATCAGTTGTAGCTTGTACACCTGTGAAAATACAGATAAATTAGATAATTTAAACATTTTTTAGTTTTTGAGGCTCTAAGCTGTAGTTTTTTTATATCTTATAATGAAAGTATTTACCAATTAAATAAACTATGATATTTACTATTCAATATGTATTAATTACAGATATGGGTAGCAGTATGACACACAGCTGGGTGCATGAACATAAACCCATTTTTATATCAATACTGCACATTACTATGTGCATAACATGTGTGTGCACAGGTGGCGAATACATTTGTTTAAATGCTTCATTGTGATAAATCGCAAACTTGTTTTGCACTTTGCATTTACCTCTGCTTCTCACATGGTGTAACTTCAGAGTACCAGCCGATAACTGTGTTGAAACAGTTCTTGTCGATTTAGATGGTGCCGTTGGACATGGAGATGGTGTAGGGCATTTAGTACTGTTGCTCTTGGAGTGTAGCTAGGGGCTTCCTGTCATGAAAACAAGAAATTAAGTTCAGTTTGTGTTTGCAAGTAAGCTGTCTATAAAAAATAAAGCAAAAAACAAGAAATCTGTAATAAAAATATATATAAATATACAGTATAGTATTACAAACTCAGGGGTAGGCAGGTAAACTGTGAAAAGAGCAGGGAAATGTTAATTTAGTCAATCCATGACTCATTGAGATTCCATGTATGTAAAGTCTTCTGATTACATCTGCAAATTTGTTTTTGGTCATTTTGTAACATATGTTATATAATATTGTATATCAATCTCCATCAAACAGCTTTTTTTTAAAAATAAGACACTTCTATGCTTTTGGACACATGCTACGACATTCAACATAAGGCTCAAATCTGCAGGGACTGTAAGTGAAAAAGCACGTCTGGTCACCCGATTTAAATAAACTTTTTGAATACACATCACTGAATATACTACAGAACACTTTCAGATTAAAAATTGCGTCATGAAATATCATTAGCCGCAGAAAATGCGAAAACTGGCGATGGGTCTATGATGGTGGGACTGAGGGCCGTCCACGCTAGGGCCATGGACAAATGACAAATGTCATGTCGCCATTTTGTCATGAATTCGTCTTTAGGACGTTGCTACTTAGACATAGAGAGCAAATGTACATGGGGCATCATATGCAGGGTAACAGCTGCGTTACAACAACAAAACCTAACGACATACGTGTATACAAGCGCTGTATGTAGGTACAGGACGTTGTATTTGACATTTATGAGACAAATACAGTTTTGACTAACTTTGCCAAAGCCTACTGCCATCGTACTTACTGCTGGTTCATCTGCTCCTCTGATGGTGGGAACTGCCCCAGGTTGTAAAATCAACTTTGAAGTAAATCCACTTTTAAAAAGGCCGAAGTTCGGAAGCTGTCTTCGGAAAAGTGTCGCTCGCAAACAAAAAGATTTTTCCGCACTTCGTGTTGTGGGTTTCCAAATATTAGCGTCAACCACTTTTCTCGTAGCTTTTCTTCTTTCGGCAGGGTATATAATGTGCCCGCGTTTGCACAGCCGAAAACACATTTTCTCCAACTAGCCATGATTAAATGCACGCGGTTTAGCTATCAACAAGCAATGTCGAAAAAAATAATGCGTGTTAAAAGCAAAGTAAAGCGAAGCAAAAATGAATGCGGGAGCGAGCGAGTCCGCAGCTAGAGCGAGCGCTGTCTCTGTGGTCCTCGTGCGGGGGGCGTGTCTGTTGACAGTGGCTGCTGCAGCCACACTTCCTGGGGGAGGTGGAGCCCAAAAGTTTTCAGGTAGGGGCGGGTGGAGTGGCACCGTGCCACGTCGGAGCTGTGCGGTCAGGCATTGGCTTTGCTCAAGCCACACCTTTCTTTTTAAAAGAATAAAGCTTCAAAACACATGGATGAAAAATAAAACTACTTTGGGGTTGTTTTGAGGTACAATTAACACCAATAGAAGGTTAAAAGCTCATAAAAGTCGATTTTGCATAATATGGGACCTTTAAAATTCATGTATACTTAAAGGTGCATTGTGTAACTTTCTGGAGGTGAAAAGTCATCTACACAATTCAGTAGCATTAGAAACTATACTTTAGGACTTTCTGAATGGAGACGAATACATTTTATTCCATAATATGAAAATAAATCAGCCAAAGGAACAACTTTTCTGCAGAAACAGACATGTTCGAGCTCCTCCAGGACAAATAATAGACTATTTTGTAGCCAAGCAAGACCACTTAAAGTAAAAATGCAAATTTTTTTACTTACTTTGTGCAGCAAAGGCATCCAAATGACAAAAATGTGCATTTATTCAAGTTTATTTTTGGCCAGAAAGTTGCACAATGCACCTTTAAGGTGTTGTGGCTCAACAAAAGCAAACTATTTTGTATAATGATTCTATTCATGTCCATTTATTATATGATGTGGCTCTCTTCTTTCTTTGGTCCAAATGAACTATGGACCAAATTAGACACTGGACAAAATGTTCTTTTGCTGTCACTAGATGTTTTATAGGCTATTTTCTTCTTTCTTTGTATGTTTTGGTGTTGTACATGCTTAACGGAACCGTATGTAAAATGCATAACTACTGGTATAAAATATATATTACATTACAAATGAACTTGGGTTGCCAGATTTGAAAAAAGCACACAAAAGAATGAGAAACTACGGACAATTCTGAAAAAAAAAAAAACTTGTAACACATATAGTCATGTTTATGAAATCTGACATGAACACCTTGCATACTGTTCCTTTAAATAAACTCATTTTCTGTTGCGTGCCTTCTGTTTTCAGACGCTGAACATAGTGACCCCTAGAGTACGCCCTGAGGACTGCAGCGTGGGCTTGTTACCCAGAAACCATGAAAAAACCGCAGTATGGACGTGCTGTCTGCAGACCGCTGCCTGCCCTTCCTCATATCAGTGGACGGAGAGAGCTCCAACTACATCAACGCTGCTCTGATGGACGTAAGGGACTGTGCTCTCTGCCTGTTATCCATCGTTTCATCTGACTGTAGTGTGGGATGTGTCTCTTTAGAGTTACAAGGCTTTGTCTGAGGATTTGTGGAAAGTGACTTCTGACGCTGCACACTATATACACATTTTATAGAGTCTGGGACAATTCTGAGGATTTTATTAGCAAAAACTGGTTCAATATTATAGATTTACTTGGGGTTATGAGGATGAACCAATCAGAACAATAGAATCTATCTGAATCAGGATGGTAGAAAGGCTTCAATGTGTCATCTGGACAGTGTTTTGAAATCAAGGCAACTCCACTCTCATCTAAAAGTCATTTTCATCTAAATTAAAAATGGTTTTGAATGAGAGTTGAAACATCTTGATCTTAAAATATACTGTCCAGATGACAACTTTGAAGCCTTTGTAATATAGGTCACTCTTGGACAAATGAGGGATTACACCAACTTAAACCAGAGCCCTGTACTATGCGTCGCTGAACTTATCCTGGATGAGTTTCTCTTACCTGGGTTGACTAAACCAGACATTGTCCTTCTGGATAAACTGTCCTACGAAACGAGTCACAACTGGATTGTTAACCCTGGATTTTCTCAATGAAGCCGTGCGTGTTCACAGAGCAGAGGTGTTAGTGCAAACTGACCAATCAGAACAACCCAGCTGCATAAAGCGAAATATATGAGTATTGAAATCTAAGCAAAGGAAACGCGCTGCAGCTTCAAGTAAAGTCTGCGTTTAAGCGACTAATCCCAGACACTGAAGTTACGCTACAGAGTTCATTTAAAATGACCCTGCTTGGATACAACAGACTAAAACACAAATGTGACAACATCACACAGATTAAACAAACAGTTACATAGAGGTTACGTGCACATCGCCGTGACTCCTCAGTCTCTAGTATTCAGCAACTTATCCTGGTCCGGAGCAGGTTATGAGTTTGTCGCATGTTGCCATAGAGATCTGCTCTGAATAGGAAGTGATCCAGTTTTGTAGAACCGTCAGACCATCCAGAACTTACCTCGCTAAACCCTAAATCTAGCTTCGTAGTACAGGGTTCAGGGGTCTTTAGCAAAAAAATAAATGTAACATAATCATAAGGTGTTAAATAAATACAGTGAACCCTTGCAATTCTAAGTGTACAAAACGACATCCTACCACATTTATCCACGTCTGCCTTCTCTCCTCTCCTCCAGAGCCACAAGCAGCCCGCGGCCTTCATCGTTACCCAGCATCCTTTGCCCAACACCATGGCGGACTTCTGGAGGCTGGTGTTCGACTACAACTGCTCGTCCATAGTCATGCTGAATGAAATGGACGCGGCTCAGGTACAAACTGTCCCTGCTCCTTTTTGAACTTCAGATATCCTTCGGGGAATTCGTAGAGAGTAAACTGCTTTATGAATGAGGCTGTCCAGGTCTGTTTATAGTCTTACCCTGGCAACATCGGTCCAGTGTCAGACTAGAAGAAGAGGTACAACAACAAAAAACTGAATCCATGTCAATACTAAACATAAATATTTATTTTTGTGGCATTAGAAGAACCTAGTGTACAATATGGTTGCTAGGTCAGTTATTTAGCCTCTGTTTCCCAACCAGGGGGTATGAAACCACTTTGCAATCATGCCAAGGACCTCCTGTCGATTGAAAAGAAAGGTAGAATTGCAAGTATTTTAGTGCAAAATGTTGTATTTGTCCTTTATTTTGCATGTTAAGATGCAATGTTTTGATATGAAAATGATTAAAACAAGACAATGCAATGGTTTTAAATGGAAATATATGAATAAATAAAGACAAAATAACCTTAAAAAAAAAAGCATTAGTACAGGGAAGTACATCGTGTGAAAGATCATGATTAGGGGGTCCAGTTTCAGATCCGGACCCAAGCGTCGCCCATTATGGACATCTGGCCAAACCACTGGTTTTACAGATTTGAACAGATGGGTCTTCAGATTTTTCTTGAAAGTGGTGAGGTCGGTGCAGTCTCTGAGTTGTTGAGGTAGCGGTGTTCCATAGGGTGGGGGCGACATAGGCTCTGTCGCCCCTGGTTCAAAGTTTGGTCCTGCAGGGGAGGAGCAGGAGGTTGGAGTCTGAGGAGCGGAGGGAGCGCGCTGGAGTGTAGCGGTGAAGCAGGTCTGTGAGGTGGGGTGGGGCCATGTTGTGGAGGGCTTCGAAGGCCATGAGGAGAACTTTAAATTAGATACGCTAAGGGATAGGGAGCCAGTGGAGATTTTGGGGAACAGGGGTGATATGTTCACGGGAGTGTGTGTGGCTGAGGAGGCGGGCAGCAGAATTCTGAATGTACTGTATTGTAGTTTATTGAGAGTTTTAGAGGTTAGTCCATATAGGATGCTGTTACAGTAGTCAAGTCTGGATGAAATGAATGCGTGTATGAGTATTTCGGCAGCGGGAAGGAGAGTGATGAGCAGAGTAGGCTATCGTGGTTGAGCACTGTGGCTCGTTCTTCTCACTTTTGGCACTGTGCAAGAAATAGAAACGTGCCGTTTGTGTGTGTCCTCTCCTGTTAGATTTAGAGTTATCGCGTGTGTCCTATCGCCAATCAGCCAAACACGCCACATCTTCATTCAGTGACTCATTCAGTGCCAGTGGAACACAGAGAGACAGACGTGGGACAGAACAGAGTCGAGTCAAGTCAGTACAGAGATAAAATGAGTTTATTAGAGATTCACTGATCAGTAATAATCCTTCACAGCACAGGTCAGATTGATCTCTCTTTAGTGCTCTGTCCAAACTTTCTCCCAAACACAAAGAAGTTTTGTTCAATTCTTTCACTTTTCTCGTATGTAACAATGCTCAACACTATTCTCTCTATTGTTTATTCTTAGCAATGACAGTGTAATGATTGTAGAATCTTTTCTTTGTCCTCTCTCCAGTTGTGTATGCAGTACTGGCCCGAGAAGAGCTCGTGTTGTTACGGACCCATTCAGGTGGAGTTTATTTCAGCCGACATTGACGAAGACATCATCAACCGCATCTTCAGGATCTGCAACATGGCCCGGGTAAGAACTAGCTCACTTTTAACCCGTTCAAAGCTGTGATGAAATGAAAAAGTCTGAACAAAGTGGCGTCACTACATTTTAAGAGCCGTCACAAGGCTGTAAAGGCCAGACGGTGTTGGGACAAGAACAAGCTGAACAGAATAGTCAAGAATGCAGGAAGATAATCGGCAAAGACCTGGAAAAGACGGAGTTTAATTACCAATCAGCTCTGCTCAGAACAGCCATGTCCATCACTAGGGACACTGAGCAGCCTCTATGTCAGGGCTATTCAATTATATTTTACAGCTGGCCAGATTTTCCAAAGGACTATGGTCTGTGGGCCGAACAACAAACCTGCCCCAAGAACTTATGATTAGTAAATTGAAAATAAGTCTTAACTAGCTGAGATAAATGAAAACTAGAATGTGAGCAAAACCAGAACAACAGATAAAGGACGAGGCTAAATCTGGGGTTAATCCAACTCCAAAATCTAAAATCTGTGGCATTTTGGCTGATTAAGTTGATTTAAAAGTACTGCAGGCTACTGAATACCAGATCTAACCAAGAAATGTGGCCCAGTCCATGGCCCACTTTACTATGATGGGCCAGTCTTTATCGCTAAGCATTATGTTGCTGTATACCTGCCACTGTTCACTGTAAATCAGTGTTTCCCAGGCTTCTTTACAATGTGGTCCAGTTCATGTCCCATTTTACCATGGTGGGCCACAACATATTGCTTAGTAGGCCGCATTTGGCTCGCTTGCCACTTTTTGAATAGCCTTGCTCTATGTGATGAGTTTGAACTGATGCTGTCCAATATAGAATGCCTCTGGAAACAAAAATATGTGTACAAAGGTTCATTTGGGCCATGAAATGATGTGTATGTGCAGTAACTTCTTTTTTAAATATTCATAATATTGAGAACTGATGATTGTCTGATGAGCTGTTGACTTTTATGTTTGGTGAACAAAGACAATTTTACTATTGGACAAAAAGTTAAAGGTGGGGTAGGTGATTTTCACTCTGCCAGCACAATTTAGGTTTTAAATTTGACAACTTTCTCTCATAAATTCTTCAACACATTGTTAATATCAATATGTATTAGGTTTTGGTTGCAATTTTTGCCATAACCCTCTTTTTTTCTCTTTTCAAGTGAAACTGGAGGGGACCACTCAAGCTCAGCCAATCAGAACGCTGCATTCTGCTCATGATTAGAACTTCAAGTCTTTATTGTTGGATTCAGATAGTACTCTGGGGTCTAATTTTTTCACAAATGCTGCATTTATCATAACTTTTTGGTGGAAAACACAAAGTTTACTTATTTACAACTAAAAAAGTTACCTACCCCAACTTTAAAGCAATAGGATAGTATAAAATTACCATAATATAACAATTGTGACAACAAAAATGACACAAATGGTGTGAATGAGTTCCTTCAATACCGTCAGAAGCTCGTGTTCACAGGACTGATACTGTGGCATCTTAATAATGTGTAGTGACATGTAGAAAGTCTTCAAAGTCGTCATATGGACAGTGTTTTCAAAGATCAAGACGTTTGGACTCTCATCCGAAAGTCATTTTCAGTCTGATGGAAGTGATCTAATAATACAGCCAGTCTCAGGTCACTTCCATCAGATTGAACATGACTTTCGGATGAGAATGAAACGTCTTGATCTTTGAAAACGCTTTGAAGCCTTTCTACTATGAATCACTCCTGTACAAATGATAGATTACACTATCTTAATGCGATATGACGTGTATTGTATATTGTCCTCTCCTATTTAGATATAATTAAGTTAAAAATACTTTTTATTGAAATTAAATTACAATTTATGCATCTTTGTAGTGTAATTAAATACAGGTGCCAACAAAGTACACATTTAGTTCTACCAATGAAATCAAAATCCATAAACATAAATACTGTGTGAGATAAAATGGCTCAGACACAGGTGAGCAGCTGGAACTGGAACATTTGTTTTGTTTTGTTTTTAGTTAGGGCTTGTTTAAGCAATTCATTTGTGGCTTACCTCTGTTTAAATGGCAGTAATAAA
Organism: Mugilogobius chulae; assembly: GCA_038363315.1. NCBI lineage: Eukaryota > Metazoa > Chordata > Actinopteri > Gobiiformes > Gobiidae > Mugilogobius > Mugilogobius chulae. The sequence goes on from CM076402.1 coordinate 22,243,491, forward strand.
ACGTACAATCCTTTTATCGTTACAACCTGTAGCTCAGGAGCTACCAGCAGCTCACTAAATGATTTTAGAATCATGAATACTCTGCTTTTTTCCTCAATTGTATTTGTTATCTGCTCATTTCTACAGTAAATGTAACTTTATATGTCTAATTGTGTCTACTTCTGATTGGATAATTGCTAATCTAACTGTGCCACATTTACCTTTTTAGCTTGCTGAAAGTAGTGCCAGTTTTGTTTTGCAAAAGTAGCTCTCGTGGAGAAAAAAGTTGGAAACCCTTGCTGTATGCAATACTACACACAAAGTAATCCCAAAGTTATATAACTAGTTACTTGTGACAGTAACTAAGTACTGCAACTGCGTAGTAATGTGTAACTGCTTTTTCAATCCTTTTTCCTCACACTGCCTGTCCTCGCTCATCATAATGATACTATCTGTTCAAAAGAGCTATGAGAGTCACAGTGACCCACAGACCTGACAAGTGATGTGACAAATAATCCTGCAGGAAGTTTACAAGAATGTTTCCCTGCACCACATCTCCCTGAACGTACATAGGGCTTTTTCGTGTTTACCTGCTTGGTCTTACTCCACTCCACAACTCCACTCTGGACCAGGTACTTTTTCAGTCCCTGCTTTACCTCAGGGCAATGACAAGGTAGATACTAAACCAGACATCAGACACGTGTCACGAACTACGCTCCATGTCACAGCTCCGCTCATACTAGTGGAACAATTCACGTCTTACTTCTAACAAACACATTGTATGCCGGCTTATGTACAATCTGAGATTTTTCCAAACAAAGTACAGAGTGTCAGCTTACCTTCGTAAACAGAAGAAACAAACATGTTCATAGTTACAAACAACACTCATTAAATCAGTGTGAGTCTTTCTGTCTAAAGTCTGCGTGTGGAGATTTATAAATCCACAGATCCAATCACAGAAATGTACACAAAGAATGTCCCAAAACAGATCATTTGAACCAAATTTTGCCGTAACATTCTTCGCTTCACTCAAGTCTGAGAAAAAAAATTGTAATACAGCCTACAGGAAATGTTTTAGTATCAAGAGCAAATGTTGTGTCACTCCTTTGAAATTGGAAAATTTGCAGTGTATGCGTTCTGAGTATGAACTGAACAGAGTCTACAAGTGTCTTTTAAAATATAGTTTGGCATACTGTATGTAACAAACAGGTTAATGATGTTCATCATGTCTTCTTAAAGTATTTATAAAAGTGTTTTTCTTCTATATCAGACAAGTATCGGTAAGAGATGGTTTATGACTTGACTAATTTCGACAGTCACTTTTGTCTTCGTCAGAGGCGTCACACGTCGCCTAAGTGATGTGTCTTATCAGCTGCTGTTCCCAGGCGTGGTCAGCCCTGCGCATATGTAAGGTCGACCGGGCTGACCACAGAATGCGAGAAAGAAACAACAGAACGTTTAACCAGAGCCGAACGACAGAGAGTGTAAAAGGACAATTTGAAGTCGGCAATATCAGACCACTGTAAACGGAATAACCACATAATGGACCGGGACAACTTACGGATTAATAATCAAAAAAACAACAAATACAGATGATGGATCCAAGAAGAAATAGAAATCAGAAACAGGCCCACACACTTTGAATCGAGAAGGACCTTTCCAACTCTCCTGTACGTGGAGCAGCCTTCTCCAGAGACCACCGCATGGTCAGCTCGGTAGACCTCATGGGTCCGCTGGTCCATGTCTGGGAACAGCGGCTAATAAGGCACGTCATCATGGCGATATGCGACGCCTCTGAGAAGACGAAAGACGACTGTTGAAACTAGTCAGGTAGTAAACTTGTCTTACCGATACTTGTCTGATATAGAAGAAAACACTTTCATCATATATGTAACAAACATTTTGGGTCTATAATTAACATTAAAAAAGATAAGGAATCGGGCACCGCTCAGCCCTATTGTAAAGGAAACACTTTTCCTCTGAACGATTTATGTCAAGTAGAAGCGTGTAGAGTCGAGTAAAGCCGAGCCAAGCAGTTACTAATGGAAAAGCCCTAGTAGAGAAGCACATCAGGTCTGATATTGGGCCAAAACTGCTCTTGTAGGTTTCTGCTTTGATCTATTTATTGATTTTAATCTGATAACACAACATAAATCCAGATCCTGGTTAGAAGATTCTGGCAGAGTCTGTTTTTTAACATTTGCCGCCACCAATCAAATCACGAAACCATCTGAAATGCTCATTCAGTCATGTAGTAATGTGAAAATAGCGCCGTCGATTCTGGTCCACGTCTAATTATCACGCAGCTGAAACGTTATTTGCGTGTTATTGCCTCGTGTAAAGTGTCCGGCATCGGGACTTTTTTCCCTTTGGCTCGGATCTGTTTACCATATCTGTGAGGGTTGGTCTCATTATAAACAGCTGCAGGACTCCTCTCTTTCTCTCTCACACAGCGTTTATTGGACTCTCACACACATCACCAGTGCAGCGTGAAATGGCTCATATTGCCGGCAAAACAGCACATCACCCACCGAGCTGACTGATGCACTAAGACTCAAATGGGGAGCAAAAGTGATGGAGTTAGAGGACTGGGGGAATTTGAAATCGGAGAGGCATTGTTTGGAATGAGCTGCCACGGGCCACAATAAAATGTAATAATATAACTCTATGAATTCAAATGAAACGCAGTTTTTACGGAGAGAGAAAAAGCCATTGTGCAGCACCTTAGACGCGGCTACACTGATACAGCCTGACAAATGCAAGTCTTGTCTCGCAGCGTCTTTAGTCCTATTTGTATGAGGTAATAATACGGACGTCAGCGGAGTTTGTCCATTGATGACATTTACCTCAAAATGTCAGTTTACGTCTGTCGATCAAAATCGCATCCACACCATTGATGTCTCTCTTTTTTGATCATAAAAAAAGATCAAACTATGTAGAACTGGACTTACCAGTCTGAAAAGTCCCTGCCTAACATCAACACCCCCAAACCAAAATACAGTATGTCCATTTAACAGGAATTCTAATGTATCTGCTTTTAAATTGGCTTTTTAATCAAATGTTTTAATTGAAAATACATATTACAAAAGATGTAGATTTTAGTTCAACGGCCTGAAGTAAAGGTGTCATCAAAAGACGTGATTTGATTATCATTTTCTGCATCAGAATGGACCAAAATTAATTACATCTTCCAAAAATCTCTGGAGAAAGACCACCAGACCCCCGCTCACACAACTGTTGTGATGCCCATGAACCAGGCTGCCAAAGGGGTTGCTGCTTTGAAAAATGTTCCTGTCTCATTCTAACCTGGCCAACCAGATTCACAAATATTTGTGAATTCATGAACTCAAGAGAATCCATTCTAGCAGCCTGATTGGTTTGGAGTCCAACCCAGCAGGTTAGCCGCCCAATCACATTGCAGCAGTGAGGGTTGTAATGACAACAGGAAGTACCGCCTGAATTAAACAAAACAAAGATGGCGACTCCCGTGTTTCTGCTGCGTTTGATTGTGTTTCAGTATTTTCTTTTTGTAAGAATAGCAGAGAAGTGTGTATGATACTTGTTCTATCCCACGCGGACATTAGATACACCGTTAGGCTTTGTTGTTGTGATTCATTAAGCGCAAATAAGTTCGGCTGCACACCCAATCAGCTTGATGTATTTCATTAAACAACCCACCTTTTCCCAAACGCTTTCCACAAGTAAAGTTTCAAACGGATGCTGTAAAAGAACTCAAATCAGAGTTCAACACAGATCCATCAACGTAAGCCACGTTAGTGTCACTCCAAACCAAGATCAAAACTTGAGACAACTGGACATACTACTACTGTGGTGTTCCTTGATTGTCATAAATCAGATTATTGGACTGGAATGTACATGTTGTCCTGGAAAGTATTTTTGGGCTGAGAGTTTGAACCCTGACACAGCTCTGTGCCAGGTGTGAGAGAGCTACAAGTCCTTCGTGTCTGTTCAGAGCCAGCCTTAGAAATCTATCTTACACAGCCTCCTTTACACCTCGTTCAAACTACCAGTGCTCCTGATCCAACACGAGAGCATCCATGTGGTCCAAGGAGTGACCTGTTTCCTTCATGTGGAAATACACAGCAGAATCCAGACTAGGAGGATTTTTTATTTTTCCCCAAGAGCAGGAAAGCTAGAAAAGTTTAGGTCAGGGGTCGGCAACCTTTTATGTTCAAAGAGCCATATTGGACCAAAACAACAAAATCTAAATCTGTCTGGAGCCGCAAAAAAATTAAAGCTTTATATCAGCCTTACATTGCATGCAACAGATGCTGTAAGTGTTTATATAAGCTTTGTCAACCAGTTATCAAAGTAATAAGTTGGATACAAATGCAAAATGAGCTTTCATGATTACCATATTACCGTACAACTCGGGAGTGTATGTGAACAAGCCAATGGAGAAAAAAACGTGTATAGGTCGCACCGAACAACAAGTGGCACTTTTTTGCGGGTAATTATTAATTCGACAGCACGAACAGACGCGGGGCGCGTTTATAATCCCCCTCCTGCTCGAGCCTTTTTGACACAGAGGCCAAGGACCGCTAACATGAAGCAAAACTACAAGATGCCGATCAAAACATGACTAAACTCTGCATAAATCAGCTTTTATATTATCACTCAATCATGTGTTCATTGGCGTTCAATGCAGCGATGTGACTGAAGCGCTTACCTGAGACAAAGTTGCACACGTCTCTTTCCGCCAAATCCAGCTGATTTTGCCCAAACTCCGTGTGTTATTTCCGTGCCTTTGTGCATAAAATACAGTCCTTCATTCAGTCCTCGGTAAAGTTTTCCCCTGCGCTGCTTGCTGTTGATCTGCAAGTCCTCGATCGTCTGTGAACAGGGTTCAACGCTTTATTGTCTCCCGGGTTGAAACAAAACGTCCGCATTTGCAATGAAAGCAAATTATTCGGTCCAAAAACTGTTGAATCATGTGTTCTATTGTTCTGTTTCCCTTTTGGATATGGCCCTGACGCACCTGTCGTTTGTTTACAACAGCACGCGGAGCTGAAAGAAACACGTGTCGCCCGGCTATGACGTAATTCTTCATTGACAGAAATGTAGAAATTAAATATTTATTCTGCACATTTTTTTAGCATTAGAAAACTTTAGGAGTATTTGACATAATTTTCCTCCTACGAAAATTCTATTAAAACAAAAACTATTTTCCACTTTCATATTTTTTGAACGGCCTCCAAGGAGCCACTGGGGAGCGCCAAAGAGCCGCATGCGGCTCCAGAGCCGCGGGTTGCCGACCCCTGGTTTAGGTTGTATGTTGAAGAAGCAGCTCAGCCATTTGAAAAGTGTCTCTATCAACATTGCCGCAAAACTGAACTGAAATTAAGAGATCAGCCACTAAATTAGTCTCATTATGTCCATTATAAAAGACACAACCAAAACATTATCTGAAAGTTTAAAGTTAGGAACAATCCTGTGCTAATAGAACTTTTGTTTCGCGTCTCTGATCCAAAAGCCTTTGCGGTGGTTTGGCTCTCCTCCCGAGGCCACGCACTGAGCATTAGCATTAGCATGTGTTAGCGTCAGAGCTAATCAGTGTGACAGACAGGGACGCTCCTGTCAGTATCTACAGAGCTCACGCCAACCGCTGCAGGGACAAATCATTCAAAACATTTACTTTGGCACAAGATTCAATTTGCGTTCGACGATGTTGTGTTTGCGGAGTCAATCCAATTTGTTTCATCACACACTGACTTCAAATGGAGCTGATTACAGACTGCTCATTCATGCTTTTGGACATGACAGGAAAGTTAATGAACTGTTGGGAAGGATTATATAGGAGAATGGTCAATAACTGCTTTGGGGAAATATTTAAACTAAAGCGAATGGGATAGACTTGTGGCCAGCTTGTTCTTGGGTCACCTTCCATGCTTTAGAAGTAGGCCTACATCACGTCCCTCCACCAGTCCAGGATAAAAGTGAAAAGACTTAAGTAAATTTATTTGATTTTCTTGTAACTTGTACCCAAGTAAACAAGCTTCAGCTGTACTTTTACTTTTACCAGAGTAATTTTTAGTCAAGTAACTGGTCTTTTACTTTAGTTGTGAACTTTAATACTTTTGCCATCTGTAACCTTAGAGCCCTTTACGTGCAGAGAGTGCTAGATTTATTTACAGATGATGAGGCAATGTTTCTTCTTTGTTTGACATTTTAAAGAAGGGCAGACACTGTGCGATTTTTTGACCCATTTTGGAGCAATTTTTCACTTTTGCGCCATTTTTGGAGACATGTGTCATGCACCGTGTAGTGTACGTGGGGTAATGAAAAAACGACCAGCTTGTGATCAACAATCGTAGGATCAAAAGAAAATCAAACTTGTTTAAATTCTGGTGGCTCCTCATGGGAACATCACACTGTAGAAGCAGAGCCACCATCTCTCACACTGTCCATGAGCAAACAATGTTTGTTTTTAAACACGTGTCATCTCCACTTCTAGATTCTTCTTCTTCTTCTCCTCCACCTTTTATGTTGTGTTTCCGCATACAGGAGTCTGACGTACAGTGTGAGCACTCAGATCACATACATAAGACCATCTGGCTGTGTAGTGTGAGGACATGAATGGTGTAGTTTGAGGACTAGTGTGAGGACATGAATGGTGTAGTGTGAGGACATGAATGGTGTAGTGTGAGGACATGAATGGTGTAGTGTGAGGACATGAATGGTGTAGTGTGAGGACATGAATCGTGTAGTGTGAGGACATGAATCGTGTAGTGTGAGGACATGAATTGTGTAGTGTGAGGACATGAATTGTGTAGTGTGAGGACATGAACTGCTGACTTTTGATCCTATGAGATTCTCTTGTACAGTCTAAACAGGAGCTGCATATCCATCACTGAAAACATCGCACTGTGTCTGCCCGCCTTAAGAGGTGTCGTCACAAAGCAGATGCACCAGATGTTGTCTGTTGTAAAGGTCCTCGTACTCGTGCAGCATTTGAACCTCACCAATAGTCGTAATAGAGTCACAGTGACGCACAGACATAAGGAGAGAAAGTACAAATTAAACTCTTACAAAAGTAATTTCTCTGGCCATGCCTTCCTGAAATCGTAGAGGGGCGCATCGACTTAAAATTGGGGTAAAACTCCTGTTGTGTGCAAAAGGCTTTAGTTTCTGTATTCCACATAATAATGTTCAAATGTTGCCATTTGTGTTGGTAATAACCTCATCAATTTAATGGAAATCTGCAAATTTTGACTGACTGATATGATCTTCAGATGTTTTTGTTAACAAACTATTGTTTGTGAACAATATTTTTCTGATTTTTAAGTGAGAACAAAAACTAATGACACATGCTCCATAGCCAAGTCAGTCACTGATCATCTTTTACATACATTGTTAAATCAAAAGGATTTACTTAAATTGTGTCAATTTTTTTCACTATTTTTCCTGGTGTTTTATTATATTAAAACATGGATGTAATTTACAAAAAAAAAAACAACAAAAACAAGGCAGTTTTTTTTACATTCTAAACCCGTTGGTCCTAGAAACGCCCACGCCCCAGTCCTGTATGAACTAACCCTGTGTGTGTTCCCTGTGTGCAGCCTCAGGACGGGTATCGTCTGGTGCAGCACTTCCAGTTCATTGGTTGGCCGGCCTACAGAGACACGCCCCTGTCCAAGCGCTCCATCCTGCAGCTGGTGCGCAGACTGGCCAAGTGGCAGGAGCAGTACGACGGAGGGGACGGCAGGACGGTGGTGCATTGTCTGTAAGTACACTCAGACTCCAAAACTCACTCTACATACACACATAGGTGGAGCAGGATGGTGGTGCACTGTCTGTAAGTACACCCAGATCCAAAAGTCACTGTATGTGCACAGAGAGGTCGAGCAGGACGGTGGTGATCTGTAAAATACACTCCACCCACAATCACACCTGATGGCAGTCACAAAGTTGCTTGGCTTAGGGTGATTTAGATGATGTTTCCCAAAGCCTAGGTACCTTGCCTTGCCTTGGTCTTGATCTGTGCGTGACAAAGCACTGACATCATTCATCCAGTGTTAGTGTCCTCTACAGGCATGGGTTCTCCATTTGCCTAATATTTTTCTCCAATCCATTTATGCCGTACACCATAACTTTGTTTTGGTGGCTGTGCTAGCAAAAGTTTATATTTTAAAATATTTACGTCAGGGATTTGGGTAAGGTGAGGGTCAGAGTTAGTCTAAGGTTAAGTTAATTTGGTTTTAAGTTTAAAGATTTGAGAAAGGTATGCTAACTGTGTTGGCCCTTTGTTTGGTTAGCATGTGCCTTGCTCTGTGAAATTTACCCATAATGCACTTTGATCATTTTAGAATTAAAAATCGATAACTTTTAAGAATACTTGCAAAATAAACAACATTCATTTTATTATTATTATTAATCTGTGTAACCCTGGATGTCACACCTGTCCACCTAGTGCAAGTTGGTGTGGGTGGGGACTAACAGAACTTAGAAAGTGCTTAAAGTCAATGCGCCCATGTACCCTGACCCCGAAGAGTGCGAGTGTGAGTGCGGGAGCACGTGGGTCAGCAAAAAAGTCTGCACAAAGTCTATTTTCCCATAAACCACAGCGTTCCTGCGAGAATCCGCGTGGCTTGGAATGAAACTGGACCGCAGTCCTGAACTGAACCCAACTCACATGAACACATGATGCAGCTGTGTCTTGTTCCACTGAAGTCTGTTCCATGAGCTCAGTTTGGGTTCAGAAAACACACCTTGGATTGAAAGGAACTGACTTTGGAGAAACTGGCTTTGGAGGCAAGGAAAGGTATACCTAGGCTTTGGGAAGCAGCCATAGTCCTCCATCTCATTACATTATCACTCAGGCTGTCATTAGAGCTTCTCTTTTGTTTTTTTTTCCCAGGGCAGGATAGCCTGGGTAGCAGTCAGTGCTAATGCTGCGTTGTTCCCATGCTGTTGTTCCCATGCTGCTACGCTCAAAAACCCCTTGGCGTCAAATCACCCTTCAGTAACAAAAAATATGCTTAAAAATACTCACCAGACCAGCAGATCTTGCCTGATATTGTTAGCAAACGCTGTAAACATAGTAACTGTGTTTATTATGACTGGGATTAGACATTTACAAAGACATATTAGGAGTGGGATTCGTGAGCCATGTTGGAACAGTCCACAGACACGGCCCACGGGGAGCTCGGAGCAGGACTAATGTGTTGTTCACACAGAAGCACCTGTTCTTCGGTGATAAAAGATCCAGTTGTACCGGAGCCTCACAGGTCTGAGGTGAACTGATGGTGCAGTCCACTCCACACTATCACTCACACAAGCCAGCGCTCTGTTTGGTTCCATGTCACATGTTTTTGACCTCTGTATGAAACACTGCGGAGCTACTGTTTATTTAGTGGAAAATTTCACTAGCATTTTTTGTTAGTTCTAAAACTATTTGCTCAGTAAATGACCATTAATGGGATTAAAATGACAAGCAGATAATCTCGTCAGTGTTTAATCCCAAACAGCAGTAATTAAATGTGCTCTACTGTAGTGATTAGCTCCACATCAGTGAACAGAAAGGCTTTAAACACATTGGTTTGTGTTAGCCTCAGAAAGGAGCCGTGAAATATTTAATTTAACCTGAAACTAACGATATTTTTGCTAATGGGTGATTATTCTTGGTTAATCGATTAGTCACATGACCACAAGAGTTTTACAAGTTTTGACCCAGACAAAGCATTGTATAATGTGTATTGTATAAGAGGTCCTCTCCCAGTTATTCCCTTAAAAAATGATTCTGATTCTTAGTGGGACTTAACTGGTTAATTTGTGGTTGATTATTTAAAATTCCAGTAACTTTTTATAGTAAGAGGACGTGAATTCATGATTTGTTCATAAGAAAATAATGCTTTAATTAATGATGTATTAATACATGAGTTCACCACGAATTATCCTGAATTCAAGTGGTTTCATGAATTCATTTATTCATCCATCCAGTGAATGTTAGTTGATTGGAATTCATCCATAGAACTGACATGAAATCATGTTAGCTAACCATGACTTTTAAAACTACTATGAATCCAAAGAATTCTCATGATCTAAAGATGTCTGAATCACAAAAAGACAGTAATTCTTCTATGAGAACAGAGAGTCCGAGGCACGTCTGATATGCTGCAGTTTATTAACGCCAACGTAAACCACAGCATATCAGACGTGACTCTCCTTTTTTCTCTGTTAAGAGTCTTATGCTCGCTTTATTCTGATGAGCACCTGATTGCCTTTACATCATCGGGAACCAGTGAGCACTCCCAGCCTTCTTCAGTTCTTCATGACTTTTGAAAGTCGTGACTAGGCATGGGACGATATTCAAATTTGCACTCACGATTATTGTGACCAAAATAATTGCAATTAACGATATTATCACGATAATTTACTAGCACAGATTAAAAATCACTGAAATTTTATTAGCACACAATATGTTTGTTTTTGAACAACTACTTATTATATTTTGGTCTAAGTACAATCAATAATGATTCAAAGTGAACAAATGTTTACAATGTTTAGCAAAACTATAAGTTCAATCCAAACTTTAACACATGAACCTTTTCTTTGTTTAACCATAACACAGTTCACAGCAGTCAGATTTTAGATGCTCTTATGAAGCCGCCTGCTGCTATAATTGCGATTATCATCACGTACGATTATCACTAAAACGCCACAATTATTTAATTGCGGCCCTTAATTATCGCGATTAGCGATAATATCGTATTTCGTCCCATCCCTAGTCGTGAATGAACATCATCATCATGAATTTCCTTCACCAAAGATTCAAACAAAACATAATCTAGGCTTATAGTAAAACTTAGTTGTGAAGAATATACTTATGATGCAATATTTTCTCATGAACATATCGTTAAATCATGATCAATGAATTCACATCCTATAATTGCCAAACATTACCAAACGTTACCAAAATGTCTTTCGGAATTGGCATATTCCTACTTTAGACCTGTTTCAGCTCTAATTTGTGGAAAAGTCAGGGTATGCTGTTGATGCAGTTTAAATTTTCTTTAATGCTAGTTGGTGCAAAATGTTTGAGAAGCATCGCTTCATACTGTATGTCTCAAAGAATGTTGTGGAATTTTGTCTCCAGCTGGAAAATCAAGATCCTTACAAAAGTGAAAAAAGTCAGTCAAGTGCTTTGTCTGTTGTCTGTTCTAGTCCTCGTCACGTCCCAAAGTGTGTCCCACTGGTTACAAAATCACAGATATTTCCAGGGCAAACACAATAGGGCACAGGAGAAAAAAAAAGTGCCAATACTAATGCACTGGATTATTTCAGCCAGTGTGGTTTAGAATAGAATTTAAACAGTCCCCTCGAGGACAAAGTACAGGACAAACTCACTTTTTTGGCGTTCAGCAATACTAAGCTAATTTCTACTTGGATATACTTGATTTATTTCTGATCCAAAACACCTCAATGGATGGTTAATGGTTGGACTTGTGATAATAAAGCTTAAACTGTGTCTCCTGCAGGACTGGGGGAGGCCGCTCGGGGACATTCTGTGCCATCTGCAGCATCAACGAGATGATCCAGCAGCAGAACATTGTGGACGTTTTCCACACCGTCAAGACTCTGAGGAACAACAAGACGCACATGGTGGAGACTCTGGTGAGAGCACATTTACACCTGGATCCACAGCTGCGCAGGACAAAGCCAAAGCAGAACATGCACGTAAATGTCAAGGCGTATTCTACTATGAAAGTGTGAGAAGTTATAGCTAAAGAAACAAGATTTTTATTGAAACAAGCAAGAGGAAGCCCTTCTTCAAGACACACAAAAGAACTTGAGAGAAATGCAGGTTTGCTTAGAATAAAGACACTTGTTTTAGTCCAACAAAAACAGTCTCTTTCCTTTTTTTTTTTTTTTGATAAATCTATTTGGAGATCTGTTGTAGCTGCTGTTAATCAGTGGACACTTCGTTGGCAATGCAGCAGGAAAATCTTTTTGCAGGCTAGAAAACATTTCTTTCTTAGAGCTCAATGCAAACACAATTTGCTCGTGTTCAGCACAAAGAGCATCTACAGCTTTAAGAAAGGTCCAATCTTGAGGCAGTTCTTACTATGTTCACACCATCAACGTTTTTTCCTATTCGAAGGTCTTTCGTTTTGAATAAATGGGCTTTTTAAGCTTTAACTTCAATTACACCGCTCACTCTATAAATTCCACTCTGATTCCACTCTTCAAGCAAACAATCATGGGGGAAACACAAATGCACATGTTCGATAGCCTGTAGAGCGTCTAGCAAACGGCTTGGGCAATATGGTTTGGAACTACAGAACCAAAGATAAAGTAGGCTAAGTGTCAGCTATATGTCCCTTTAGGTGATATCACAACATTCTAGTTAAAGCTAGCCCAAGACATGGTGGCAGAGTAGTTTGCAAGAAGGCTGAGTCGACGACTCCCACATGGGCCGGGTTTTTCTGTGTGGAGTTTGCAAGATTCTCACCGAGTTTCCTCCAGGCACTCTGCATTCCCCCACCAACCTAAACATGCACTATTGGGAATATTCTTCTGCTACAGTAGTTCTCACCAAGCCTAGCAAGAACAGCTGGAGATGTGTCCCCGAGCACTGCACTGTGGCGATCACAGCTCCCGAGGAAACCCAGGAAACATACAGTATATACGAACGAAATGTCAAAAAAGTATGCTAAACACATTTCCATGCCTTTTTTTTACAAAAAGCCAAAATGTAAAAAAAAACAACATACATTTTGGTTGCAAATGTGGCGACATTTTCTTTGGGTTTAATGGGTACATTTTCACCTACCTCAAGCCCCAGTCCTAAACTTACCCATTTTAGTAACTTTAAGACTAAACTTACCTTTTAAACCTAAAGAAAATTTCTCCAAGTAACTTCACCCAAAATTTGTAGTTATTTTATGTTTTGGCTTTTCAGAGCACATTGACGTAAGAAAAATGCATGAGAACACGCGTATCCCACGTTTTTGACATTTCGTTGTATATCTACGTTTCCTTCGGAGACTGTGTTGCCTGAGGAGTTGCCTCAGAGACATTGAAGGGTGGATCAAATACAGAGAACACATTTGCCTGTGTGCCTTAACCCTAACCTTAATAATTTAGGCAAACCTCAGCTAAACCAAAAGTCCATTGCCAAAAAAGTGGACGGGCCTGAAAAGGGTAACAAAATTTTGTGATGTGATGTGATTGCAACCTATTACCTCGTCCCATTATTATAATCATGTTCTTGTTTACCTGAAGATGTGTTTTCGATAATCTCACACTCATCTTGCCTCTGTCCCGTTGCAGGAGCAGTACAAGTTCTGTTACGAGGTGGCCCTGGAGGCGCTCAGCTCATTCTGATCGGCTGCCCCACCCCTCCCTCCTCAGCGTGTGTGCGTGAGTGCGGAGCGTGCATGAAGGGAAGACCGAGAGGGGCATGAACCTAAACGTGTGCCTGAACCTGTACAGAAGAGTCAGTCCTGGACTTTATATGGCTTGTACAGAAAACGACTAAATGATTATGTTGAAAAATTCTAAGTTTAAAAAGAAAAAAAAGCGTCATTTTCCTCCGTCCGCTGGGCTGTGATGTGACTATTGTACAGAATTGTTTTTTTTTTCTTTTTTGAGATCTATTCTACGCCTTGAATGTCGTCTCCTTCTTAAGGTTGAATGCACATTTTGAGAGACTTTATCTGGTGGGAAAATATTGAACGCCAAGCCAAATTTAACTGTGTTTCTAGATGAGTCAAAAAGCCTTCAAAGCTGATTATTTATCTTTCTTCTTTTTTAGTTCGGCTTAATAGAAGAAACGGCAATTTCTTGAAACATGAAATATGTTTCATTCAGCGGTTCATCCTCTACTTCTTCAGCTGTACAAGAGTTTATATGTGTACACAAGCCTGTCTTTAGTGCACATGTAAGTAATTAGCTTGTTTTCGTGACAGATTAGCTTGTGTTGTTATGACCAAACTTCCTCTGCTTCAGTGGCCTTGAGCTCTCAGAATTGGATTTAATGATGATTGTTGGTGTATTTATGGTTAAAGATTGTACTTGTAACGGCTTGAGCAGTGGCTGCATTCTGGCAGAGGCGTTTGTTCAGTTCTGATACTTCATGAAAGCAGAGATGCGTACTTCTCAGAGGTCGCAACAAAACTTGACCTAACAGTAGTTTACAAGCTTCGTCTCCCTTTTCTCTTCACGTTTGAGTCTGTTGTCTTCACGTTCTCTCGTCTGTACGTAATCAGACGTCTGTCGCTTCCTGGATTTTGCTCAAAAGTCCAAACTTCCGCGTTCACTCTGGTCAGGATAGACCTCGGTCCAGACTAGGACGATACACGATATTATCGCTGATTGCGATAATTAAGGGCCACAATTAAATAATCGTGGCGTTTTTTCATAATCGTGATAATCGTACGTGATGATAATCGCAGTTATAGCTTCATAAGAGAATCTAAAATCTGACTGCTGTGAACCCAGTAAGAGGCTGTATTATGGTTAAACAAAGAAAAGGTTTATGTGAAAAAGTGAATTAATGATAAAGTTAGTAGATTTTTGCTCAACATTGTAAACATTTGTTCACTTTGAATCATTATTGATTGTTCTTAGACCAAAATACAATAAGTAGTTGTTCAAACACATACATATTTCAGTGATTTTGAATCTGTGCACTTTTACATTTAGTAAATTATCGTGATAATATCGTTAATCGCGATTATTTTGGTCACAATAATTGTGAGTGCAAATTTTTATATTGTCCCATTCCTAGTCCGGACCGAGTCAAGCACTTTTTTGCGAACCAAAGGACCAGCTGTTTGTTCCGGACCATGGTCCTTGGCAGCGTTCACATCTGGACTTTGGACCAAACCTTACTGGAGAGTTCTATAGTCTGGACCAAAAGCTGCTAGTGTGAAAGCTGCCTTAGTAAACAAGTAGCTACTATACCTTAAAAAAAAAACATTTTCATCAGTTTTTAGTCAGGCTTATTATGGTGTAGTTATGTATCAAAGTGTCAGTTTGATCTGAAGCATCCGCAATGCAAATGCACCTAAATATGAGTTATTTTTGTACTGTTGCTACAGTCGTCATTCTCTATCAAGATTATTATTTTTTCATGTCGTCCAGCCATAATCATGCAGCCCTGAAAGTCATATCAACCGTTTCTGTCAAATGAAAGAACGCTTGGTTAAAATCTGCCCTTTACAATCTGAAAACATCTATTCAAAACTTTATCCAGAGGAGAAAAAAAAAAGTGTTCCCTTCTTGTCTAATTGAGCAGGAAACGCAGTGAAGTATGTATTTGCGGACGTGGGCGTTAAGCGTAATTCGTTTGAGTGGATCAAAGCTAAACAAATAGGCGGGCTTGTTAGCGTTTCAGGCGTTTGCTTTGAAATCACGGCCTGTTAAATTCTCTCTAAGGCTAAAGCGAGAAAACATGAATGATAAATGGGCCTGGTGCTGCGGAGTAATTGGCTACACTGATTCGAACACGGGCCATTTCCTCAAACGCACAAGCAAGAGTCAACGTAATTAGTTTTGTTTTCTGGAGGGAAATCTAGATGAATACAGATTTACTGTAGATAGGTCTGAATTAGGAGGACGATGGGCTGAGCAGATTTTAAGATTCAAAAAATGATCACAGTTTTGATTTGACTGAAACATGTCTTCTGTCACCAAGTACATTAAAAAAAACACAGTATGTCAATTAAATGAACAATATTAAAGCTGCTGAACTTCTAAACAAGGAAACAAATACAGATCCAAGCAATCCAATTAAGTTCATCAAGTCTTTCGTTTTTGTTTTGTTTTTTGTGTTAGCTTTTTTATGAAAAGAACTGTGTTAAAAACAAAAACAAAAATTGCATTCTGCTCCAGAAATACAAAAAAAAAAATGTGCCTCCTCTTCCCAGAACTACAGATGGAAATTAGCTGTAAGCTACAATCTAGTACAAGCACCTCTGCCATTGTGCTTAATGGCGACATGGTGGCGCAGCGGTTAGCGCTCTGGCCTCATAGCAAGAAGGTCCTGGGTTCGACTCCCGGGCTGCCCAGGGCCTTTCTATGTGGAGTTTGCATGTTCTCCCTGTGTCTGCGTAGGTTTCCTCAGGGTACTCCGGTTTCCTCCTACAACTAAAAACATGTCCATTAATGCCTCCCCTGACCCCTGCAAAAGATATTCTGAATCTCAGTGGGACTTCCCTGGTTAAATAAAAGTCAATTAAATTAAAATAAATGTGTTTGTACATTGTCCTTAATATTACCTTTAACATTGTCTTTAAAAAGCAACAAATTAACTTTATGTTCACAGCAAAACAAATGTGATTTCCATAATAATAATAATAATAATAATATGATTTTGGTTTTGACTGAACCAAAATCATACACTGTCATTTCAACTGCACAGCATCGACTGCCATGATGGCTTAACTTGCAAAATGTTGTCTTTTCCCCTGTGAGAACCAAGTTCAAATCCTAGGAGGGGCATGACCTTTGTTTTATTTTTTTCTGAATTTATGCATATTAACACATTTAATAAAGACATTGTGTTTTGCATTTTAAATGATAACATAACTTGTTTTTTAAAGAATCTAGGATTATAAAACTATCACCATCTGATAGCAGATGTTAGCCTGCATTCTACAGGTGTGTCAAAAAAAGGACACGGTGCTGAACAAATCAGACTCACAGAATGCATGAGGAAAGTGAGCAAAACATGTGGCTGATGTAGAAAGTTGAACATTTTATTTTACATTTTTAAAGAAGCAAACTATATAGGACCTTTAACATACATATCTGAAGGCTATAACTTTATAACTCATCTAAAAAGGCAGTTTTTGCAGTGTGGGGTTAAAAAAAACAAACAAACTGTAAATTGACTAAATCTTTGACTAAAAAAACAAACACTTTTTCATTAGATTGATATTGAAAAGGTCAAGTCAAAAAATGTAAGTCAACACAACATAAATTGTGAACTACAAACTGATTTTAACCTGCACAAAGCTTTTAACTTTTATAATATTCCTTTGTTCGCTTGGTTTTCCCATATCGCCAACTCTATTAAACTACTTCAAATGTGCATTCAACCCAACGTGTACATAGAAAAAGCCAACCACAGTCAAACAGACTTTATTCTCATTCTTATTTCCACACATTACAAAGACGTGGTTCTTGTGTATTTATTTCTGTTGAAAACTTTTGAAAAAACCATCTGCCAGAAAACTTGTTACTCTCCTTCAAGCAACTTTGAATTGAACTTTGCTCAACGACTGGTAAACAAAAAACTAATACATTTTTAATAGCAACAATCAAACGGGCCCTCGGTGTTTGGACTTCTCAAATGCTCGACTCGGAGAAGAGCTTTTCTGGGATTAGATGAACACATTTAGACAGATAAAACTATTTCAGTTTGTGTTAAGGGTTTAAAGGGTCTATCCATCTTATTTCGCCTCACCCACTTTTTCTACTCGGAAACGTACTTCTGATCAGCTCCTCCGTGTACATTTCATTGAAGTAAACAGCCAAAAGACTTGCTGCAAAATCATATTTCACGTAGAATAATTTTTTCATCTCTGGATGACCATAGCATCATCCTAGATCACTTGAAAACGACAGTTAAAGTGTTTAAATAATTGTTTCTAATGTAATGTAATCTAATGTAACTTAACTGCGATAGACCGCGGTTAGCTTTAGTTACATTAGCCACAAACAAACATCAAAGGTACTGATCACATACAGGGAATATACACATGCTATACCTTGTTTGAAAGCTTAGGATCTGTAGAATTCAGTCGCTGGGTTTATTTTAACTGTAAGATTGATCTACGTAAGATTGATCTACGAGATAGCGCAGCAACAGTGTTAGCTACCTTCTTATTTGTCCCTTTTAGCTACACTCTTTTACACAGTTTGTGCCTTTTTTGTTAACAGCTATCGGCAATACATATGAAATACATATGTGTTAAATCACACAAATAGTGCTGGTGTAATAAACAGTGTTTCAGATGTTCCATAAAGAGATAACCAAGAAGAAGAAGGTAGCTAACGTAGCTAGTAAGCTAGTCTCTATTAGATACACCGCGGCTAACGACGGGCTATTGCAGCGATCCGAACGGCAAACGATTATTTAAATACTTTACTTTATTGATCGTTTTCATGTGAACCAGAGACAATATGTCTTGCTTATTTGTTTATGCACATGACCATAGCGTATTTGGAAAAAAAATACACTACCTGAAATATTGTTTTGCCGCAAGTTTTCTCAGCAGGTTACGTCAATGAAATGAACGGGGGAGGAGCTGACCAGAAGTGCGTTTCCAAGTGTTAGAAAAAGTGTGCGGGGCGAAATAAGATGGAGAACACACGTTTTTTGCATTAATTTAATGTTGCTTCTTCAACAAAAGCAAACCCACAGTTGAGTTTTGCTTCATTCACACTAAAGTCCTGCATATTTAGGTTGAGTTCTTCTTTCAGCCTGAAAACACTTCGTTCCACCTTGTTATGTCATGAAGTGCTGACACAGGAAGCGCTTCTATGTGTTTTTAAGCTCCACACTAGAGTTTAGATTCTGGACCCGAGCCCGAGCCCGGCCCGAGCCCAGCCCGACTTTCGGGCCGGGCCTGGGCCCACATTTCTCACGTAGTTGTCGGGCCTGGTCGGGTTCGGGCCAAGACGCAGAGCCGCACTGAACACGTGCGCTCCGCGGGATGATTGACAGCCGTGTCAGAACACAGCGCAAAACCACCGCGGGGACATAAAGCGAGTGTTTAAGTGGCCAACTATACGGCGTAAGAAGTTTGATGCATCGCCACGGAGCGAGGAGAGAGAGACAGAAGACTTGTGTAAGCGCGGAGCAGGTAAAAGAAGAAGGAGAACGAGGGAAGGCACTTTCATCCCCGTAGATAAAGGAAAAGGTGAGGAGGAAAAGAGAAAGCGCGCACATGTATGCGGAGAGAAAGGGGGAGAGGAGAGAGAGAGAGAGAGAGAGAGAGAGAGAGAGAGAGAGAGAGAGAGAGAGAGAGAGAGAGAGAAATGTGCGGTGGAGGAAGCGCTTTTGTAACGTATGGGACACCTAGGAGCTGTTTCTGTCATTAAAATGCCAGTTCAGTGAGCGGGAGGGGCGGGCTCACTTCGGGCTCGGGCTCAGACACACAGAGACTGACTCGGGTCCCGGTCGGGTTCGGACACGACGTGCGCGGGCTCGGGCTGGGTCGGGCTTCATTTTTTGGGCCCGATCTAAACTCTACTCCACACACCTTCACCACAATAGTTACATTTTCAACCTTGGATCTTTGAAGCTACAGCTACTGTTCTGGGCCTCATTTGAACTGTTTTCCTTGTCTGTGTGATGGAGAATGTTTGTTGCAATACTAGCTGAATAAAAGTTACACAAAATATCATTAGAAAAGGCAACAAGTTTAGCTTAGGCTATTGCAGTTTAATAAAAGCTGCTAAAATAAAACTACCACATGATGACATCACAAGGTGGAACGGAGCTTTTTGAGATGTAGAAATGTAAAATAACAGGATTACGTAAAGATTTGTGAATGAAACGAAACGCGGCTTTGAGCGTGTTTATAATGAGTAAACAACATTACAAAATTGCTAAAAACTTGTTTGAGTCAGTTTTATGGAATATGGGACCTTTAAAACAAAGTTAGAATTCAACAAATAGTTTACTTGATTTCATTTTTTTTAAGTGCTAAAAATACAATTAAAGCTTTTGGAATTATAAATTAGAGTGCCAATTTTGATAAGTTGAATTTTATGAAATCAAAACGATGGCATTTACAAATAATATACATATATGTTTTAATATTTAAGCTAGTGAATGAAAATGTTTGCTATGAAAAATAAATACATAAATCACACAAACAAACAAACAAAAAAATCTATATCAATACATTTATTTACGTTTTTCTTTTTTTTTTTTTTTTTTTTTTATGCAATTTTAAGCTATCCAGATAAAGTTATTTAGTTTATTAATTTTTTTTGTTGTTTTTTTTTTTTTTTTTTTTTTTTTTTGTTTTTACTTTTTTCAATCAAACATTTACATAAAAAAAAACGATTTGTATTATTTGCAAAAACATTAGGCTGTATTTTGACTTCATAAAATTCAAATGCTTTACTAATGGAAACAATATCTTATGATAATAATCTTAATATTAATAAACAAACTAAATAATGTTGACTTTTGTGTTATAGTCTCAAATGCTTCTAATTTCAAACCTTACAACATATTTTGTAATCTCTGAAACCAAACAGCTTTAAACACCTTAAACTAGTGAAAATTGGGCAAACATTTGCACTGCCCAAAGAATTCAAAATCACAAATATTTTTCCACAATCATGGATTTCTATGTGAGAATTTGCAACGAAAAAAGCCGTTTGATACAAGTTTGTGTTGTAATGGTGAAGTCTTCTTCTGGACCTATTCACACTCTTCACACTCACTTTTCTATCTTTTTCTTTTTTTATATTTTGTTACTTTTGTCTGTACATTTTTGTATATGATTCTTGTTCTGAAGACGATTTGTGTTTGGTTTAAGTCTGATGAAGCCATTTGTTGTTTAGTTGTTTGAAATGTGGTTACAATGAAATAAAAGGACCAAAATGCTGTACAAATATGTCTTGTGTTTTTATGACGTTTGGATTTGAATGTAGAGTTCTATGGGAATGTGCCACTTGTATTTTGTAAAAGTTAAGACAAGTTAAGAAGTTCCAGACAATGAATTGATAGCACATTTACCTTTCAATCATGTTTTTGGAGGTTTCAGCAAGAAACGTTGCAAAGCAGTTCAGGCTAAAATGGTCAAAATGTGTTCTCATTTAACAGTTTGAAAAGTTTTAGTTATTATAGTAATCATCAACTGTACTAACATGAAAGACGAGATTGTTTCCTCCAAAATGATACCAAACATAAATGTTTAAATCAGAGCTCTCAAACTTAAATGGAGAGGCGGCCGGAAAACCAGAGACATTTTAAAATACAGGACTCACTATGTTATAAATCTGTACAAATAAGCAGGCTATGTGCGTAAAGCCTAATGTAGCAAATATTGTAATATGTATACATCCAGGGTGCGATTTGTCAAAAAAACAGAAGGGGGGATAGAAAATTATAAGTAATTTTACACGCGCACCACGTGCACGTGCATACTATGCACGCGCGCTACATGCATGCGCACCAGTACACGCGCGCCACTACAATCGCGTCTCTCCTTCCAGTGTTCATTCCGTTTCTTTTCCACTCGCAACTAACAGGCTTCTGGCGCGCACTGGCGCGTTACCTCCCAAAATGAACAGACTCCATTCAGTAGCCTATATAAAGCTCCGCAGAGCCCCGAGTTGGTCCTGCCTCTCAGCCCAGCTCTCGTGACACTGGGTTCTACAAACAGGAGCAGTGCAGTTCGTCACTTAATACATGTCTTGTCCAGTTTTGAATCGCATCGCACGTGAACATTTTCGTGTCTCTGTTCCTGACTTGATTTTCCCGCTCTGCTTTGCACACAGTCGTGGATTAAACCATGATCTCACAGGGCAGAGGACAGAGCAGCAGCCCAGCGGCTCCGAGTGACCAAACCCGAGGCTTCTATGTTCATTATTGAAATCTGTCCATTTAAACTATGCTTGTGCGCGCAGAAAAAGTTAGAGGAATAGCCAATCAGAAAAGGACTGTGTGTGAAAGTGTACGCTGATGTTATTGGCTGTTATGAGAGCTGCCTGTTGAGCGGAGGAGAAGGACCAGGAGAAGGGAAAAACCTCAATGAGACTACGCTGGGATTGATAGAACACTTTGAAAATTAGGATATGAAACACAGTCTTTGTTATTTTTATTCCCCCTAGAAGTAATACAAGATAAAAGCAGAAGGAGGGATGTGGAAATTATAAGCAGAGAGAGGGACAGACAAACCAGAGGTAGGGATAATCCCTCCCATCCTCCCCAGCAAATCGCACCCTGTATACATCCATTGTTTTACATTTTATATCACGCACACACACAAGTGATACAATAAAAAAAAGTGGGTAACCAGGGTCCAGCTATTCTGCCCTGGAACATTATTGGTAATATTTGCTGTATTCTGGTACATTTGAGAAGCTTCACATCACATCTCCACGATATATTAGACTGGTGGGCCACTATCAATGGAGCTCAACAGTGAGCGCCCACTTCCTGGTTCCAAAATCTCGGACCCCATGTTAAATTGCCACAGGGGATTAGATAAAAAATTATATTAAAAGTTTGCAAACGTCCTCGAGGTTAAGCAGCTATGTGGTCAGTCATGAGCATATGACCTACATTTTTGTTAAAACACGTTTTTTCAGCTTTATAAACTACAAAGTTATTATGACATTTTGCTGAATTTTAAGTTTTAGATTGTGCTTTTTAGACTGAAAACACGCTGTGGATCTGAGTTAGCACATAGCTGGTTAGCCTGCGATATGTCTTTAAACTCTTAATATTTGAATTTTTCTAAAAGCCTATGGCACTTTAACATGGGGCAAAACTCTTCCGGAACCAGGGCGGTCTTCCACTGTGCAGCTCCATACTAATCAGAAATCATCCTGGGGGCCAGATGAAATCAACTGGAGGGCTGCAATTGGCCCCCGGGTCACCAGTTTGAGATTCCTGGTTTAAATCATTATCTGACGTGACTCATGACCTAAACCCAAACATGGATCAGTGTCAAAATTGCATTTTTCGACATGGGGTTTGTAAACTTCAAGGGTCAATATCTATGTTATCGCTGAAACTCACAAAAGGCACAGATATAGCGTTTACCAAAAATATCTGATAGCCCTTGCCACATTTGGTGATCGAATAATACAGTACTTGATAAATGTGTTCCAAATGTTCTGCATTGGCGTGAGCTATTTGGTTTCATTTTAGCTTTATAGCTGTTATTTTTTGTAAATTTTTAGTCACAGAGATGACATATTTTGTGTAATCATAAATAGTTACTACTCAATCAGCTCCACACTACTCCTGATATGTTCATGTGCTTTTGCGTCTTATTTGCCTCATTATTGATCTCACTTCACTGTTCACATCTTGGTTTTGTTGGACTCTTGGTCTGTTTGCGTTCACAATACAAACTAATGGCTCCAGTGCACAATTCATCCAAGCTGAGCCCGATCTCTCCGAAATTTGCGCAATTCACAACTCCTCAATCGAACCGGACTATCCAGTCAAACGAATCCTGATCCAAATCAAAACTGTATTGTGAATGCACCTTAAGATAATCTAATTTAATCACACTGAACCACTCTGACACATGTTTTGATGCCCTAGACAAATTCACTCTAAATCCTCCACTTCCTCATCTAAACTGCAGACCTTCTGAAGCCAGCCCCGGGTGGATCGTACACTCTCTTGACTTCTCCTACAAATCCTCCGACACCTCCAGGCTCGTGCGCGCCCTCTCCCAAATCCTCCCTTAAGCCGCGCAAATGAAAGCCTATAGGTGAACGCTCCTCTTTCTGATCAATGAGAACACAGCCAACCTGCTCATCCTTTATTTAGAACCCTGATTCCCCAAACGCTCGATAATATTCATGAGATGGTAATTAGCCTAAGCACCAAGGACGGGCTGTAGCGGCGCGTTAGAACAATCCATCTGAAACGGCGGAGAGGGGAGGGGAGGCTGTCTGTCAGAGCGGCTTAAGAGTCTTCACGCAGGTACAAAGAACGTAGCGGAGTTTCACGAGACAACCTTGACGAGAAGGCTAAGTGTTCTTAATCTTGGTGGAGGAAAAAAAAAAAAAAGGCGTGCTTGATGGGTTGAATGAAAGGATTTGTAAGACTGTTGTTTAAACGTGTAATTTTTGTGTTTTGGTTGGGAATGAAGGCAAAGGTAAAAGAAAAAGAAGTGACTGAGTGCTGAATGCAGTATTGGAGACTAAAGGAACCGCCGTTACACACTCAGAATACTATTTATGAGTACTTGTATTGTGTTACAGTTACTGAGAGATTTAGAATGTAGTTACTTTTATAACAACAAGAGAATAAATTGCAATTTTAACTTTTTCAGTGCCAGCCCTGTTCTCACTTTGAGCCTCCTTCTCTGCCAGGCCTTTTTGTTCATTTTAAGCAATATTCCTAACTCCACAAAATACTTTGTGCGACTGGAATCATGAAGATTTTTTGTTTGTTTTACATACAATGATATAAAATGTAGGTGTCCAAAAATGTTCAAAGTGTTCTACCCAACACTGCTGAAGTTAGTTAGTAAGATGAAAAAGTAAGGGACCTTTATGTAAGATGTTGATTTAATTATGTCAGGGTAACAAACTTTTTTCTTTAGTTAGCCCAAATGAATTATATTATTGTAGCGTATTGACTTGTCAAGCACTACAATTCCTCTGATTAAATTGTCTTTTATAGACATATTCTAATTCACATTGAGCTGGTTTTTGAAGCGTATTTCGGAGGGCCATATAATGCACAGACATAAAGTGAATTATTCACATTTTTACATTTTATTTCATGTTTTATTGCACATTAAATATAGGTTTATTTCACATTGAAAATTGTTATTTCAAATATGATAGCAGAACTGTTCAAATCTGACAATAAATTGTATACTTTTTTGTAAATTGAGTCAATTTAGCGGGAAGTCTGAGAGCCTGGGTTTGAACATGCCTATTCTAAGAGAAGAACTTTTTTTTTTTTTTTTTACATACAATGTTACAAAGAAAAAAAAAGCCCTTGGATAGACAAATAGATCAAGTTTGGTCTGCAACCCCACTTTGGCCACCTCTGTATGTGACCAACATTTATTTATTTATTTTTTTGTATTATTGTAAGTTTACAACACTAGCGAGATGACTTTTACAACAGACAGCCTCTGGCTCCTCTGCTTTCAACCCATTGTCACAGGAATGTGTTTTCTATCTCCACAGGTGTTCCTCAGGGTTCTGTCCCTCGGGCCCCTTTTGTTTGTCATATCTTTTTTCCATTCTGTCATATTTTCAAGAAACACCACATCTATTTTCACTGCTACACATATGACACACAATTCAACTTTAATGTGGCTAAATATTTTACTTCTAATCTATTCTCTAATGCCATAGGTGTTTCCCAAGGTTTTGTCCTCGGCCCCCTCTTGTTCATCATCTCTCTTCTCCCTCTTGGTCATTTTTTCCAGAAACACTGCCACACACAATGAAACCTAAATCTATCTTAATTTGGCTAAATATCTGACCTCTCATCCAGTCTCTAACTCCACAGGTGTTCCCCGGTGTTCTTACCTTGGTCCTCTTTTGTTCATCATATTCTAACTCCACAGGTGTTCCCCGGTGTTCTTACCTTTGTCCTCTTTTGTTCATCATATTCTAACTCCACAGGTGTTCCCCGGTGTTCTTACCTTTGTCCTCTTTTGTTCATCATCTTCTAACCCCACAGGTGTTCCCCGGTGTTCTTACCTTGGTCCTCTTTTGTTCATCATATTCTAACTCCACAGGTGTTCCCCGGTTCCCTCTTGGTCATATTTTGCAGATAAACACCACATCTACTTCCACTACTATGCACATGACATCCAGCTCTACCTCTCCAGCAAATCAAATTCCTCTCCTTGGTTCCCCTCCTCGAAAGTTCCTTCTCTTTCAGCTCCCAAATACACAACATCACTTACTTTTAGCTCCACAAAATTCATCATTTCCGGTTCTCTGTTACTCCACAATCCACTACTGTTTAACAAAATGCAAACATTTCAAGAAGGTGGACCATTTTTTAGATAATTTTTTTTTGTTATTTGTTATAAACTCATCAGTGTCTGTACCAGCCGAAAGTCCATTTCCTTCCAAATCTATTATCAGAAAGTTGAAAGGTTACATCAGACACTTTCTCCATCTGAAATCGCCTCTAAATGCATCCGTGACCCGCGCCGCCGCATTCATCCTGTTTTCCATTTGCTGTTGGGTGGCTAACGAGATGCTAACTCATGCAGGACCCCGGGTGCACTCCATCAGCTCCACTCCTCCGGCTGTGTGAAGTGCCACCAAATGAAGGCGTATGGAAAACCCGCTTCGGCTCGAACGTGCAACAGCTGCTGCGTCATCAGAAAATGGGTTCAAAAAGTTTTCAGCTTTCTATTAAGACTACTCTACATGAATATTTGTTGTAGAGTTAAACCAGAAGGCAAGCATAATTGAACACGGACACAGAAGTTGTTAAGAAAGAACAAGTAAATCAATTTTAAACGCAAAACATTTTGTGAAATCCACTTCTCTGAGTTTTAAATGATGTAATCCGTGATCTCTCATCATTAGTTTACTCAAGATTGCATATGGATAGTTTGATGCATGTCCTGCAGCTGATGGAGGGTTCAGAAAATCCCTGTTTTTATTAACCACCTATAACCACCCACATGTCTGTATTTACTTGTTAACACTCAAAAATGTAGGATTAAAAATTGTCATGCAGCCAAATTGCAACAACAAAAAGAGCAAGATAAAATGTGCTACAGTACGTTCACTATACAGAGGCATGAAATGCATGCTGTTTGACTCCACGTTTATACCTTTCTAAATGACTACGCAACCTATTCTAATTCTGCAGACACCTAACTGCAGTATTTCACTGGTAGTTCCTTTTGGCATTGGCATTTTGTAACATATTGACATAAAAAAGGCATGCAAACGTGCCTATTGTATGTTCATTTTGTTGTATATCTATGTTTTCTCCGGAGATGGTAACAATTCAATTCATTTGTACAGCACAAAATCAGAAAAGCAGTTATCTTAGCGGACTTTATGTTGATTTTGCAAAAAAAAAAAAAAAAAGAATTGAAACAATGAAAACATTTGGTCAATATCAACAAAAACATTGGATAATTAGAAACAGATAAAAATTGTTCCAGAGCAGCCCTGTCTTAGACGCTCCTTCTCGGCAAGAAAAAACTAAAAAAAAAAGGGTAAAAAGAGAAACCTCGAGGAGGAAAGATAATCAAGTGCAAGTGCAGGTTGATGTGGCTTTGAGCAAATACTGGAAGTGAACTGGTGTACAAGGCACTTCATGAGAAACCTAAACGTGTTTGGAACCGAACACCAGACAGTGTTGATGAAAAGGAATAAATTCTAAATAAAATAATTTAGAAGGAAGAAAGACAGACAGACAGACAGACATCTCTTTATAACTTTGTACTAATTGGGACTTTGATATTGGAGATGTGTTACAATTTGGATTTCTAGTATCTTGACGAGGTGAGTTAGACAACAAGCAGTTCAGTAGGTTCTGGTGGGTCGGGTCCAAACATTCCCATGTTTTAAATTCAAGCAACATGAACGTAACCTGGCCAGCCAGATGGTTTATCTCGCGGTATTTCACAAATACTAGATAAACCATCTGGCCTTTGTCCGGCTCGATTGGTTTGAGAGTCCGAACCAGCGATGATCAGCCCAATCACATCACAGCAGCGTAGTTTTGAACCAATCACATTGTAGCAGGGCGGGCTAACACGGGTCGTTAGCTCCCCGGTGCCGCAGCCGAGTCTGATTCAAGCTAAACAAAGACGGTGGCTCTCGTGGATGTACGTGTTTCTGCCGCTTTTGATGCAGTTTCAGCAGAAATACAGAGTAGTTTCTTTTTGAAAGAAGAGCAGTATGTGTGACACGTACTTGTTCTATCTCACGCGGACATTGGATGCATCATTACGAGTTGTTGCTGTGATTGGCTAGCTCAAATAAGGTAGGCCTCACACCCAATCAGCTCGAAGTATTTCACTAAACGCCCCACCTTTTCTCGAATGCTTTCAGTGAGTGAAGTCCCAGATGGATATAGTGAGAACTCAGATAGGAGTTCAACACATATCCATCTGGCGTGAGCCAGGTTAACATGAACGTCAGATCAATAAGTCTCAATCCAGTCTCTTTAGGCATCTAACTTATATGTTTTGAGCAAAGATGACCACAAATAATTCATCATAAAAAGAAAAACGTGAGACAAACTATTGCTTTGCTGCAGCTCATAAAACAGTTTTAGTGTGGTCATGAATTCTAAGCCCATTTCTTTAGCCTGGCTGAATCAGGATGCATTTTAACTTGAGTCAGGTTTTGACGGAAATGAATCACTACGTTTATTCTGTACCTTGTGATCAAGTTGAACACAGGAAGAACACGCAAACTCCACAAGAAGCCCACTGCACCATCTGCTTTATTCACATCTGTACAGAATGACTCTAATCAAATCGTCCAAATGTAATTCCCGAATCCTCTCCATTTCTCGCGTGCAGCCGCCTCACAATCACTTCATAATGGGCTCATTTCACAGCACATTGGACACATTATTTGCCATTTCTAACAATAACCATTATCTGCAGATGAGAGTGGCTTCAGATTACGATTGTCAGCCTACAATACGACTCCATCAGGGCTTAAAAACTGCTGAATCTCACACACCGCATGTATTTATGTCTTTACTGTGGTGAGTCGGAAAGGACAGTTTGTCATCAAGACTCATTGTGCTTTTTCTCTGGATGGAATATTCAGTAACACTTTATACAATAAACAGACACAAATCATTTACAAATGTATACCCTTATACCCTTACGGATCATTACTAAATAAGGTTAATGGGTCTAGTAAGTAAGTGAAAAGGTCCGCACAGCAAGTTAGCTCCCAAAGTCATTTATTGCTACACCCAGTGACGTTTCGGGGGTTCAGCTCTTCATCAGACATGAAAAAGCTAAGACACACCTGTCTCTTATATACATATCAGAGAATATTTACACATGGATGATATTTACATACAAATATTTACATAATACATTTCATCATCAATCCTATGCCAACACACACATCAAGGGGTACCCCATCATAAAGTGTTGCATAAAGATATACGTTTTGACAAAAAACGTATAGAAAGAAGAAAAGGCACATTAATGTGTCTTTTCTTCTACGTTTTTTTCCAACTGTGTTTGTCCAATATCGTGGCCACTAAAAAGAACATTTGCACACCTTTGAGTAAAGATGCATTTGTCAGCATAACAGTCTCCTCTTGAGGAGGCTCTGGTTGTCCTGACTCCTGCCTCATCGCAAGATCTTGCAAAGGTTTTTAAAGGAGGAGGCGCTAAGTTGTGAAAAATCTTATACATAAGACTGGTATTTGCCAGCAGGATGACATTTTCCAAAGTTAACATCTTGTATTTCTCTACAATGTTACAATAATGATGTGACCTAGGTTTCTTATCCAATACCTTGAGAGCTTGTTTATACAAACTTTGCAGAGGCTGAATTGTTGACTTTGCTGCCAGAGACCAGGTTGTCATACAATGTGTAAAATGTGAACATATCATTGCATGCATAAAAGGTTTTGCTGCATCTGTACTCATTTGATTTCGAGTAAACCTAAATTGCGCCAAATTAAATTTGACAGTTTTAGTGATTTTAGATATATGCTTTTTAAATGAGTTGAAAGAGAGATGGAGAGAGAGAGAAAAACAGACAACTCACAAACACAAGTTTAATCAACATAACATTTTAAGGCAGTACTTACATTTTTAAGTTAAACTGTCTTGTATTTTTTTTACAGTGTATTGCTGCATACAAAGTTTTCAAACTCTTTTCCATCCATATTTTGTAGCCATGTCGAGTTTACAGTGTAACTCTGTAGTTGTCAGTCTGGAAAAAAGCTACATTGAAGTGCTAGGAGTGTTACTTTTTTCACAACACAAAGGAGGCAATCTGGGTTGGAAGATGCATTAACAAACAGCTTTTCGGATCCAAATGAAGTGGTATGAAAAGGAGAAGGGAACAGCGTGTTACTACCGTCTGAAGGATCCAGGTTCAGACGGAGTATTTTCCCCGGGCTTCCTCCTCCTCAGCGCCATCAGAGGACTTAATGGAGACACAATTTGGAGGGAAAAGAGACAATTTGGTGCGTGTCAGCGCCCGGCTCCCCTGGATACGAGAGTCATTTGTACCAAAGGAGGAACACGTCGCCACGGCTGGGTCAGCTCACTCACACCCACACGGCTGTGGTGTGTGTGTGTGGGGGGAGAGAGAGGAGAGAGGGGGAGAGAGAGAGAGAGAGGAGAGACACACAGAGAGAAAGAGAGAGATGAGAGAGAGAAGAGAAAGGGGAGAGACATGGGAGAGGGAGAGAGACTGGAAAAAGAGAGGAGTGAAAGAGAGAGAGGCAGAGAGAGAAGAGGAGCAAGAGATAGACATTGGAGAAAGAGGAGAGAGAAGATGGAGGGAAGAAAGAAAGAAAGAGTCAGAGAGGAGTAGGGCATAGAGAGGAGAGAGAGAAGAAAGAGACATGGAAGAGAGAGGAGAGGGAAGAGACAGACAGAGATAGCAACATGGTAGAGAGAGACAGAGAAAGAGAGATTTTGAGAGAGAAAGAGGGGGAGAGAGAAAGGAGAGAGTGAGGGAAGAGAGAGAGAGGGAGGAGAGGTTGAGTCAGGGAAGGGAGAGAAAGAGGGAGAGAGAGAATCAGAGAGAGAGAGTCAGAGAGAGGGGGGTCAGGGGAGAGAGAGAAGACAGAAAAGACAGAGTGAATGAGGAGAGAAGAGGAGAGAGAGATGGGAGAGAAGGGGAGAGAAACAAGTTTGTTGAGGAATACCGGAAACATGAAATTGTAACTACTATTAATTTCAAAGATTTCTCAAAATAACAACACCTGGGGTCATTTTTGACCCCACTTATGCATCTAAGGGTTAACCTGATTCAGCTCAGAAACATGACTGGAAACGCCCCGCTCTGCCGCACTTTGAACAACTCTTTCATGATGATTCCAATCCATTCAAAGAATCGAAAGTCCCATCACTAATCTTTGAGTTTTTCTGCACTGCTTTAAGTCCATAGCAAATCAGGCAATTTCTTGTGTCATTTCATTTGCAGCCAGTACATGGAGCTTGAACTCAATTCCTGAGGTGGTTGTATAAAATATTCTCAAAAAATGCAAATAACACATCCAATTTGTAAATAAAAAAATACATTTTCAAATATATTTTAGAGAACTGCAGTGTGAATGTTTCCAAAAGAGCAGGATTTGCACCTCCAACCTTCAGACGCACTGCAGCAGAGTGGTGTGGAAGACATTTTGCAGCACTTTTAAAAGACAAACAAGTATCCGAGCATCCCTCTCCTGGGAACGCGGGCGAGCCTTCCCATCACACTCATTTTTCCATTACACACAACTGCAGGAGGTGAGCTTCTTCTTCTGCCCTGTGCTGCACCCTGCTCTCCAGCACGGGTCAAAGGTCACGGCAGTTCAGCTGGAATTCAGCTCAAACTTTTCACATCGAGAACACCTTCAGACAGTGTAGTTTGACCACAAGGCACTTTTATGAGTTTTTAGCCATGCTAGAATGTTATTTTCTCATCAGAAAACAGTCCAGTCTCTGAAGAAAATGTAGATACACAACCAGTGTTTAATTTGTAAATCAAACGTTGCCAGCACAAAATGTACTTCCCAGACTACAATACAACTGATATGTTGGTCGCAGTACATGTGTAACGTCCGGTAATGAACAAACGGCAGTGATTGGTTAATGCGAAAAAGAACCCGCCTACCATAGAATAAACAAGCTCCAATGCCACAGGGTGAAATACGAGGGATTGCGATGACTTCCCATCCGGGTACTCAGAAAACACTACACAGTCAACGGAGCTGTGCTATTAGAGTGGAATAAACTAACTAATCGTTATATCTGAGGTCCTTAACAAACGTTTTTCTTCTTTAAGAGCTGGGCCAAATGACCTGTGAAGGTTTAGGTGAATGTTTTCCACAGTTTGGGGAAGTTTGAAACATACACGTCAGTAATCAGTAGTAATAGCCGCCTAGTGTTGCATCGCATCAGGCTTGATTAGACTTTACAATCAGCAAATGGCGCTAAGAATGCATTTACAAAACATTTTCACCAAAGTCCTACACAAGTAAAGCCTCTGGGTTTGTTTAATGTCACAACGCACTGTGATGGGCAGTGGAGAGTTGCTGGAGGACATGTAACAGGTAGCTTGTTTTACAGTCAACAATAACATAATGAACTATTAAAATGTACAATGCATTTTCCTAAATAATGGCATTAAAAGAGTAATATTTAGTGTACAGTATTAAAAGGTTGAAACTCACTTAAGTAATTCACTTTCCACATCTCTTCTCATGGATACTGCTCTGGGAGGGATCCCATCTACTATATGGTCGCTGATTTATTTCTTTTAGCTTAAATCTAACAGGCCCCAGGGCTTGTCCTCACAGTAACATGGTCGGTGATTTTTAAAATAATAATTGTCATGGTCATTGTGTTAAGACATCGAAGCAAAACTCGTCAACAAGAAGGCTGTTATCTTTCACTTTTAAGTCTTCTTTTGTGTATTTTTATCGCCCCAGAGTCACAGATCGTGTTGGGGACTTATACTTCTATCACACAAAACAAAATCAACAAACATGTCAATCATAAATCAAAAATTATGTGTGAAAAGCCCAAAACGTGGCGCTCTCGTACGCTGCAGTCATCTTCTGCCTAGTGCTGCGGGAGCACATGCCACAAATACCAGAAGAAAACAACAACAGCGATCACTTGTATGAAACCGGTTAATACATCAGGCTATATTCATTCATTTTCTACCGCTTAATGCCGTTAGGGGTCGTGGGTGACTGGAGCCTATCCCAGTGACTTTGGCCTTAGGCGGGGAACACCCTGGACAGTGGCCAACTCATCGCAGAGTTAGACAGACAAAAATTCACTCTCTCATTCACTCACAGGGAAACTTACAGTGATGCCCAATGAACCTAAACATGTATGCTTTTGGAGGTGGGAGGAAACTAACCTGGCCAGCCAGATGGTTTATCTCGCGATATTTCACAAATGTATTAAAATACTTGAATATAGATTAAAATCCTAGAATCAAGCAACTTTAACTTGTCTTGAAATGTATTTTTTGCTGAGTGTAGTCTAAGTTAATTTGTTACAGTTTTTTTCTATAGGTTTGGCTCATTTCTTGAAACCGAGATGACATTCTCAGAATCACATATCTCCAAACCAAGCTACAGTTGTTCACAACTGAATGTCATTTCTCGTTGCTTTCATCAAATTTTCCAGTGTCTTACAGTTTTTCCCAATCGCTTTGACACATTTTTTGAAACTTGGTTTAGTTTGATCACTTGTTTCCAACATTTATCTGAGTAAAGGCTGAGATACGCAGAACATTTGCCACATTTTCATTCATTCTCACAGTTTTCAGACTCTTTGTCAGAACAGCTCACACAGCTCTCATTTATAAACTCACACGTTCAGTGAGTTTAGTTTGTTTCTCCAACACTACAGACCTGTTCACAGACGGTAAAGAACCTTTGTCATAACACTGTTAGTTTTTATCTACAAACTCACACATCACAGCAAAATCTGAAATCACATGAGCAGAAAGATCAAACAACAAAGAATGAAACAGAACAATGGTCTGAGCAGAAAACACGTTGATGTAAACGGTTTGTCACAGAGACATTGTGTTTCTGTTTGACGTCTCTGAACTCTCTTTAGCAAAATGTACATTTCTAAATATGTCAAATATATTTCACATTTCAAAATTTACAGTAAATGTGTATTTTTCATCTTTTTTTTTCTTGCCCAGTAAGATAAAAACACAACTTATTCAGATACAAAATCTTTTGTGTGAAGTGTGAATGTAAATGACAGACTGAAGTGAACCTTTGGTGACTTTGTGTCTGAATCAGAACTAAAGCTTCTGAGCTGTAAAGTCAAATGAATGATGAAACACATGAGAACACCTGAAGAGTGTGTGAGAGTTTGATGGTAAAACTTGCTTCTGAGGGGTAAATTGAACTGTTTTGAATGTAAAACTAAATTTAGCTAGAGACGAAATTGAGTTTTGAGAAACTGAAGCTCCGTTTAGGATTCTGTGTGAGCTGTTTTGCAAATTAACTTTTAGAATGGACAAGTGTGTCAAAGCGATTGAGAAAAACTGTAGTCCATGTCTCAAGTGTCTCAGTGCAGCTTTGCTCATGTTTCTATACAAGTCTCCTACAGACAGGACAATGATCGTTTGGATCCAAACTGATGAGCCGTTTTTCAGTGTTGTTGTGTCCAAAACATGTCATTCATTCAACATAATTCTATTCTGTTAACTCAACTTCTGCCACAGTGAGAAAACATCTAAACATTCTGACTCTTAGAGCTCACACAAGACCAAAGGGACGATGGGGGCAATGATGATTCACATGACAAAGAGATATGAGCTTGTGCAGGTGATCCATGGTGTTGCGCTCAACCATCCAGGTTGTTTTGACAAAGTAACAAAGTGAACGCAAAAGAGCCAAAAGCAAATGAGAAGGATCTTTGCCATTTTGATAGATCAGACTCTTTACATGGAAACGTAACTTACTGATGAAACATGTTCAAACAGTTCTGGAAGAGATCTGTGCTTTTGCTGGTGATCTGTGATGTTGTGACGAAGAGTCAAATTGTTTGGCCAAATGATCTGCAGCTTTGAGAATGTCATCTCGGTTTCAAGAAATGAGCCAAACCTATAGAACAAAACTGTAAACAAGGATTGCAGTCAAGGATAGAATTTTTCAACTACAAAACGCAAGCTTCACAAAATTCATCAATTTGTTTGTGCTCGAAGGGATTCAGAGACTGTTTTAGTTTGAATACTGCACACGTTAGCCACACATTACAAGAAAACCGGCCTCAATTTAAAAATTCTAAAACCTCCATAGTACCTCACCCGCACCTCATAACAACCACTCCATATTTCCCCTCCATCCACCTGCTTGCAAGTCCATAGTGTACCTCATTTAAAACCAGTTTACAGTGCCCTCCCGGCGTGTCCGCGTTCAGATTACACCTCCGCTCTTTAAGATGCTGCAGACGGTGGGTAATGCGCCACTTCTAGCCGCTCACAACGCGGGAGTGATTGCGTTTTCATTGTTTGACAAAATGTCCACAATAAAACCCTTGTATGTGTCTATCTATATGATAAGTAGCCGCGTTGAGTGCATTGATATTCCGCCGCAGTTTGTAAGCGCTGATTACACAGATCTTTCGGCTCGAGAGGCGTTACCAATTGGTTTTCCATCCCACCGCAATCAACAGACGCCTCTACAGCAGCAACACACAACTGATTACAGGCTAAATGGAACGCAGCAGACACGCCGGAGAATGTATTCACCGCGCCGGACGCTCTTCTGCTTATTCAACACGGGGCTTTATTGGAGGTAAATCTAATGGAAAACTAGGATTGCTTCAAAGCCGTAGTGTAAATATTTGTTCTTCAGTCAGTGTTTTCTGTCAGGGAGTATTTGTGGAAGGTAATTTTGCTGGTAAAGAACAGTTTTCAGAATATGAGAGCGCAAGGGTTGAGTATCTAAGTCAATAATAAATAATCAATAATTATTCAAGTCACAAAATTAGATACAAAATAAAGTGTTTTATTTGGTTCTAGAGAAAATGCAGATGGGTAGGCCTCTATATAGTAAGTTAATGTTACAGTCAGATGGGTTTATAGAGGGATTATTTTATCAACATGGGAGATGCACTTACACCCAGTGTGCAGAAAGAGCTGCTGCTGATTGGCACAAGATGTAGCAACAACACTAGCCCTGTTAGTACAGTAAACTACAAGAGTTTATCACTGTGCCAAAACAAAGTTTTGCTGCTAAATCTACATTTGTGAATGAAATTCCACCATACGACTGATAAAAGTTACATTCAGGTGAATGAATTAAAAGACAAGAAAAACACTGTCAGACCGGTTCAGATCTGATCCAAACAGCTGCTCGCACAAGTTCACATGTGTTGGGCTTTTGTGAACAGACACTGACATACAGTCTATTCACACAAGCTCAATAAACAAAAATAAATCATAACATTTAAAATAAATTATAACCTAAATTAATCCAAAAGGCTTCAGTATAAAATATTAGATTTATTTAGGCTAATTGTAGATAGACTTGTTTAAAAAAAAAAAAAAAGGGCTCATATGAACGTGACTATTCAATATATCCGACATATTGTTAAACATAATTTAAAACATCAAAACAAAGACAAAAAAATGTGATTAATTGCTTTTAACAAGGGTATGCGAACATTAAAAAATGTTTTTTTACAGTGTAACATTTGGCATTTGGGCCTTTTTTCAGCAAATGTTGAGTGTAAGGAGCCATCTGAAATAATGTACAGAATGTACCCGGTATGTCATCTGGCAACACTGTCTCAGAAGAAAACGTATATTTACAATAAGCACGTTGTGACTTCAAATCAATTTCCCCCAGCACTGATATCTTGTAACTCTACTTATTCAGGTAAAAATCAGTCCTCAATGTATCTACCAGAGGTTAGGTTAGGTTTAGGTTAGGTTTTATTTGCACACAAACAGTAAAACAATAATTTGTAGATTACAAATTTTAAAAAATAAAAACATTTCTGTGCTGGAGAGAGTGAGAAGACCAAACAGGTCTTATTAAACCACCTCCCCACAAAACATACATGCACAACAGACATAAGCATAAGCAAATCAATAAGACATAAGCATAAGCAAACCAATCGTTGAGTTTACCAAACAATCAATCATTTATTCAATTTAATTTGCAATAATTTATATATTAAATATTTATAATTTTGTATCAACAATTCATATATTAGGCATTTTTTTTAGTTAAAGTGAGGCTAAACACACGTTCAGAGACTAACTCCGCCCACAACTGAACCCCAAACAGGCTCGCAAAAGTGGGAGATGCCCGGAGGCCTTTGAAGAGACGCCCAGTGGGTGTGAACAGACTTTGATTGACAGCACCAAATATGAACAGTGAGCTTGGCAAATGATGTGACGGAGCAGTCCGGGTCCTGACCACTGACAGTCTATCTGAGGAAGCTGTACAGCACTAAGTCTTTGCTTAGGACTTGCACGTCAAGATTTTTTTAACTTTACAAAACATAATGTATTAAACCTTTGCTTTAGTCTACATAGGCACATGAGCTTATGATAGGAGTATTTTCTAAAAATGAAACTGAAAAAACATTCCATTGACATAGGAATCGAACCTGCGCATCGTTGCACAAGCAGCTACACACATAATAGATCCATGGCTACACATCCCACCACTCGCTCAACAAGCTGAGCCAAATGACGGCTGATATCAATGCGCAGCGAGTGATCGCTTTACAACTCCTCTGCAGCAGCGGTGTCAGGGGGAGGAGTTTCTTTATTCCCTCTGGGCGGCTCGTCTGCCTTGTCAAGTCACTGTGACGTCAGAGGGTACTGAAAATGTACTGACAGTGTTTGCCCTGCGTGGCAGTACAGCCGCGGTTTTTGCACACATAACAGCAAAATGAGCGAGTTTGCACAAAAATGTCCAAAAAAGGCCTGGAAACAGTAGATAATTAATTTTTGACCCCATATACACAGTGTGACAGTGAAAAAAAGTTGATTCTGAGTTTAGTTTCTCTTTAACCTCACTTTTAGTTGTTTTTTTAAAAGACTTTAACGATGAAATGGATTTAAGAGTAGAGTCTAGATTATTCCAGAGGCTTGGTCCTCTGTACTTGACTGTTCTCTGATTTACTGTGGTTCTCAAAGGAGATAAAAATCTCTGCAGTGTCTGGTTTGGTAGGTGTGAACATCTGAAGAATACATAAAAAAAGTTATCAAAAGATCTGGGCAAAACATTGGACATATTAACATACTTGTACATGAAGACACATACAATTAGTGTTTACGTTAAAAATTGTCAATATGTTGCTCTTTTTGAATAAAGGTGCAGATGAAGCAAATCTATTTGAACAATTCATAATTCTCAGACATTTTTTTTGGATTAAAAAGATTCTATTTAGATATGTCTTGCATGTACTGCCCCAAACTATGTTACAGTACATGATTTGTGGATAGATTAAACTATAGTACAGGGTCATCATGCATGTGGCATTTATACAAGAACGAATTTTACTCAGAATGCCAACGGATTTCATTATTTTTCTGCAAATATACTCAGTATGATATTTCCATGTGAGTTTTTGATCAACAATAACTCCCAAGAACTTGGTTTGAGTAACTTGATTAATTGAGATGCCATCAATCACAAAAGAGTTTAACGTCAGCTTGATTACATGAACTGAACTGTGTGAACTTGCAAGTCAGGACTTGGACTTGATGTCACTATTTTGTTAACTTGAGACGTGACTTGATAAAATGGAGACTTGGGACACAACTTGAACTTACGTGAGACAACTTGACACTTCTCAAAAAATATTTGTGTTCATTTTACATTTACAAACTGAAGCATGTACCTCCAAATGTCTTTTGTGTGACCAGAAAAATGTCTTAAATGTGATCATTTAGAAAAATCAATGAAGTTGGAGAAATATAAATATACTTGGACAAGACTTGTTGGGCGTGTTCTTATTCATGAATATTAACGAAATCCTGATTCTAATCTTAACCTGCCCCAAGCCCCAGACCTAAGCGTACCCATTTTAGTAACTTTATGCCTAAACTTCCCCGTTTTACCTAAAGAAAACGTCCCCACGTGGCCTCAACCAAAACTCGTGTGTTTTTACACTGTGAAATCTCGTCTAATTTTTACACTTTCCATCTTAAATAAGGTATGGCACCAATAGAGGTGTGTGTTTTGTGTTGTGGTAAGTGTACTCTTTCTTGTGAGACTGTGTTGGGTATCTATCTACTAATCTAATCTACAACTGATAATGTTTCATTTGTTCACTAAAATCTACATGTCTGGCGTTAGCATTGTGGAAAACTCTATTGCACACGGCACATCTCACTAACAAATGTAAAAAGGACTCAGAATTTTGAAGTAATTATTTGAGTTTGTTCACATTTTAAGGATGTAAAAATGGGTATAGTGCTTTTCTGATCTAGAGTTACAGTAATTCCAACATATTTTAGTAGAAGATTATCTATAGCTGCACTTTAAATATGAATAATAGTTGCATTGAATCACTGTATATTTGCTGTTTGTTCGCTTATTTATCTTACAGTTTTTTTCTATAGGTTTGGCTCATTTCTTGAAACCGAGATGACATTCTCAGAATCACATGGACAAATCTCCAAACCAGGCTACAGTTTCTCACAACTGAATGTCATTTCTCATTGCTTTCATCAAACTTCAGTGTCATAGACCATGTCTCAATGGCTCAGTACAGCTTTGCAAATGGTTCTGTACAAGTCTTCTACAGACAGGACAATGATCCCTCATTTAGCACATTTTTCAAATCAAAAGATCTTTCAGATCAAACTGATGAGCTGTTTTCCAGTGTAATGGTTGTTATGTCCAGAACATGTCAGCAGCATTTCACTGTGGAAGTCCTCATGAGCAAAAGACTCTGTTCATTTGTCAAAGTTAGTCAAGAATAAAATACCATAAACACTGTAATGTCTTCTCAAGATATGACTTATTCTGATGTTACAATATGAAACTATAAACATGACAAAGAATGATACTATAGAAATGACAAATAATCAGACTATAAACATGACAAAGAAAATACAGAGGAGAAAATGAATCTGAAATGATTGATCCAGTTTAGAGTCACTCTCCAGTCACTGCAGTGATGCTTTACAGTTGTAAGTAAAACACAATTACACTTACACTGGTCTCTCATTCTGTTCTGACTGTTTAGATGAGAAAGACTTTTAGTTTTGAAGCTTGTATGAACAGTTTTGGGAAAGAGATGAGCTTGTGATATTGAGCTATAATGTTCCACAGAAATGTAAAATCTTTTGTCCAAATGATTTTAAAGATGTAAAAATAACTAAGCCAAACCAATGGAGAAAAGCTTTAGCGTATTCAAGTGTATAATTCTATTCTGTTAGCTGGACTTCTGCCACAGTGAGAAAACATCTAAACATTCTGACTGTCAGTGCTCACACAAGACCAAAGGGACGATGTGTTTTGGGGGCAAAGACTATTCACATGACAAAGACACATATCTAAAGTGTTTTGGGAGAGAAATGAGCTTCTGCAGGTGATCCATGGTGTTGTGCTCAACCATCCAGGTTATTTTGACAAAGTGACAAAGTGAATGAAAAAGAGCCAAAGCAACTGAGAAGGATCTTTGTGATTTTGATAGAACTGACTCTTTACATGGAAAAGTAACTTACTGATGAAACATAAACAAACAGTTTTGGAAGAGAAATGTGCTTTTGCTGGTGATCTGTGATGTTTTGACGAAGTGTCAAATTGTTTGACCAAATGATCTGCAGTTTTGAGAATGTCATCTCAGTTTCAAGAAATGGGCCAAACCTATAGAAAAAAAACTGTAATAGCAATATTGTGTACTATTTTCTTATCAATGCTGCTCTGTTTAATAAGTGATGACGTCCCCTCTGAGCTTCAGTATATATATATATATTTTTTTTTTTACACAAGCTTGGTTCATCGTATGTTTTCATGAGAGAAGATACTCTTTTATAGATTTTTCGTTCAAAGCCTAAATATATTTCTCTAATTTTAGAAAAGTATCAACAAAATGTAAGATTAATTCGGAATAAGTACATATTCAACTTCTCCCCAATACCGTCAACCACAAATCCATTCATACGTCTAATAAAAACTATATTTAAATGAAGGATATAGTGTTTTGAGACTTGATTGGCAGGTGAGGAACATAAACCATGTCTTTGGGAGCTGGTGGGTATTATTGGCACGTGTTAAGTGTGACTGTGACACTTTGACTGCCGGTAAAATATTCAGGAGATGTGGGAGGAGAAGTGGAATGGTGAATTAAGTGCAAATCTATCTGTGACAGTCAGAAATAGCCACATCCAACATGTTATTTAATGGAATTTTCTCTGTGGGATTGTGAAAATGAGCGAAATAACAGCTGTTTGGACCATGACTGGGTTCAGTAAATAATCTACTGTTTGAGGAGGCTTATGGTTAGGTATTTGTATTACTGTTGAGACTTATTGTCATATAAAAATGTATGTATGGTATGTATGTATGTATGTATGTACTTGTTTTTCTATCTTAGTGAGGACCGTTTTGAGTTTTTAACCAACAGAGTGAGGACATTTTTGGGAAGTGAGGACATTTTGGCCGGGAGCATACCTTCAGTCCCCGGCTCCTTCAGTCCCCGGTACCGTCAATTCCCCGTTTCTATAGACGGGGAAGTAACGGTCCCGGGAAGTAGCGGGATCTCGTACTTATTAAGGCCCCGCCACTTCCCGGTGACATCCTCTCCTCGGGGGATTAGCGGTACCGGTGATTGACGGGACTCGCACTTGTGATGACGTCCCGTTACTCCCCGTGTTCAGCCTTTTTTCTGTCTTCTCTGAAACATGCTATAATAACGTGCTGTGGGGCGGGCTATGAGGATAGACTCTAGTCTATGTGAGCGCACGAGGGGCAGGTGCACCAATGAGAACCGGCGGATCGGAGCTGATGCAGCAGCTTGGGTCTACGCGCTTTAAGAATGCATGTGGATTAGCGGCTTTTACGCACGAGGTGTATACTGTCAGTGTCAGCTGAGAAGAAATAAGCAGTCTTTTCAGATGTGAGCGCTCAAGTCTTCTACACGAGCAGTTATGGCTTTACCTCCGAGGGTGTTGGCACGTCTACTCATACCGCATCTATTCACAAAATAATTTCTACAACTTGCTTCTCAAACCCAAAGAACGAAGCAAACAGTTGTGCAGAGACCACTGTGCTTTTCCTCATCCTTCACGTCTCTGACTGGCCCGAGAGCGGCAGACTGGACGGCAGAGCGCGTGATTCACCATTTGGACTCCCTGAGCCTCGCGCGCGTCAAGAGAAGCCACAGCGAATTAATATCTAATCTACTGGCAATTATTGTCCTCCTCTTATGCCTCCTGTAGGCCCACGCTTGCTGAAAAAGGTAAGTCCTTTGGTGCAGCGTGCAGCTTCACGGGATAGGTGCTGTTAGCCAGTGCGCCACACGCGTATCTGGAGGCCGCGTAGACGGACTCGCAAAGCCGCAGGCTTGATTTGAGCCGCAGGCCGAAGGCCGCGTCCCGCTCCTAGGCTTTATTGCACCTGCAGCCGCCCTGTCCCACAGCACTCAGACCTGCAGCCAGACGTGAGTGGGATTTGGGATCAAATATAAAGTCAGTGCAATACAAATAAAAATGATTAGGCTATCATTTTCATAAGACCAACATAATATTTTTATTATAGCCTAATGAAATAATATTTAGGTTTATAAAATAATTAAAATAAATAATAATAATAATAATTAATCATAATAATCATCATATCATAATAATTAGTCCAGAGCGTGGAGAAGCATTGTACGTTACAGTCCACTCGTGAGCAGGTCTGGGCCTCATTATCCTTCTCTTCTAAAATAGTCGTTTTTCCTTGTTTTTATAAACTTCAACAATACGAATTAAACTAATATAATAAAAAATAATAACATGTTATTAGTCTAATATATACTATCGCATTGCACACGAGTCTCGACGCATCGCTAGACGACTTCCTTCAGCACCACGCACTTTTCTTTTTTTTTAATTTACGTGGCTCTTTGGCTGATTTTGGAAATATACAGTAGCTATATATTGTTTTTCGTATAAACATTTTATTTACTTAAATATTCCAAAAGTTGTGTATATGTGTTGTAGGCCTATTTGTTTTTTGTCTTTAAATAAAACACAATGTTAGTTTTACCTTTTTAACATCGTCTTCTTGAAAAATCCTCAAAAAATCTCTTAAGATGTGTAAAGAGCAGAGATACGGGCCAAACTGATGCACTTTAGAACCTAAATAATCTCTTTCCTTGCCTGTCTGTCCTCGTGCGCACCAGTGCCACTGCGAGCTGTGTCTTCTCGCGCACAGGACCTGGGCCGTTGTGGTGTGTCGATATTAGACTCCCGTCGAGATTGAGATTGGAGTACGGGGATGTGTGAAAAAATATGATAATGCCGCAACATCGACAATTAACGTCAATGTCGATGTAGCGGGATGTCCTGGATGTAGCCGCGTGAACGGCCACACAGCTCCAGCAGAATGTGAATGTTTGTGCGCACTGCTCTGACTCTGGATACAGGACAAGTTTGTGAACAGATTCCCAGTAAAACACAGCACCAGTCCGCGCGCATTAGATCAGCGTGTCAGACAGTGGCTCATGACTTTGATGATTTGTCAACTGTTCTGCTCTGACAGAGAACACAGAGGACACTATACGCTAAATGAAAACACGTTAGGATGGTGTGTGTGTGGTGACGGGACTTAAGAAAGCTGATGAGAGATTGTCAGTCTGCCATTATCAGTGCCACGCCGCGTAGATGGCTTTAGCGCGCGTGCCAGCACGCACGTGGTTGGCGTGCTTGTGCACGTGCGTAAATG
Source organism: Mugilogobius chulae (assembly GCA_038363315.1). Classification (NCBI taxonomy): domain Eukaryota; kingdom Metazoa; phylum Chordata; class Actinopteri; order Gobiiformes; family Gobiidae; genus Mugilogobius; species Mugilogobius chulae. Next base: position 22,286,737 of record CM076402.1, read on the forward strand.
GAGCGCTCGACTTCAGCACGCTGAGGTAGTGCTACACAAAGGCCAGGGGGACTGACGGTACCATATATGCACAAAGGGACTTTCACTCCCCGGTAAAGTTGGGAACTTGCGAAACCGGGGATTGACGGGTCCGGGGACTGACGGACCCGGGGATTGACGGGGCCGGGGACTGAAGGGCTGACCCCATTTTGGCCGGTCCTCACTTTGCGAAGGGCCTGTTTTGGCCTGTTTGAGGGTCAAGATGCGGTTTTAGAGTGACCCCGGGCTCACACTACATCCAGTCCAACTCCGGTGCAGCCACCGGAGTCTTTACCTAACTTGAAAAGTCCGAGAGTGGCTCACACGGCGTACAGTCTAGTCCGGTGTCTCCGGTACGGCCAATCCGGCGCTCCGAATCCATTTCGTTTGTTTCAAATTTTGGCCGGACGCCGGAGCGCACCGGAGCCCTTTTTGGTGAAGTTGTGAAAACAAAGACACGATAAACAGGAAACCAAGCCAGCGCTGGTGAAGTGAATCCGGTAGTTTTCAAAATAAAATCTTTACGTTACCGCTAATAATACAAAATACGACATTTACACGATTACGTAACACATAAAATGTAAATAAACCTCCGTACTCACCCACTGTGCGGCGAAAAATCCCAACAGAAAATCAACTAACGTGAAACAAGCCAAAACTTGGCGCGTGCTCTTTGTTTACATACATGTTCTCAGCGAAAGAGAGAGAGAGAAAAAAAAAAGTGCTCAGCGGTCGCGTAATCTCCCACGTTGAGCGTGAACCTCCGTGAGTTCGGGGTCTCGCGAGGTCGGCAGCAGAGCCTGTGGCTGCAGCAGGACTGCAGACCACCGTAGCTAATGTGAGTCACCCACCGTAGCTAGACCGGTCCGGTGACTGCACCGGAGTTGGACTGGAGGCAGTGTGAGCCCGGGGTTAGGGTTAGAATTGGGTTAAGGTTAGGGTTAGGGCTAGGGGGTTAGTTTGGATGGTTAGGGTTAGGGTAAGGGGCTGGGTAATACATTATGCCTATGAAAGTCCTCACTAAGATAGAAAAACAAGTATGTATGTATGTATGTATGTATGTGTGTATGTATGTATGTATGATGTTATGACTTGAGACTTACTCGTGACATGGATGTTATGACTTGAGACTTGTGACTTGGATGTTATGACTTGAAATTGACTTCTGACTTGGATGTTATGACTTGTGACTTATTTGTGACTTGGATGTTATGGCTTGAGACTTACTTGTGACTTAAATGTTATGACTTGAGACTTACTTGTGACTTGGATTTTATGACTTGAGACTCACTTGTGATTTGGATGTTATGACTTGAGACTTACTCGTGACTTGGATGTTATGACTTGAAACTTACTTGTGACTTGGATGTTATGACTTGAGGCTCACTTGTGACTTGAATGTTAGGACTTGAGACTTACTTGTGACTTGGATGTTATGACTTGAGACTTACTTGTGACTTGGATGTTATGACTTGAGGCTTACTTGTGACTTGGATGTTATGGCTTGAGACTTACTTGTGATTTGGATGTTATGACTTGAGACTTACTTGTGACTTGGATGTTATGGCTTGAGACTTACTTGTGACTTAAATGTTATGACTTGAGACTTACTTGTGACTTGGATGTTTTGACTTGAGACTTACTTGTGACTTGGATGTTATGACTTGAGACTTACTTGTGACTTGGATGTTTGACTTGAGACTTACTTGTGACTTGGATGTTTTGACTTGAGACTTACTTGTGACTTGGATGTTATGACTTGAGACTTACTTGTGACTTGGATGTTATGACTTGAGAATTACTTGTGACTTGAAGGTTATGACTTGAGACTTACTTGTGACTTGGATGTTATGACTTGAGGCTTACCTGTGACTTGGGTGTTGTGACTTGAGACGTACCTGTGACTTGGATGTTATGACTTGAGACTTACCTGTGACTTGGATGTTGTGACTTGAGACGTACCTGTGACTTGGATGTTATGACTTGAGACTTACTCGTGACTTGGATGTTGTGACTTGAGACGTACCTGTGACTTGGATGTTATGACTTGAGACTTGTGACTTGGATGTTATGACTTGAGACGTACCTGTGACTTGGATGTAATGACTTGAGATTTACTCGTGACTTGGATGTTGTGACTTGAGACTTGGATGTTATGACTTGAGACTTACTTTTAACTTGGATGCTTTGACTTGAAAGTTACTTGTTGCTTGAGTTTAGGTGTCTTACTCCCACCTCTGGCATGCTGTGATATAAGTGAGCTGATCAGAACATGCAGCGTAGGCCTGTGATCAGAACGTGCAGCCTAGGCTCTTTAAAGAAAAAAAGTAAGACTTTGGGTGAAAGCAGGAGGTGTAAGTTCCTGTCTCAGTCCATGCTTTACAAACTGGAGCAGGACAGACTCGGAGCAGGTGAATCTAAAACTAAAAGTCCAGTTGCTGGTACTAAATAACCTGGAAAAGCAAAGCCAAGTCACTTGTTACCCCCCAAAAGTAATCATCTGTGCTCTGAGGCATTACCAACTAATAAGTTATCCCCAGCAGATAAAGTTCAGAGAGAGGGAAAAAAAATGAATTGACAAGATGATTTGAATAAACCAATAATTTATTAACAACAACAACAACAACAACAACAATAATAATAATAATAATAATAATAGTAAAATTAAAATAAAATTAAATAACAGTTTAGTGAAAACTTCAGGAACAGCTCAGTAAATAAAGAAGAAAAACAGCAGTCACCGCACTATAGCAAAAACAAGACTTTATTTGACTTACAGGTTGTCCCCAGCACAAGATTATTTATTTTGAATCTGCATTCTGCTGAGCTAACAGGTTACATGAGTGAAATTGAATAATCTCTTAAGCAGCGTTACATGCCTGCGAAAATTATAAATATTACTGAAAGCAGACGAAAAGCAGCTCAGACAACGGTTACGTGCAGAGTTCCTGTGTTTATTGTGCTGACTAACTGACTACACAGACAGAATGTAAATACTGTTAGTTTACTTTATTTATGCTGCTGTAGTGATCTTTTTTACATTTGGACATCGCAACAGTTGAACCCTTTCTGTACAGAGTGCTGGTAGATGACATATTGACAGAAGCATATGTTTCCTTCCAGATGACCAGAAATGTAGGCGATTTGGAAGAAAAGTGCCTTTTGGCGAGACAGCAGGTGTACTCACCAGAGTACTTCTGTAAGGCTTCATAAAAAAAGTCCTGGTCCTCAGACAGAGCACAGAGCTCCTGTCTGCATCTCTCCACACTCACATAAACCAGTAGCAATTTAGAGTTGGACTGAGCGCCCAGCAGGATGTGTCCTCAAACAGGAGGGTGTTGGCCTGGCCCACAGCCTTCTGCAGCTCATGTAAACACGACGCCTCTCATTTTTTATGAAAACAACTACCTGTAGAAGAGCAATATTACAATAGATATGAGAAATAAGGTTTGTAACATTGAGTGCTTGTACTGGCTTGACATCAGCTGTCATAATAGTGCATAAAAAACAATCCAAAAGGTGAAGAAAAGTAGAATAAAACCTATGACACCACAAACTTGTGCGCAGATTGTCTGAATCTCTTTCTTCTGTGAGACAGTGTTGATGATCCCTATGGCCTCTCGGTATCGTCTGGCTGTCTGATGATCAGGCTCAGCTGGTCAGGAACACTCTGGCTCCACTCTCCACAGTCAACTGGTAAAGTTGTTCTTCGTTGACAGCAAACAGAGGCTGCAGGCACTTGCCGTTGTAGAGAGAAGGCGGCTGGTAGGGCACCACAGTGGAGCTCTGCAGATCCTGGTTGGGCTTACACAGCACTCTGAGCAGCTGCTGTCTGAAGTCTGGCAGCTGGACGTCCAGGTAGGTGAGGTGAGCTAGGTGCAGGGGGATGGGCAGATCTCTTTGCAGTAGCACTGGCACTATGGGCTTCCTCTGCAGACAGTCTTTGAACATGGACATGTTGGCCTCCAGCAGACACCAGCGACTCCTCACAAACTCTGCACTCAGGACCAGCAGCACCTTCTGGCTCTGATGGATGCTCTCCGACATGTTCTCCAGGATGGGACGTCCCGAAATGAAATCCCTCTCATGGTCACACACCTTTAGACCAGTGTCCTCCAGCTGCTGGATCAGAGAGTGTGTCCACTCATAGTCAGTGCTGCTGTAGCTGCAGAAGACGTGATAGTTCTCTCCCTCTGAGAGCTCTGGAGGAACAAACTCTGCTGACTCCATTTGCCTAAAAGACAAGAAAACAAGTGCTGTATTTCATGGCAGATGTTGCTGCATAAGATGTAACAAATTAACAGTATTGATACATACTTTTACCAGACCCCAAGCATTTCAAGCTACTTTATCCTATCTTGAAATTAATTTATGCCATGTAAGGCTTGTGTCACGATTCTGCCTCTCACTGCTAACACGAAGAATGTTTTGATGTTATCTGGACATTTGTACAGCGATAGTATTTGAGTTGGCTAAAGCTGTCACGAGTAATATCATCCCTACATGAAGTCATTATAAAGTCGACAAACAGGTTGGGTGAGATTGACACTCCTAGTCGGGGAATACAGCACACACTGTTTATGCTTTGTCTAATGTTTATTCACCACAAATTTCATTAAAGTGAAGTTCAACACAAAATTTCTTTGGCTGTGTATATGGTGTTTCAATAGCATTGCAAACTATTAGCACAAACTCAGCAAATTGACAATTTTCAGGTAAAAACAGTAACACACTGACCGAGTAATCATTTCTTGAATACTGTAGTTGTGACTAGGGCTGCTACAAATTGAAAGAATAGTCACAACTAATTGATTATTCCAGTAAATGTTAATTTAAGTGACACTGTGTAACTTTATGGAGGTGAAAACTCGACTACCCAACTACCCAATTTGGTATCATTGTATAACAGAGGCGTCCAGACCATTAACATATTTTTTTTTCCTTTTGTGTAGATGTGCTTTGATCGGGGCCAACTTCACACAGAACGCAAATCATGGTCCATTCTGTGGTCATCCAAGCCCACTTAGAGTAAATATAAAGATTTTTATCATCTATGTACTGCAACAAAGACATTTAAATGAGTAAAACATGCCTTTTTTTAAGTCTGTTTTAGCTACAAAGTTACACAGTGCACCTTAAGCAAAAACTTTTTTTTTTCTAGTGTTTCTGTTAAAAATACTCCAAAGGCTTATCTTAGTTCTCTTTAACTTTTTGTTTGTCATTTCATATGTTGTATAATCTGGATTTATTACTGCTTCTTAGTTGTAAAGTAAATAATACGTACCTGTTGTCGTCTGGAAATCAGGTGTGTCACTGGTCCGGGAAGAATGCAACTGAAAGTGAAATCATTCTGCCAAATGTGTCTTAAAGAGACAGAGAGTCGTTTCAAATCTCAAGGACGTCATCTAATACTAAAGATATACTGTATAACCCTAGTTAAGTTCAATAAATGTAATAGTATACATCTTTTTTAACATTTATTTTACCAGAAGTCTCAATAAGATTAGTTTCAAACATAGATCAATCAAGTTGCTTCAAAAGATTCAGTTTAAGCAATCACATACAGCCCAATCTCCGGAGAAAATACATATAAAAGCAAATGACAAAACCTTACAAGAAGTGCTTTTCTCGTCTTTTTTACGTCAGTACGTTACATAAAGACAAAATTGTCAAATACATTTCAAGTAATATGAAATTTTGATTTATATTTCATTTTAAAGACATGCTTTTTGGCTAGTTTGAAGATAACAATAGACAATATATCATTAACTTTCTCATCATCATGGCCAAATTTCATATCCATAAAGCTAGAGTTTGCAACCAGAAACTTCTTTTTCCAGTTTACCAAAATACTATACATACACACATCATATTCTGGAGCAGGTGCGTAGGAGACGGCGTGCGTAATGCTCGTCGAAGAATAATATAAAGAAGAGTCCCGCACTCTGGCTACTTGCAAAAATAGTGATTTATTTACAGGTGAATCAAAGCAACGTTTCGGCTACTAGGCCTTCATCAGGCAAATGGTTTGCTGAGGCTGGAGGACGCCTTAAGTAGGTGTGGCATAGGCGGCAAACAACATTTCATAATAAAGTGCCTAGACATCGGCAATGGAATTACTAAACAAACAATAGATCACGACATACAATGACTATACAGTATACATAAAAAATATGTAGAAAAATAGCAAACATATATGTGATGAATATCACAAACAGGTACATAGTGAAACCCTGTGAGGTAACATTCAAAGCTGTTTGTGATATTCATCACATATATGTTTGCTATTTTTCTACATATTTTTTATGTATACTGTGTAGTCATTGTATGTCGTGATCTATTGTTTGCTTAGTAATTCCATTGCCGATGTCTAGGCACTTTATATGAAATGTTGTTTGCCGTCTATGCCACACCTACTTAAGGCGTCCTCCCAGCCTCAGCAAACCATTTGCCTGATGAAGGCCTAGTAGCCGAAACGTTGCTTTGATTCACCTGTAAATAAATCACTATTTTTGCAAGTAGCCGGAGTGCAGGACTCTTCTTTATATCAGTTTACCAAAATAAAATTTGTATTTGTATAAAAAATCAATTGGTGTGTCCAGTCACCCAAAAGCGATACAGGCGCATAAGCTTTTGATAAGTAAGGGAGAACGGGGTTGGTTGTCACATGGGTAGGTTGTTACAGTCACTGTATCTTAGCTTGTGATTGGTGCATTTGAAAAAAAAAAGTCAGATTAAAATGCTCATTAAATGAACCAAACTTCACTCACTAAAACATTTTAGTAAACATTTGTTCAAGATTGTGATAAGACGACATCAAAAAAATGTATAGCAAAAAGGACTTTTTCAGATGTTGAGAAAAAATGTTCTGTTTTTTCCTAAAATATGTTGAAAGCTTAAAACCATTGACTTTACAAAGAGGAGAGTCAGAGTGACAATTAGGACTGTTTTTATCTGAGCTGGTTTAAAATGTAGAAGAAAGTGAGGTGAGAGTAAAACAGTCCAGTCGGGTTGGTTGTCACATATGATTCTATCTAGAACAGCAGCACAGCAGAGCGGGGTTGGTTGTCACACAAAATACTGTATTTTAAATATTCAAATTCAATGCAGGAAATCAGTGTAAAGTTTCAACTACTGTAAAAATAAATCTAATTCTTGTCATGGAGCTGTTCTGTTCAAAAGTTATTAATCACTATTCACATTAAAATATAGTTTACATATCAGTAGAATCTTGACAAAAATGATTTTTAATTATTCATTGCCTTTTCTTGTAATTTAATGTCTCCTGATTCAGAAAATATAAAACATTCTTGAATCAAAATGAAACCAGACATAAAAAATCAAACCAAAGACAAGACTCATTTGTCATCGTCTCCCATTGACAAAACATTGTGACATCCAACCCAGACTTGGGGTTGGTTGTCACAGGTGAACAATTACATTTAATGATCAATAACTTCTGATCAGAATAAGACAGAGAACAGCAGGTGGATTCATTAGTGACACAAGACTTTGAGCTTTTCTCTGTTGTTAAAATGGTTCATGTGAGATTTGCTGTTTTTGAGAAATTCAAATCAAAGAAAAAAAAAAGTGACAACCAACCCGCTCTCTCCTACAGGCTTTAAGTGTTTCTATTTGTCTTGAATAATTGTGTTGGTTCAATTTTGGCATGCACCCATGCCTACCCCTGACTTAGACATGAAAAGTATAAGCTGAAATAACCTGATGTGTGGATTCTATATGTTAAAATTGACTATATGAAGTATGGTTTCAGTATGTTAGTATGTAATTGACTGTGTGTATTTGAGGTGGTTGTAATGGCTAGGCTTTGGCATTAGCACTTGGACACAAACACTTTGATCCATTGGGATTTTATCTTTTTTTTTTTTTTTTTCCTGATTTGTAGATCTCATGGAAATGAACCCAGCAGGAAACGAACATGGCGGCAGGATATTATGTTTGAATGAACAGGCCAACTGACCTCTACGCACAGAGCCAATTGAATGTATCAACAATGTATTCTTTGAAGTTGTGAAGGCTACATGTAATCTTAAACCCATGGCAAGGTTTTTTTATTTTGTTTGTTTGTTGTTGTTTTTTGTTTTGGTGTTTATTTTGGGTTTAATTGGTAAATCTTAACCTGCCCTAATCCCCAGTCCAAACCGTACCCATTTTAGTAACTTGGCGCCTAAACTTACTTGTTACACTAAAAGTAAAATGTCACCAAAACACATTTTGGCTTCACGTAACCTATCGACGTAAAAAAAGAGAAAAAAAAAAGTCGGGAAATAGTGCTCATTGTACATTTATTGTCATTTTGTTGGATATCTACATTTTCTCTGGAGACTGTATTGTAATTCTCTGTTGTTCTCAGTCAAAATGTGATGTCACCAAAACACATTTTGGCTTCACGTAACCTATCGACGTAAAAAAAGAGAAAAAAAAAGTCGGGAAATAGTGCTCATTGTACATTTATTGTCATTTTGTTGGATATCTACATTTTCTCTGGAGACTGTATTGTAATTCTCTGTTGTTCTCAGTTCAAAATGTGATGAAAAGAGACATTAACTTAATTATGTAGTGACAGGAAGCCAGTCCCTGGTGTCCTTTTTAACAGTCCGCCTATTTATAAAGACTTGTGTTTGAGAAAAAGTAGTGTTTGATGTCGGAAAGTTTGTAACATGTCTCCAAATGAACAAACTCGCCCTAATGCATGAGCTTCTTGACACAATACACGTTTCGTGTATTGAGTCAAGAGAAGCCAATGTTTTGTTTTTTTTTCTGTCATACTTTGTTTTGTTTTGAAGTCTTTAGGTCTTGTACTATTTGTCACTGTCATGTACTGTACACCTGCATAAGCTACTGTTCTGTGGCTCCACTGGACAGAACTGTAGTAGAGACCAGTGTTGGGAGTTTAAGTTTAACGGCGTTACTAGTTACTTTGATGAGTAACGTGTAATCTAATTAATTACTTTCCCGTCAGTGGTAACGCCGTTATAGTTACTGTCAATGTAACGCGGCTCGATATGTGACTGTGATCAAAGCTGCTGTCGTCTCATTCAGAGCTCATGAGAGCAGCTGACGAGTTTGTTTTGGGAAGTAAAAGAAGCCAGAGACAGAGGAGAGGCGCTGATTGGCTTAAATGGCAATAGTAACCAATCAGAAGCAGCGTTGGGCGGGTGTACTGACTTTTCTGACATTCTGATTGGTTGAGCGCGACACAAGTTTCCTCCGCTAACTTTCCTAAATACGACGAGGAAATCTGCTCAAACTAGTGCAGTTTAAGGGATTTTTTGTTATTTTACCTACAAGGAAATGAAAACAGACGACAGCGTGCGTTTAGAGTTTAAAGAGACAGGCATCGCAAAGTCACAGTGGATACAGGTAACTGTCTCTTCTAAGTGCCGCGGTTCACCTCTGTTTTGTTGCGTGCAGATACTTATTATGTTCTAATGTCTGCGTGTGTTTGGTTCTTGTGCTGTTAGGGCTGTTTCTGCTGCACGACGCAGGTTTGGTTTGCGTTGTTGTCGTGACAGTTCATATTGTCTGGAGGAGAAAACTGTTAATGCTGCTGCTGGTTGATTTAGATGATTTTCAATAAGATTGGCTATAGGATATATTTATTTATTATTTCATTTTTGTGAGTAATTTAGTTGTAATTACTTTGTCTAGTAATTAGTTACTTTCATCACTCAGTAACAGTTACTAACTCTTACTTTTTTGGTGAAGTAACTAGTAACTATAACTAATTACTTTTTTGATGGAACTTGCCCAACACTGGTAGAGACTCACACTTTCATTCACCTGCCTTCTCCTTATGTCACATACTCAGGCACTTTGTTTTCTATTGGGAGTCAAACATTTGTCTTGAGAAGGAAAAAAAGAAAAGTTCAGTGGCTGTCTTTCATTTGCAGAAAGTCTGTGGTTCATGTGTAAATGCTTGAGTTCAGAGTGAGTCTGCAGCCTGAGACGACCCATGTTCACAAAGCAGGGGAAGCTGGACATTTATTCTGTTTTTTCATGATTCATATGATCATTAAAACAAATCATGCATTTGTTTCATCATTAGTATTATCCTTTGTAGACCAAGCAGACCAATGGCACATTACATAGAACAGATAACGGCATATGAGGGATAATGTAATCTGTGGTTGTATTAACATCTGGTTTATAACAAACTGACAGAAGCACACGCCTCTCTCCAGATGATCAGAGAGGAGGGAGAGGAGGGGAGGTTGTTTCGTAAGGCAGAAGCCTTTAGCCAGGCTGCAGGTGTACTCACAGGAGTACTCCTGAATGGCTGCATGAAAGAAGTCCTGGTCCTCAGACAGAGCACAGAGCTCCTGTCTGCAGCTCTCCACACTCACATAAACCAGCAGCAGTTTAGAGTTGGACTGAGCGCCCAGCAGGATGTGCTCCTCAAACAGGAGGGTGTTGGCCTGGCCCACAGCCTTCTGCAGCTCACGTACAACACGATGCATCTCTTTCTTTATGAGAGTAACGAATTTATATAGTAGCCATATTGCAGACAGAATAAAAAGACAGCTGTAACCCACTGTAATCCGTTTGGTGCATTATTCCAGAAAGGCATGCCTATAAATAAGGATATTGCTACATAGTAGGATGAAACAATTACAACTATTACAACACTAGCCAGGATTTGCTTCCAGAGTGGCCTGAACCTGACTTTAGTCTGGGCCACAGTGTTGATGATGCCGATGGCCTCTCTGTATCGCTGTGGCTGCTGAATGACCTGGCTCAGCTGGTCAGGGACACTGTCACTCCACACACCACAGTCAAACTTGTTCACATGCTCTACAGCGGGCACAGGCTCCAGGATCTTGCCGTTGTAGAGGGAGGCTTCCTGGTAGGGCACCACAGTGGAGCTCTGCAGATCCTGGTTGGGCTTACACAGCACTCTGAGCAGCTGCTGTCTGAAGTCTGGCAGCTGGACGTCCAGGTAGGTGAGGTGAGCCAGGGACAGAGGGATGGACAGGTCTTTCTCCAGCAGCACTGGCACTATGGGCTTCCTCTGCAGACAGTCTTTGAACATGGACATGTTGGCCTTCAGCAGACCCTGGCTGCCCCCCACAAACTCTGCACTCAGGACCAGCAGCACCTTCTGACTCTGATGGATGCTCTCCGACATGTTCTCCAGAAAAGGTCGTCCCCGAGTGAAATCTCTCTCTTGATCACACACTTTTAGACCAGTGTCCTCCAGCTGCTGGATCAGAGAGTGTGTCCACTCATAGTCAGTGCTGCTGTAGCTGCAGAAGACGTGGTAGTTCTCTCCCTCTGAGAGTTCTGGAGGAACAAACTCTGCTGCCTCCATCTCTCTGAAAGACAGAAGTGTTGAAGACATTTTATTGTCAAGCTTTATAAAGGAACATGTGACCTGTTGATGCAAAACAAAAACATTTGTGGTTGAACATTTTTTTTATGGTGCAGTTTGCCTATCACTAGTTTGCCTATACTCAAAGCCGTCCATGGCACACAAACAGACAGTATTACTATGAAACACAGGGCATATCTAGCAGCACATCCATAAGAAAGAAAGAGACCTCACTACAGTTACAGTTTGACTTTGTTTAAGACAACTCGAGATTTGTTTCTCTGGTTTCTGATGTTTTGCTTCAGAAAAATAACGTTGAACAACTCTTGAGCTTGGACTCCAGTGTAGATCCGAACAAGACATTTTCATCACGAGATTGTCAAGCTCATTTTCTGCTAAAACTCGTCTCATCTCAGGATCCTCTCTTCTTCCATTTGCTGCAGAAACGCTGCTCAACTTTAACTCCACTTGACTTTAAGCTCATTGGTCAATGTGGGTCTGGCGTCTGTTTTTCAAACTGATCTGGCCTGTGATTGGTCCTGTTTTCGAAATGCTCAGCTCTGATTTATTAGTTCAAGTCAAACTCAACAAGGAAGAACTGTTAGTGGTTCTGCTCCGAGCAAAAGATTGCAGAATCAACACTTTTCCTGGAGAACTGGAGATAAATTGACTTGTTGCAATATTTCTTTTATTATTGGGTATTAATACAAGATAAACCCCAGAAAAACAGTTTACTAACTGTAAATAAAGCTTTCTGTTTTTACTAATTCTTTTTTTTTTTTTTCTATTGTGTGTTAGAAAAGAACTATGCACAGTGTGAAGACAAGCTTTCTTTGTTCCAATGTGACAAAGCTGGGTGTTTATCTAAGATATTTTCATTTTTATTTAACATTTATTTAACCAGGAAAGTCCCATTGAGATTCGAAGATCTCTTTTTTAAGGGAGTCCTGGCCAAGAGGCTCCAACAACACTCCCCCAAGACACAGACTTTCCTTTTAAAATAAACAGAAAAGACATAGTTCAAAACAGTTACAAGTTAATGACAGATTGTTTCTGAAATTAAAGACCTAATTTCAAACGCAACCTTTTGACAAGTGAGTCAGTATGTGGGTTAAAAGACAATCCATTATCAATTATGACACCCAAGTGATATGGACCAATCACCAAGTTTAAAATCTGATGTCTTTGAGCGGCAACATTTTCCTCTGTTCTGCTGTTTTGTTTTTTTCCCTAAACTCTATAGATCAAACTACATCTCAATCTACCTATGATTAAGACAGCTTTCAAACTCAGAAACCCATACACGAGAACATAATACAGTATGTGTGAACCTGAGAACCTACCTGTGTGTAGCGCAGAAGTGAAAGAGTGACTGCACTTTGAACTGAGAGTGGGAAAAGCTGGTAGATTCCTCCTCCTCTTCCCGTTCTTCATCCGGTTGTAAATTGCGACAATGAAAGGAAGTCAAGACCGAGCTGCAATAAACTCACTTGGTAAATGTTTAGCCAAGTCTGTTCATTGAAAAGAGTCAATTCCAGTAAGTTTCCTCACAGATGTTTCCTACTGTAAGTCATCAGAGCAATATTTTCTTGGACTACGGACGTCTCAAGATTAGATTTGTCTAGAGACTAAAGAAAAAGCCAAGTGTGTGTTTACTGATGTGATTGTAAGGGCTTTATCTTGTCCTGGTCTATGTTTTGCGTTGGCGTAAAGAGATGTTTTTGTGTGTTAGCAACTATAAACTACAGTCTTCTGTCTGATCACAGTTACAGTTTTTTCTCAACCGCTTTGGCACACTTCTTCCATTCTAAAAGTCAATTTGCAAAACAGCTCACACAGAATCCTTAACAGAGCTTCGGTTTCTCAAAACTAAATTTCGGCTCAAGCTAAATTAGGTTTTACATTCAAAACAGTTTTCCAAAACTCTGACACATTCTTCGGGTGTTCTTATGTACTTTCTCATTCATTTGACTTTGCAGCTCAGAAGCTTTAGTTTTGATTTGAAGTCACCAAAGCTTCACTTCAATCCGTCATTGACATTCACACAAATGATTTTTTATTGGAGTTGTTTTTTTTTTGTTTTGTTTTTTTAATCTACTGTAATAAAACTAGTATATGCCATATTTGTAAAATAAATACATAAAAATATGAATATGCATGGATTTTTTTCTGATTTGTGAAGTGTATTTGATGTACAGTTTAGCCATATATTTACAGTTTCTAGTAGTGTGGCAAGGCGAGCGGCTTTACCCTAAGATTCATGGTGGAGTTCTTACTTCACAATTTCAAATAATTTCACTTAACAACGCCACCCTGAGTGAAGGCTCAGGGACCCATAAAGAATTTCCCCGCATTAGAATTTGGACACACAGGTTTGTTGGACTGAGTGGACAAAATACAAAAAACTTTAAATATATATATATATATATACACATTTATTTCATTAAGACATTTGCATTTTAAATATAATATGGCATAAAAGTCCAATGTCCTTACCCACAAGCTCATAAGCGCGCTTATGGAGGCTACCTTTGCTTACAGTCAGTGTAGAGCCCTATTCTTGACTCCATGCTCCGGTCAGATGGCTCATCTCAGACGCTGACAGTGGCTCAAAGATGTCACATAGATGAATTAGGTGTATACAGAAGGGGAGGCCCGGCACAATCTAACGCCTGTAAGTAAATCTGTTGTTAGCTTACATAAAACAATGTTACTCGAACCCTGGCTCTGCTTCATACGTACCCGCTAACTACATGGGCGTAGTCTCTTAAAACATTGAAGGTCCAGCGCCAGCACTGGCCGCATAGGCACGCTACAATTGCATTAACAAGTCCTCCTTTTATAGGCGGCGCTCTCACCTCTTCAGTCCTAAAGCAGGTGAACAGTAGATCATCCTGCTACAGTAGTATGGATGGTTGAGAGATGTCGTCCACATCAACACTTTGTAATGCATCTGTGTTGCTGCCTTTTACATCAACATCACATGTATTTAGACTATATTTATACAATCCTACAGTCTCAAACGTCTCAAATGTTCATTTGTTGTTTGATCTTTCTGCCCATGTGATGTTAGATTTTGCCTTGATGTGTGAATTTGCAGATAAAACTAAAAGTGTTTTGGCAGACGTCCTTTACCTTGTGTGAACAGGTTTGTAGTGCAGTGTAGTGTGAACATGTGAGTTTGTGAATGAGAACTGTGTGAGCTGTTCTGAGAAAGAGTTTGAAAACGGTGGGAACGAAGGAAAAAATGTGGAAATGTTCTGCCCATCACAGTCTTTGTTCAGATAAATGTTCAAAAGTGTGTCGAAGCGATTAAGAAAAAGTGTAATTTAATGAACCTACACATCTGCAGGACATGACGGTGGAGCAGTGTAAGTGTGTTTTGTATGGTGCATGAGCAATACATGTGTTCAACTTGTAATCAGAAGGCTAGCAACAACAAAAGATGAACTCAATTCAATTCAGTGAGTCACCTTAACATCTGACGCCTCAACCTCCGACCACCACCAAGCGTTCCCTGACCTGCATGTTATTGGTTGGTGTGGAAACTGGAGTGTCCAGAGGAAACTACCCAGACACGGGGAGGAAGAAGCTAACACACAGAAAGTCTTGGACCGTGCTCTGAGGCGAGAGTGCTATTCACTCTGCCAACAAGTACAGTGCTTGAATAAAATACTCAGTTACCTGCCATCTCGGTTTTCAATGAACCACTTCTTTATCAGCTCAGTAGGTTCATTTGACTGTTGGCGGCATGGTGGCTGAGCGATTAGCGCTCTTGCCTCACAGCAAGAAGGTCGCGGGTTCGATTCCCGCACGGGCCGGCCTTTCTGTGTGGAGTTTGCATGTTTCTCCCGTGTCTGGGTGGGTTTCCTCGGGCACTCCGGTTTCCCCACCAACCAATAACATGCATGTTAGGGTATATCCTCCAGCTACGGTAGTCCTGACCAAGCCTAGCAACAACATCTGGAGATGGGTCCCGAGCGCTGCACTGCGGCGATCACTGCTCCTGAGGAGATGCTGCAGAGGCTTTGAAGGATGGGTCAATGCAGAGGACAAATTTCCCTACGGGGACAATAAAGTATACCTTAACCTTAACCTTACAGTGACATTTTACATTCAAGAGATTATCAGTTCTGAACAAGTCATTGGACTGTTTTTTTTTCTATGCTGTTTTTGATCCAATATGTGTAGCAAAATTTGTAATCCAAAAAATTCAATACCAAATATGTGTAAAACACAACCAGTGAAGGGAGACCTGATCAAAATCACCTAAAATTCAAATAGACAGTGTTTCTGACTCTTTGAAGCACAAACATTTGGCTGGACTCTTACACCTCCAGTACACTGAGTGTGAGGAGAGTTCAGTCTGAGACATGTGCGAGTGTATTGTGAAGTGCTTGTCCAACAGCTTAGTCCACTGCATTTGCTCAAATAATAATATAATGCATTGGATTTCTATAGCGCTTTTGAAGACACCCAAAGACGCTTCAGGCTTTGGCAAGCTGGTATGACAGAAAAGTCACGCAGATTGACATTGATTATGACTTGAAAGTTGCATCAGACTGCTCCAACAAAAATAGACTCTCTACAGATTTTTTCCCCACACTCACGCGACTCCAAGATCTGTGTACAAGGTTGCATTGATGTCTGACTGACTTAAGTTTTAGGTGAGAAGTAGCTCTGCACAAAAGAACATCAGGCTTTAGACCAATTCCATTGGTAAATATAAGAAGCAGAGCAGCTGGAGTCACAGTTTGGGCCAAAATGATACTAGATTTGGTACAGTTTGGGTTTGGACAATTCATCTTCAAAAACTGAAGCTATGTTCATCAACAATTACTTTTATCGACATGCAATAACTCAAAACAAAGTTTAGGCTTAGCTCATTAAAAAGTTCTATAACATTTTGGGGTATTTTATGTATCTATTTTTGTAAGTTCAGAGTAAAAACTGATTCTGATTCATCCAAATGGTTGATTTGACATTAATTAGGAGGTTTCCAATTACGTTTTTTATTTTTAACATGTCAGGGAGCTTGAAAGATGATTTTTATCAGATAGAGGACAAACATGAATCAATTAATACAAATGGGAGGACCTGTGAGGTTAAGTTATTTTATTAAAAGCAAAATAAATACAGTAGTCAGTATGAGTGCTCAGATTCTACCATCGTGTGTCAAACTGTGTCTATTTCATACAGTTGATCTATAATTACACTGGACTACAAACACTCTTTGTGCATATTCTGGTGCATTTGACATTGTGCGTGTGCTTGTGCATTTACACTTTGACTAATTTTAATGAATCGTGGGCAATTAAAACAGCAAACACATGTCTCCTCCACACATTGACCTCTCCTCTGCCAGCACAAAGCCCCGGTGCCTCATTATTGAAATAAATGGTGATAATGATCTGTAATTGTTGTTTGTTTGCTCCAGGAGGGTAATGCTAATCAGAGCAGGGGCTAACGAGGTGAAGACAGTCCCACATGGAAACACTGTGGATTCTCTCTCTTCGCTCTAGATATGCAGAGTGTGGAATCAGCCGGTGAGAAGAACACGACTGTGCAGGTTAAAAGGGCCTGATCTCACGAACGTGTGTTTTTACCACAATGTAAATAATGTATTTACCACACAATGTAAGAGTGTCTTTACACACAATAGTGTCTTTACCACACAATGTAAATAGTGTATTTACCACACAATGTAAATAGTGTCTTTACCACACAATGTAAATAGTATATTTACCACACAATGTAAATAGTGTCTTTACCGCACAATGTAAAGAGTGTCTTTACCGCACAATGTAAATAGTGTCTTTACCGCACAATGTAAATAGTGTCTTTACCGCACAATGTAAAGAGTGTCTTTACCGCACAATGTAAATAGTGTATTTACCGCACTATGTAAAGAGTGTCTTTACCACACAATGTAAAGAGTGTCTTTACCGCACAATGTAAATAGTGTATTTACACACAATGTAAATAGTGTCTTTACCACACAATGTAAATAGTGTATTTACCACACAATGTAAATAGTGTCTTTACCACACAATGTAAATAGTGTCTTTACCACACAATGTAAATAGTATATTTACCGCACAATGTAAATAGTGTCTTTACCGCACAATGTAAATAGTGTCTTTACCGCACAATGTAAGAGTGTCTTTACCGCACAATGTAAATAGTGTCTTTACCGCACAATGTAAATAGTGTCTTTACCGCACAATGTAAATAGTGTCTTTACCAACAATGTAAATAGTGTATTTACCACACAATGTAAATAGTATATTTACCACACAATGTAAAGAGTGTCTTTACCGCACAATGTAAAGAGTGTCTTTACCGCACAATGTAAATAGTGTCTTTACCGCACAATGTAAAGGTGTATTTACCGCACTATGTAAATAGTGTCTTTACCACACAATGTAAATAGTGTCTTTACCACACTATGTAAAGTGTGTCTTTACCGTACTATGTAAATAGTGTCTTTACCACACAATGTAAATAGTGAATTTACCACACTATGTAAAGAGTGTCTTTACCACACAATGTAAATAGTGTCTTTGCCGCACTATGTAAAGTGTGTCTTTACGTACTATGTAAATAGTGTCTTTTACCGACACAATGTAAAGAAGTATCTTTACACTATGCTGCACAATAATCAATTGAAGGAGGACTAGCGCAGGAGAATGTGACCAGCTCCACTCACATTTATGAGTCTGTCTGCGCTTACAGAGGAAACCTCGGTAAGTTTATAAAACATCATGGCTACATCCAGGCCTGGGCCAGTGGACGGTAATCTGATATATCATAATATTGAGCATTTTATCGTACACAATGCACCTTTAAGAACTATCACACCAAGTCAATATATAAAAATAGATGATTACCTCTAAACTCTGCCTCCCCACAGACACTTCCCCTCCTTCTTCTACCGTCACAGATCTCAGAGTGTGGACCGACGGCGCCCTCTGGTGACTCTCCAGGTACACCTTCACCGTGACTCCGACATCCACGCGAGCCTCTCTTCGGACCGCGCTCGCCGTCCTTTCTGCCGCTCGAGCCGTCACGTTGAACACGTCCGACACCTCCGAGCCGCCGTCGTGTCTGTACGCCAGCCTGCCGTCGGCCAAATCCCGCTGCGTGAAGCTGCGAACGGCGTCCGCTTCCGTCACCGGCTCGAAGTCTTTGTCGATGAAGTGGAGCAGGCCGCGGTCCGGAGGCGCGAACACGTCGAAGTGCAGCTCCTCCGGGTTCCTCACGTCCATGTTCGTGGAGACGCTGAGGTTCGCACACGTCAGGACGGAGACTGAGCCGCGCCGAACCAGGAGACCCGTGTTGTTCTCCACGCGCAAGTACGGATCCTGAGCAAGAACCTGCGAGAAGAGATGCACTGTGGGTAATTTTGTAAAGGTGGTTATTCAGGACAAGAGCAGAGATACAGAAGACAAATTTAAGAACTTTTAGGACCTTTTTATTTTTTTGTTATTTATTTATTTATATATATTTATTTTTCAAAAAGTGACAGTGACATGGAATAAACATGGAAAAACAGTTTTCCACCTTTAAACTATAAAAAATGTTCTTGATAATTTGGAAGAATCTTTTAATGTTGTTTATTGATGGAAAAAACATTATTATTGCCAACATAATGTTTTAAATGTATAGAAAAACAACACTTTCATTTCACTCTTTTGCAATAATCTGAACAAATCCAAAGGTACAGTAAACACATATTATACTGTTGCAGATGAGTTAAAGCTGTGGTTTTATTTTACCTCCAGCAGAGTCGAGACGTAGTGTTTCCCGTCCGTCACAAACAGAACAAATCTCCCAGAACTCACTCCTCTGTGCACAAACAACACCTTCTTCTGTAACATTATACACGAGAACACGGTTAAGGAAGGACATCAGCTTCAAATGTATTTAAAACACTATCTATCTGTCTGTCTGTCTGTCTGTCTGTCTGTCTGTCTACACTTTCACAAGAAGCAATGACTCTCAATGAAAAACATGAAAAAAGTGTCTCTTAAGCCTTCTGCACACTACAGGAGTTTTGGTCTGATTTTCAGCCCAATGTGGCCAGAGACAGAGATGTGTTGTGTTCCTCTCCTTCTGTCACTGTGACTCTGTTCATCAGGAGCATCATGGTGAGGTTCACCTGCTGCACGAGCGAGGACCTTTACAACAGAAGCATCTGGTGCATCTGCCTTGTGACAGCACCTTTTAAAATGTAACGTAAAGAAGAAACATCGCCTCATCACCTGTAAATGAATGTAACACTTTGTGCCCACTTGCCCTATTGTATCACTTTTTGGGACAGGCTGGAGAAACTGCAATAAAACCTTTAGAGTCAGTGCATAAACAAACCTTGAAGATCTTTGATGAAAAGCCCCTAATGGACCATCATTGCACTCTACTTTTGGTCAACGTGCCTTTTCATTTAAGGCCACCACACAGTGGAACATGCTGCCTGATTACATTAAACATGTGTACAATCAAAAATACCTCAAGAGCAACCAGCATTGTAACAATTAGCCCCAGTTGATCTTGTATTTCGTTTACTGGCGCTGTAAGAGTCTAACCGGGCGATTTTGCCCCTGCCGGTCTAATACTTAAGCGCAAAGCGCAAAGAGTTCTCTGTGTTGGCCGCTATGAGCTCCAGAGAGCAGCTCCAGCTCGTGGCACGGCTGCTCTGCCTAGTCTGATGCCAGTTCAATCAGTGAACCTGCACAACATAACCGTGGAGTAGTGCAGGAAGTTCACTGGAAATAAGAAATAATAATAATAATCATATTTTGCCATCAATTCTAATTTTGTCAGTTATGTAGTTAGAAAAAGCCACGTTAAATGCAGTTATTGAATTAGGCAATATATTTGTAAAATAAAATGGATTCACTTTTTAGTCAGACTTGGCTTCAATAAGTTTGTTCTATATGTTTTAACAATACAATGTTGTGTCGACTTAAACTTATTATAAAAATGATCCGATGCTTGTGGTAAGACCTACCTGAGAATCTTGATCTGTGCGTGAAAAGTTTATGAAAAAGCAGCGGCGTGTCCTCGTTATAATCCTTTTGAATGAGACAACTGCCGGTAAGCAGGCTCCCGGTCCCGGTGTGATGCGAGCGGAGGGTCTTTCGTGTATGACCGCGTCTGCAGCCCCTGTACAGACGAGCGCAGGGTTGTGTCCACCTCGGGTCGGTTCTCTGGATGCGCGCCGTGGTCCAGGTAAAGCACAGCGCGGGGCTCTGGTCCAGACTGTGCCAAACGGTTCCGCGCTCTTCCTCGTGCTCACTCACAGTGGTCACCGCCGTAAAATTGACAGCCTCTGGTCAGAAACGTCCAGCGGCCTGGTGCGCGTGGCCGCGACCCGCGCTGACCCAAAAAGCGCTGAAGGGGCCGGACCTCACGCAGCACCGTGCTCTCCTGGCTTTATCTCTCTGCTCTGTCGTGGGCAGAGCTGCATTCACACTTACACTGTCTTATGTTCACTCTATAATCTAGGTCTTTTTTATATTAAGTCAACAGGCTTTATGTAAAAGAAAATACATTTTTTAGACAAAGTTGTTAAAGTTTGTCATTTGATAGACTTTTACCAAATACATTATTACACTTTTTCCCAAACTGAAGCTCTTGTAGTAACTTTTGCTGTGATATTAATGCACTGCTTACGTGTCACAGACATGACACGTCTAGGCCGTTCACTGAATGAAATTGTACCCCACACATCTGGCGGGCACCACACCTGCTTCACTCACGGCGTAGCTCTTGGAGAGAGCGCACTAGAGGCCAACAGAGGAATAACTGTCTTAACCGGTCTAAGCGGGAAGTCTTAAAGGGGCAAGATCGCCCTATATATGCGTGGAGTGTAAAATGTGTGTATTTTATTATGTGTGTAAATGTGATAATGTGAGCTCGATGTGTGTTTGTGGGCTGTTCCTTTCCCTGCCAGGGGACTGCAGATGTAAACTAGCCTAAGGCTAACTCTGGTACAATACATCAAATGGCAACATTTATGTTCTAATTGTACATGGTCAATAAAATAAATAAATAAATAGTCAAAGTGCAGGATTCTTTTTTACGAGCATTACACACATCATCTCAAACACACCTGCTGCTTAAATGATGTGAGAAGCACCTTTACTAGACTATAGAACATGACTTTTACACAGCTGTGTGAGTGGAACAGCTTCTTTATAAAACCTGCTTTAATCCACTGGCGTTTCATCATTGTTGTTGTTTCACTTTTATAAAATAAAACACTCTGCGCTCGATGATGTGACACACACACTGTTCTCCGCTCACCTCTCCTCCACAAGTCTGTCAAGTGTCTGTTCGTCTGACACATGATGCCACTGTCAGACTAATAATCCTGGAAATGTCTTTAGGTCTAAAAAACACAAATGATCGTAAACTCCTCTAGTGTGCAGCCGGCTTGAACCAAAAATGTGTTGCCAAGAAAAGAGTAAGGTGAAGAGGATAGTTGTTGGTCTGACCTGCTCGAGATCCCTCTGCGTAAACTCGTAAACTTTGTGACTCGGATCCGACGCCAGCACCAGCTCTCCCATGGGAATCCCTCTGCGAGTGTACACCAACCAGCTGTCCTCAAAGTCCGAATCGTCATCCCGAAACCGCAGATCCTCCACGGTCACCAGCCTCTGTCCGTCCCGCGCCACATGGAAAACCTTATCCACCACTCGCACCGGCTTCTGATCGTTCACCAGCTGCACCGAAATATTAAACCGCTGCTCTTCCGGCTCCTGCTTTTTCCCAGCGTGCTTCTGCGACTTCACCGTGGCCAGAAACGTGAAATAGTCTTGCTTGGTCTCGCCGTCGTCGTGAACGTACATGATCCTTTCTCGCGTTATGTCTTCATTTGTGAACGTCAGAATATTGTCGTTGATGGAAGTCGAGTTGGACAAGTTTATCCGTCTTAGGTAACCGTTTTTCGGAGGCGTCACGACTTTGTACTCCACTTCCCGGTTGCTTGCAGTGTACGTGAACAAAACGTCTTGCGTGATGACTTTGCTAGCTCCTTCTAAAATGGAAAGACCTTTGTTCTGGACGGTAACAGCATTGGACTCTGCGCGGGCGCTAATCCTAAAATCGTAACTCGTCGAAGCTGCTTGTGGCGCGAACAGCTGAAAACTAAACGCGTCTCTTGTGTCTTCTTGGACTTTGTTGAGAAGCTTGTATTTGATCAAACCGTCTGTGATGTTCTTCTGGCTGAAAGTTGAGTTTATTATCAAGATTTTGTCGTCGAAATGCAGCTGACCCTTTTTAGGAATCGTCTGCAGTCTGAAATGTAGCTCGCTTTCGTTTAGCTTAACACCTTGGAAATTGCTTGGAGATTTTCCGGAGTGATAACAGCTTCCTGAACGCCGTTAAGCTCCATTTTGCTTCTCGTCACTTTAAACTGTATCCAACGGATCGCGATCGGAACTATGACGTCATCGATAACGCGCTCTCCGACGTAAACTCTGCACGTGAACTGCTCCGTGGCATCGCTTTGGCTCTGGACGCCGACGTACGTGTTGAGGTATCGGACGCGCTCTCTTTCCAGCAGTTTTTGGGAGAATGACGTGGCGGGTTTCCATTCGCCGCTGGAGTGTAGCCTCTGGACGACGCCGTAGAGAGGAGGCTCGGTCACGTCGTAGCGCACGTCCAACCCCGGAGCCGCCACGTTGATCTGGACCGCGAGCTGATTGGTGGAAAGGATCGCCCATCTGCCTTGGCCCGCCTCCAAGCCGCTGTTGTTGACGAGTTTGTATTCGAGAGGAACAGCCGTGATCCTTAACGTGACGGTGTTGCTGAACTGTGTGAAGAAAAAAGACAGAACGCAAAGTTAGCATGTTTTTTGTGCATGTTTTTTAACACGTTTTCCTCACATGTAGCAAAATAGGTTGTGTTCACAAAGAGTTCGATCATGTCATAATCTCAGATAGGCATTTCAAGAATAGACCCTTTGCATGTTTGTAAAGTTTGCGTTGAATTCTGTGGGCGAAGCGGTGTCGGAGGCAGAAGAAGATGTTGCATCCATTTAAATCAGTGTAAACTAGCATCTTTAAAAAAAAAAAGAGACTACGTTACTATGCTCGTAAATGTGCCGCTGACCAGAATAAATAGATGTCCCGATCAAATTGACCAGCAGAAATAACAAGCTATTTAATTATAATTCCACATTCTGGGGTCAGTCCAGGCGCTGCTCGAGTTCAGAGACTATAAACAAGACTGGAGCTGATACATGTGACCCTGGCGCTGTTCACAGATGATTGACGGCTCTTCAGAGAAGCGAAAGCAAGTGCTGCGTTGACCATGCTTTTTACTACTCAACTCAAGACTAAATGTTTACTCGCATGTGAATACAGTGGCTTAATGCACCAAGTGAAGAGAATTCCTGCATGCAGTGAAAGTGTGGCGCTTATAAAGTGGAGAAAAAAAGATAGAAACTAGAGAGACAAACAAGGGAAAACGCGTCTCTTGCAGATTTGATAATCAGTGTTACTGCTGGAGTCACACAGGTACAACACATTAGTATTTGCTTTTACTGTCATTAAAACCTCGCGCTGAACTAAAAAATCTCCGGTTTAGAAGTGTGCTGCGCGGTCCAGAGGCTCCGGGCTCTCGTCTCAGACACATGGGGGTTGACGCTGGCTTAACTCGGGTCCAGTGTGTGCGTTGTCCCGGGCTCCTCCCTCAAACACACGGGGGATCACGGAGGCTTGGCTCTGGTTAAGTATGCAGACGTAGCGAATCAACACGCGTCTCATTATTATGATAAGTAAAAGTTACTAACACTTCACAAATGACAGTTTTGGCTTTGAAATAGAGACTGTAGGGCAGATGAAAGCACATACATAATTCATGTGCAGTTGTTTGTATAAGGCAATAATATCTGACTGGTTGTTTTCCTAATTGACCAGGATTTCCAGACCGGCATAAAAAAAGTCTAGCGTAAACTTTGGTTCGAAGCTGTCAGAATATGTATCATGTCTTTCTCTGTGAGACCTGACACAGACTTGGGTGAATTATTTCTTTGCTAAAACAGAAGATAATGATTGACAACAGAACAGTTTAAGCTAGAATTATAATAAAACAGATAAATTTAAACCTCAATCTGCTTTTGCACGACTGGATAAGGCCAACATTAGACACCAATGTTAAAGTTTACAACTGCTGGAACTGTGATGCCATCGTAACGAAAGCTGAAAGGAGTCTATAGGTTATCTTGCTTACTTGACAAAAAGCAAGCTTATTCTACTCTTTTACCCTCTCCTTGATAGGCTGCGTTCGCATTCTAGAACTAGATCTCCATTCCTCAGTTTATTGTTTCTTGAACGTCATGTGACCATCGCATGTTGTGTGAATGATTCCTCACCTTCTCTCCGTCACTGACCCTCAGCGGCAGTCTGGAGTTTGGGATCCCAGAGTGAACGAACCAGATCTTATCACTCTCCAGGTCTTGTAACGAGAATATATTATCGGCCTAAAAACATATGAAGAAGAAAGGAAATGTAATAATAGTACAGATGTTTTTAGTTCACATTTAAGGTGTTTGGCTTCCACTAAGGCCACGTTCAGACTTGCACACACAACATCAAAAAGGGCTTAGTTTGATCCTGCATTTGACAGAAGGCGTTTGGGTGTCTCTCATATTTCATCCACGTTGGATCCAGAAAGCCAGATTGTTTGATCCAATAATTATTAGGCACACAAATGAAGCTAGAGTGGACTGTCATTCTTCAATTTAAGTCAATCATGCAAGCTCAGTTAACTATGTCCCAGCTAGACTAGATTTTATTTCAAAAACAGAAACACCATCAGAATGCGACCTTTGTTGAAGCTGTAGCTGAAAAAAAAAAGGTTTGAACTGGCCTGTGGGGATAATCCTGGTGCTCTAAGAACCCGGCTTCAGTCCTGATGTCGGCCAGAGAGTTAAACAGCAGATCTTCTGGAGTCGTGTCTGGATCGGAGACTCGCAGCACTTCTGAGCTCAGCTGGAGGTTCAGCACACGTTATTAGCACAAAGGTAGAGCAAAACACACACTCAAATATGAAAACAAAGACGCAAAAAAAAAAAAAAAATGTGTGTTTTGTGTGTGTTTTTGATTTCGTGTGCCTGTTTGGGTACACGTTGCTATTCTTGTTGGCAAGTTATTTTACACAACACAAAGTTGAACAACATTGTTATTTCTATTTACTGTACTTAGATAGAAGGTCAAAATGTTGTTTTTTTCCTCAGAGCAATCTTACGGGGTATTGGATATTATTTATTTACTTGTTTACACTGGATTTACATATATTTGTCAAGATAAAGTGTGTTTTTAAGAAGTTTTGAGTCCCCAAAACCATTTGAACAGAACTTACAGGTAACTACCACTTCACAAGTGGTATTCACCATCTTTTCCAGAGCAAATGAGGCAGCATTACACATTGACGTCCAACTGTAGGAATAGCGGCATTAATCTATTTTTTCCAACTCTTTATTTTTAGTCGGAGTAGCGGGGCATTATTTTTTAATCAAACATTCTGCTATTCCGACACGAAAATATTAGACCCATCCTACCGTCCAGCTGAATCACTGTAGCTGTGATCAGGGCCAGTTTGGTGAGGTTACGCAGTCACGCGCACATACATGCACACGCTTTACCGCGCACACGTGGCAGTACGTACACAACACCATGCATTCTTCTCAGTCAGTACCACAGACACCTTCTGGATGGTTAGTGATAGTCAGGGCGAGAGGGATGGTTTTTTATTATTATTTTAAGCTTTGGTCAATCTTTCTTTCTAAACAATACTCGTTACCGTCCAGCACCTTCTAGATCTGTACTGACACGGCCTCTCGCTCTGTTTGGCGTATTTCTCAAACATTTTGAATTATTTTTCACATGTAAGCTCGTGCGCTGACCCGTGCCATTGCACTCTCAGGCACAGCCAGGATAAAACAGAAACAATTTTTTAAACTTTGTAGAAATTAGACAAAATCAAACTAAAACGATAATTTATTTAGAGAAAAAAATAAGGTGAAAACAATAACAAAGAGGGTCCAAAAATGGGTTTAAAGTAACCCAAAGAAAAAAAAAAGTAAATTAAAATAAAGAAAAAAATAAATGGGTTACTAGCAACATATCTAAACCTAAAGTTTGTAATAATAAACTAGATAAAGTGCCTCAACAAAAAACAAGAATTACTGGGAAATTCAACCCAAAAGCCACCTAAATCAAAAAGAAAAGTGCACGGTGCTGAAGGAAGGCTGATTGTCGGGTTTTCTGATTGGGTGCACATCATTCTGTCTCTCTCCTCTAAAAAAAAAGAATAGTGATACCAAAAAGTGTCGGAACACAGGTCTGTCTAAGAGCGGTTACAAAATGACGGTCTTTTGGAATGGAGGTCTGTCATAATAGAGGGATGTTGGAATAAAAGACAAACCCTGTCTGTTTATCTTTAGGACCATCCTATAGAATGGTAAACCAGTCCTTCTACAGCTGTACCTGTCTTTTGGAGTTTTCCAGCAGAGTAAACAGGTTTCCCTCAGGCAGACTCAGCACTGGAGCGTCGTTCACTGGACTGATGCTGATGTCAAAGCGGTGCAGACGGTTTCCCTTCAGAAACACGGGCAGCTCTCTCTTTCCGCTGCTGAACACGGAGAACATGAAGAAGTCGCCGGGCTCCTCGGATCCGCCGTGGACGTACATGACTCTGCCCTGCCACAGGTCCACCATGCTGAAGCTCAGATCTCTGTCCTGGGATCCGTCTGAGAACTGGTCTGAGCCGGGCAGCAGGTCCAAACGCAGGTGACCGTGGCAGAGGCGGGGCTTCCACACGAAACATCAGCTGGGACGGGTGGATGTTCAGCTTTCTGTAATTCAAGTTGATCTAGAAAAGAAGAACACAGGGTTAGTCAAAATATTGAGAGATTGAGATTCTATTGTGTTAAATTTTTTGGTTACAGGTTTTGAATCGAAAGCCTCACAACCATTTATTTGTCAGTAATAGGTAATTTTGGGTGCACCATCACTGGCAAAAACAGCCAACCAGTTCATCAGATATTTTAACAAAGCTGCTGCATCTTGAAAGGAAAAAAGAGAAGTAAATGTCAGTTTCATGTGGTATCTTTTTACATTGTTTGTGGAGTTGCTCTGTACAGTTTTGGGCTACGGTTATTGAAAGCTTTGTGTCATATTCAAATTTGTGTTGTGTCATATAAATGTGAAATTAGGAGCAAGGACATGCCTCTTGGGACTTAGTGATGAACTGCCTCCAGGTTTTAAAAATAAGGAACTACTACACATTATGCACAGTGCAACAGCTGTGCCGAAAATGCATAATGGTGCAGTGGATTTCAGATGAAGCACCTTCTTCTCATCAGTTGTTACAAACTGTTTTTAACATTGTCCCAATGGAGGTTTTCTCCACTTTTTTGAGGGATAAACCCTTTAAATTTCACAAAATTGGACGATTTGGACATCTCTTCTTCACAAAGAATGCAGTTTGGATTATTTGCTTTGACCTGGCAAAAAGACTCTTGAAAATTTTATTTTATTTTTTTAAGCACTAATACTAATACACCTATTGTTTGAATGCTCTGTTTTGAAAAAAAAAGAAAGAGAAAGAGAGTGTGATGCATATGCCTGTTTGACACACTGACAGCATTTGGCACAATGAGAACCTTTTATTGTATAGTATCTGCTCCCGACGGTAATGTCTTCAATGATGGACGAGGCCATTTTAGAGAAAACTCAATCTTTCCTGGGTTTTGTTGAATAACTTCCCTGAATTCTTGACTAGTTGTTTTAGTTTATTCATGTTGGCCCACGTCAAACCAACAACAGAGACACAGATGTTAAAACATCACAGCTGATCAACTCTTTCCACGGACATGTGAGCTAACTTCCTGATCATGTGAAGTCTTTGGATACATTCTTATAGATTATTTACATTTTGCGGTTGAAGTTGTTGACACTTGTTCATCCAGATACATTTGTTCGCCAAATACTTGGAGCGCTGGTGTGCTCTCTCAGCAATATGATCACGATGAGGAACGGGACATGATTATTAAAAAAACGAGCTCTTTGGTCTTGTCTACACTGCTCTTTGCAAAATTATTCAACCATTTTCTATCATTCATCAAGGCTCTGGTGCACATGAGTTTAAGACATTTTTTTACCTACAATTCATTAAAGAACAAATACAAAACAAACTCCAAAAGCTAAACTTCAAGCATGTTACCATTCGTTTCCCTGTTAAACTCAGTCATGGAGCTCTATTGTTAAAGTGAACAAACATTGTACCTTAATATGTTTGGGCTGCAGAGACGCCCGCCCTCCCTCCGTCACCTCCAGTCTCTTCAACACCACAACCTGCGGCTGCTTCCTGGTGTTCACGACCGTTTGTGCCGTCGTAAAGTCCGTTCTCGTAGACTCTGTTGGACTTGTGGCAAAACATCTCTTCCTGTCACATTCTATAGTCACCCTTCGTCACAGTCGCCTGCGGGAGCCAGTTTTCTCCCCGTTGACTGAAATATCCCGCAGACAGCCTTTAAACGAGCCCAGCTGACCTTCGGGTTGGATGAAAGCTGTCCGCTCCACTTCGTCTCTGCTCTGGCTTGCTCGCTTAAACCGCCAACAAACAGACTTCCTTGAGTTGAATCGACTGGACTTCTGCTGTGAATTAGCTGTCAGCATCTCCTCGCAACTTTCAGATACATTTTGTGCGGAAACAGTCCTAACTCTACGGAAATCCACGCTAGAACGCTTTTGATCTGCAATGAAGAACGTAACCTTATTTTAATCTTTCCTTTGGCCAACCGTAGCCATCAAGTGACCGTTTTGGACTTCGACTGCGACAAAAGCTCCGTTGTGTCCTTGGCTGTACAAAACGACTCCGTCTACTTCTTCGGCGGAGGGATACAGGTCACATCGGAACACGCCCTCTTGCGGAATCTCCCAATCGGAAGCGAAACGAAAGACTTGGAAGCGTAAAAGCTGACGGGATCTTGGTGCGTGGCGGGAGAACTGCGCGCTGCACCCAAGCGCACCTCGGAGACGCGTTTGTAACCGGAGTACGGTCTGAGGCTGGACAGGAGGTTGGCTCGTTGAAAACCGCTTCGTCCATGCATCCGCGGAATCCCAGAGAGCTGTTCTGGAGGTAAGGGTGCGCGAGCCAGGCTTTGTGGCCCAGGAACAGGCCCTGGTCAGGCTGAGGTCCACGTCGGGGCCGGGCAGGTGCAGGTGGAGCGGGAGTTGCGGTCCACGGTCAGGGTGAGGTTGCTGCGATCGTGAGACAGCTGGACAGAGTGCCAGGCCATGTCGCTGAGGTGGAGCTGTTTTCGGAGCGAAGGGAGCGTTCGCCGGAACCCAAACTGACTCGGACCTAAAGAGGACAGACAAAGAAGAAGAAAAGAATGTCACCAGTGGCCAGAGTCAGAGATGTGTTGTGTTTTCCCTCCTTGTCTGTCGTACTGTTGACTCTAGGACTTTGTCAGGAGCATCATGGTGAGGTTCACCTGCTGCACGAGCGAGACCTTTACAAAGAAGCATCTGGTGCATCTGCTTGTGACAAACAAAAACAGTCTGCTCTCAGCTGTTTGGATCAGGTCTGAACAGGTCTGACAGACTGAATGTCACTTTTAAGGTCATAGGTGGAGTTTCATTCACAAATGTTGATTTAGCAGCAGAACTTTAGTTTCTCACAGATAAACTCTTGTAGTTACTGACAACGGAGCTTTTACACTTGTTTCACTGTTTGTGTCGATGAGCGGCGGAGCGTATGTCTTTGCATATCGTGATAAAAATCGAATCGTGAGCTCTTCTCTGTGACAATCTGCTATTTTCATGAATCGTCATATCGTGATTCCCCAATCAAGTTTGATTTACAAAAAATATATATCAATCATGACTGAAACGTGGATTCTTAGAATATTTCATGCCTAACAGAAGTGTTAATGTTAAAAAAACTAATAAAATATGCAGAAATCATTAATACTTGTTCAGAGGTAACACACAGCGTTCAAATTAATCGATTGTTTTATTTAACTTTTTACTTGTTTCACTCTAAAAATCTGGCAACAACACAGACTCTGACAGCTGGATTCAGCCTTTGACAAGTAGGAACTTTCTGAAAAATCAGATACTTCTTTGTACCTCAAAGGCAAAAAAACCAGACATGAATCGTGATAAAATTGAAATCGTAATCTGGCTTCAACAAAATCGTGCTATTTTTTTTTTTGCCATATTGCACAACCCTATGCGCGCGCATCGCCCGTGTAGATAAAAATAAAAATCCCTCTATAGCCAACACATGGCCAACACTGTTTAAACTTTTTCCTTTATAAACCTGCTTTAATCCACTTCCGTTTCATCATTGTTGTTGTTTCACTTTTATAATCATGCACATGAAAGAAAATACTCTGCACTTGATCACAGGACACACACACTGTTTTCCACAAGTCTGCGTCGTCTCTGTTCTTCTGACACATGACGCACATGTCAGACAAATCATCCTGTAAATGTCTGTATGTATAAGGCCTATTATTTCTTTTTTGAAGTGTCTAAAAATTGCAAAAGATAAACTCCTCTACTGCAGCCTTCTTCACCGCGTGAGACTGGATCAAGACAAGACCAGAGCTGGACTGGATGCAGTCTGAGCTCTGTGTTTGGGTGTGTTCATACTTATTTAATGGTACACCGTGTAACTCTTTAGCCAAAAACAGACTTGAACAAAAGCGAGACCGTCTCTAAAGCAGGGGTGTCAACTGATTTTGACAAGTGCCACATTTTCATCGGGGTTGTCCTCGAAGGGCCGGTTAAAACTAAAATGAACCTTAAAAATCTTTGACATACTATCTGTATTTGAATCTTGTATATTTCTTGAAGTGACAATTAGCCTACTGAATATAAATCTGCATTGGTCTGGAAAAAATTATTTACTCTTTAAGTTTGAGATACATAATTTCATTAAGACAACTTGATTACCCATGGTACTAATATAAAATTAAAAGTGAAACTTAAAGACCTTGAGGGCCACATAAAATGAGGTGAAGGCACATCCTGCCCCCAGGTCTTGAGTTGACATATGAGCTCTAAAGAAAACATAGATACACAACAAAATGTCAAAAAGTACAAAGCAGATTTTAATGTCTTTTTTTAAATGGTACGAAAAGCAACAACGTGAAATAAACACAAACTTTGTTTGAAGCCACGTGGCCATTTTTCCTTGGGTTTAACGGGTAAGTTTAGGACTGGGGCGGGTTAGATTATTATTTACCCTTTAAACTCAAAGGAAGTGTCGCCATGTGGCTTGAAAATGTGTGGTTATTTTACATTTAGACTTTTTGTAATATATTTACGAAAAATGTGTGCAAATGTGCTTATTGTACGTTTTTGACATTTTGTTTTCTTGTAAGATTTTGTTGGACTAAAACATTCTCCTGAGCAGACCTTCATCTTCTCAAATACATCTTTTGTGTCTTAGAGGAACCTTTGGCTGATTTCCATGGAATAGTGTTATAATATTTAAAATCATGATATGAATCTTGTCTATCCTGATAAAGAATGTCTTTCTAAGTCACTATATGATAAGACGCCTGCTTCATTGTAGTGTCTGGAAAAAGCTTTTTTAAAACTTATATGCTAATGGACTAAACATGTATGTAAAACTAGTGATGTTTAATAACTGTACAAGTAGTTTATTTAACTTATAAAACAGGATAAGACTAAAGAAACCTCAGTGGGTAAAGGAAGCACACGTCAGCAGTGGCTCTGGTGAACTTTCTCAGTCTCTCCAAACCAAAGTCATGAAGAAACTTGTTGTGGAGTGAAGTGCGAGCCAGAGGGTGAGAGATCTGTCAGTCATACGTGTGCAGAGCGTCACGCCTCAGGCTCCAGCGCCGATGGAAAAGTGCAGAATATGAGACTCAGCTTAACCCAAAGACAGTTTACCATCAGGCGTTTAGCGTAGAGAGAACACCTGTGTGAGCTTTATGTTTAAAAGAGACACAGATCACTTCCTCTGGCGGTTAGTAAAAATAATTAAGTCTGCTTCAGCTTTGGGTTTGGGGTTGATTCCTGCTGGTTTGAGTAATTCTGTAAAGCTGAAGAATTCATCGAAACATGGAGACATAGAGAGCTCCAGACAATCCTTTGGACACACGCTACAGAAAACTGACTTTTAACCACAGTGTAACCTTGTTTCTGCATCACAAACTCAGCTGAATAGAGGTTCTGTACTGACGTCTTCTGGTCTCAGATTGACATAGGTCAATACATCTGGTGGCGTAGTTGTCATAGTGACACAGTTGTTAGCTCCAAATGCGATGGACATCAGACGAGGGATTTTGGGCAAGTCCTGAAGCAATATTTAAAAAAAAAAACATTCTCTTTGTCATCTGTTGTAGACGCAGCGACGGCTGTAACAGAAAGAACAGTGCAGCTTTTCAAAAAGAAAAGTTGTAAAAATGTGAGCAAAGTACGCAAACAGAAAACTTTGTGCACACACGTGCTTGTGAGCCCTTCACAACTTTTCCTTATGAAAACCTATGCCCATCGCCCATGCACACATTGTTGATTATTTCTGTGTTAGCAGAAGTAAGTATACACATTCTATGCTTTTGGCATTAAGCTATTTTGCAGCTCTCACAGGGGGAGAGCTGCAAAATAGCCATCATCAGCTGTAGCGTTGATGATGCCTGGGCAGAACGCATAGGCCCTATACGCCCTATTGGGGGCCCGGGTCTTAAAACGTCTGCTGAAGGAGGATTCCTCCAGACCCCCTGAATTACATCAAAACCATGTTATATGGAAACATATTTTTAATGGAGGGCTTACAGTGTCTGCGTCTATGTCAGTGCTTCTCAATTATTTTTGCTGAGTAACCCCCCCCCCCCCACTCACCGCGGAGACTACAAATCTGATTATAATCTATAAAAATTGTGTAAGTATATCTAAAAGCGTATCCTTTTTTAACATGAATAAAAGAAAAAAAAATAATATAAACTTCAACAAATTTCAACCAAATATTAACTTTATTTTGTACATTTACACTTTGCACTGCAAAAGCAATTAACTAGCCAACTAAGTTTATTTTTTTTATTCATATTTTTGCAGTGTTATTTTTACAGTGTAGTCAGCTCCATGGACTGAAATGAAAAGACTTTGAAAGCGGTGCTGTGTTTATTCAGTGATCAGAGCCGTTTGTGTTGAGTAAAGTTGGTGAAATGATGTGGCAGATCAGAGTTTATACCGCGGACATGTGACCTCCACTTATAAACATTTGGCAAAAAGTAAGAAGCAATGTCTTCAAACAAGACCAAAATAGTTTGAAACAAGGAAAATAATCTAGATCTATAAATGAATAGATCTAACCCATTCTGAATGAAGGCAAAACCCTAGAATGTTTTATCTTAACTACCTTTTACTAACACCAGATAAAACACGAAGCTGCTTCTTTAAAATGCCGTGTGTGTTTCACCTGCAGACGTCCTGACACCAGCTCCAGCAGGAGGAAGTCCGAGTGTCCCGCTGCTACAAACACCAGTCCTGTGGGAGCCGCCGTCCTGAAGCGCACATGGACCGAGCTCTGGACCAGCGACTCCACCGTGCGCAGGTGGATGTAGCCGTCACCGAAGAACGACACTGTGGACACAAACACATAAAAAAGACGATGTTAATGTTAGTCTCCAGAGAAAACGTAGATATACAACGAAATGTCAAAAACGTACGATAAGCATGTACTCGCGCATTTTTTACATCAATAAGTTATGAAAAGCCAAAAGTAGCCACGAAGCGACAGTTTCTTTGAGTTTAACAGATAAGTCTAGGCCAGAGGTTCTCAAACTTTCAGCACTGGGGCACCCCTAGGCGTTCGTGCCCTAAGCCGAGGCACCCCTTACAATTTCGCGTGGTATTTTACTTTAAATGGGCTGTTTTTTTATTGTTTTAAAACGTGCACAGCTTATTTAGATTTCATTGAAATTTCACCACAGGAACACCACAGGAACATTTTATTAAATTCAATGTGATATTCTGTATTTTGAAATATTTCAAATAATTTTTTGTAATGCATGATGTATTTTTATTATTATTCCAAAAATTATAAAGCTTGTTTGAAAATCATTTTAAATCAGAAGCTCTCATGGGGCCCTATGTAGGTACGGCCCTGTAAACCAGCGTCCTAGCTCCGCCCCTGTAAACCAGCGTTCAGAAGCTTCAGTGATGAGACTGTCCTGTGTGATTAGAGCGGAAAAAAAGCTGCTGTTCTGCAAACTTTTGTCAGGACAGGACTTCTGTTTTGCAAATGCAAAAGCTCCAAAGATTACTTTGACAATATCCGCGTTTATCGTTACGCGCCACATTGTGTTTCTAATCCCATATGTTTTATTTCACTTTATGTTTCAGACCTTTTCTCCGCAGATATTAGGCAGATTTGTACAAAATTAAGCACCAATACGAAGCTCCAGTTTCG